>VXBU01005006.1:65741-136205 GCA_013400315.1 Bombycilla garrulus
AGGTGAGCGCGGCGCGGGGCTTGGGGTGCGGCGCGGGGGTTGGGATGCGGTGGCCGTGCCCGCGGGAGGTGTGTGCGGGCGGCGGGGATGCGCTGCCGGCCGGGCGGCATCTGCCGTTTTGTGCCTGCCTGGTCGGTGACATCCGCCGGGAAGGGAACGCTGGGACCCGCCGCTTCGCCGGGTTATTTATTTATTTACTTCCCACCGGCCCGTCCCTGCCCCTGCCCCGCACGGTAACGCGGAGCCGCTCGGTCTGGGGGAAGGGGCCGCCGGGGCAGCGCTCCCCAGGGTGCGTCTTAACCCGCCCAGGAGTTCACAGATGCCTAATTCCACTTAAGGGAAAAAAAGGAAAAAGGGGAAGAAAAAGGGAAAAAAAAAATAACCGATTCCTTAAGGGGAATTGAGACTCCTAAACTTTCTCGTTGCCCGCTCTCCCCCCTTTTTCTCCCGTCTCCACGAGACAAGATGTTGGTGAACATATTTTTCCAGTGCTCGGAAAAGCAATAGCATCAGTCACTGCCTCTCTGAACTTAAGCAACCGCCTATGAGGTTTCCTACTTCGTGCAAAAGTCAGCCCGGTGTTCCAGCGCCCCTTCCCTTCCTGCAGAGCCTTCCCTGCCTTTCACTCATGTAGTGTTTTTTACTTCAAGGAGCCAGGATGTAAAAAGAAATTTTATCTTTAGCATGTGAAATAAAGAAATGTATACAGGAAATTCCCTCAGAGAGAGGTGTCCAAGTGTATGTATGTCCAACAATATTCCAAAACATATTTTTTTACTCTAATAATGTTTAGAGTTGGTACTTCTGACTTCTATTTTAGGCGTACAAAGATATTTCATCCCACTACATTAATACCACATGAAGTCAAAAATAGTTTCATTTCTTGGCTTGTTTTCTCAAGAGCTATCAAGTTATTTTTAATATCTAGCTTAATTTCTTTTGGGGTGAACCAGGAGGCTTCTTTATTTGAGCAGCAAGTTTTGTCAGCAAGTTCTAACTTTGATATTAAAATTACTGACTTAGTTGATAAGTAGCATAAAAAGTTAAAATAATTTTTAAAAAAAGCTGTTGAAGAATACCAGACCACTCAATGAAGTTCCAATTTCCAGTTTTTGTAATGTTTTGCTACTTTTGGTCATTCAGAGTGTTTCTCTGAAGGCTGTAGTGTGGTTACTGTGTGTTGGGGGAGTGTGAGCATTACCCTTCAGCCTTTGCAGCCCCTCGGAATGCACCCCCCGGGGACAGGTTTGAGCAAAAAGTTGAGCTCCTGTCCCTGTTTTCAGGGCAGTGAGATTATAACTCAAACTTCTTTGGAAATCATTTATGGCAAACAGTTATTCTCACAAACATATCTATTCAAATAATGTTTTTGTTTTAACCATGGACTTGAAATGTGGGCTCTCATGCTGGTGCAAACTAATAGCTGGCATGGTAAGGATTTTTCTTTAATCCTGCTGCTTTTCAAATGTGTGCAAAGCAGAGTCCCTATTCCAGACAGTACTGTATGATTCAGCAACCCAAAAATAGACTGCTTTGTCTATATCAATAATAAAAATTATTTGCACAAGTTACAGCGCAAGAAAGCACTGATAGGTTTATATATAGGTGTTCATGCAGGAAGACCTTAATTCTTTTTAATTGAGACATGAGTAGCCTGAATTGTAGCAATCTCTGCTGAACTGAAACTGCCTTGAGAGTGGTTTCTTGACCTCAGACACTGCCTGCTGTGTTACTTGTTTTTATTCCAGTTTTAACCCTTAAATGCTTTCCCTGAGTCTGTGCTATATTACTTGAAGAAGTGCAGACCCTATGGTGCCTCTATTTCTAGAAATCTGTTTTTCAGTTTCTAGTCTCTTGTTACTTTGTACAATTTGGTGTAGAACAGCAGGCGAAGACGCAATTTACATGTCAGTTTTTACTGCAGTCCATTAGTGTTGCTTACTTGCGACAGAAGCTCTAACGAGACTGTCTGGAACCAACTGCCAAGCTGCATCTTTATTTCTTAATAAGAATTTACTCAGAAGAGCTTGAAAAAGTAATTGCAGGGGAGAGCTGCCTGTTGCACAGCACTGGTTACAGGGAGCAGTGAGTGCGGCCCTGTGGCAAACTGTGTTTGCAGAAATCCCTCTGTGCTCTGTCCTTGGCCACAGGTTTATGTTTCAGGCAGTCACAGAGTAGAGCACTGTTGAGCTGTGAAACACTGGCTCCTGTGTAGTGAAGATGCAAAAGTTTCTGTGTTAAAACATCAGCGCTGAAATATTTCCATTGCACCACACTTGCTGCTTGCAGATTGCTTACTGTGACACACAGAAAGTCAGTGGAAATGACATTGTGATTGTGTGAGAGGCAGACTCTCTTGGCAGCAGATGTAAATTATGTTCTCACCTAGGATGTTTTATCAATCAGCTGTTTGCATGGGAAATGACTTTGTAGCCTTTGAGCCTGTTCCCCAGAGTGGCTGTGGTGACTTGGCTGGAGCCACGCTGCAGCGTTGGGGTCCAGGTTGTCATGGTGGCCATCAGGCAGGGTTTGAATTGGGCCCCATAGTTTTTTGCTGTCTGTGTGCCCTCCCAAAGTGGGAGGGGTGGCTTGGGGGGCTCCAGCAGCATGGGCGGCTTCCCGGAGCAGCTGGGCTGGGAGGTGTGGCAGCTCAGCCGGCTGTGGAGTGCTCTGGGCCACGGGGCTCTGCTCCACCCCAGTGTCCCTCAAGTGCTGGTCACAAATGATTCAAGCAGTAATTGCTGGCTGGTCTAGCTCTGCAAGGGCTCACTTTGAGGTACAGCATGTACTGCTGCCATTTCTGTTAATTTGGGCTTAGCCAAAGTGGTCTGAGTGACAGCGATCGATAGGCCTTTCCTTCTGGGTCACCTGTGGTACCCAAACAAGAAAATTTAGTCATTCAACCATCCTGACATACTTGTTAGGAGTACTGGCAGACTCAGCGTGCTTGGTGAAGGAGCGGCCATAAGCACAGCACTCTGTGCCTGTATCTGTCTCTCTGCTCAGTTTTCTGTCTCTTGCCTCTTTACTGGTGTTCTGTCTCCTCTTGTTACCACAGTACCTAAAGCCGCTACATAAAACTGTTTTGTGGAAAAATCTCCTCTAGATCTCTTGAGAGTTTTGCGCCCTTTTTGTGAGGACTGTATGAAAAAGCTGCTCCTCAGAAAAGAAGGGTAAAAGCAGAGGGTGATGAGTTCAGAAATGACTGTGCAGTAGACAGTGCTTGGGTTTCCTGTGTTTGGGGCACATCATGCAGGTGCCATCAGTGTGCGCTACTTAGATGGAATTACCTACTCGTAGAGATATCTTTAGCCTCCAGCTTTGAAATAAATAGGGAATGACAAATGAAACAGTGTGTAGTGGGAGGTGTGGGTGTTTGGAAGCTAGTTAAAAATAAGCAAACATTTTGGTGGAGGTGCAGAGCAGCAAAGTTGTGCTTTCATCATGTGTTTTTTTCCCTGGAAAATATTCATCCTTGAAGACACCCAAGGTTTGCAGTCTGAGTTCTCTGTAGCACTTGGGTTAGAGGCTGCACAATGCCAGTCTCTTTGGCAAAAAAATGAAAACAAACCCAAAAAACAATGATTTATTTGGTCAGACTTTTCTTTCTTTTCATAGGTGAAGGTAATAGTTAAGTTGTTGAAGTACACCACAGGGTTGGATGTGACGTTGCTTTGCTCTGTGATATACAGTGGGATTATTGCAACTTTGACTGTAAAATGCATTTTCAGTTAAAGCGAGGAGAAGTAAAACAGTTGTGACCTTTTATCATCAACATTGGGTGCTGTAAATTGCACTGAAGGGGCACAGTGGAATGACTGCTGTATTTATCTGAGCCAAGGGTGGTTTGTGTGACGTGTATTTCTGTCATGGAGCTGAACTAAAATTATTTCTCAGGGTTTTCTTTAGGTTGGTGACATATTCTGGAGAGTCATCATTGATGGGCAAGATTTTAGCTTTTTCCCTCACTGCTTCTTAGTTAAGCATAAGTGACTTTGTCTTTTCATGGGGAAGTGTTTCGTTTGTCTGTTGAATTAGCACTATGGCACTGTATAATCAAAAGCGGTATCTTTCCATTTGTGTAGAGCTGCCAGACTGAATTACAAATTAGTTGACATGCTGCTCAAGTGAATTCCCTTGTCATGGGTTGTAAGTATGGTCAAAGTAAGGGCATTTTTGTTTCTGTTTATGATGTTAATTTTTTATAGTGTTAGTTTTTTATAGTTTTTGAGGGACCAGTTGCAAACAGGTTGGAAAGGGAAGAATATTTTTGGTCTCTCTTAATTTGAACAGTAGCAGGGTTCTCTCCAGCACAAAACACAACTTGACCAAGCAGATTAGCTGCAGGTTTGTGTCTCATGTGTGGTAATGTAGCTCTAGAGAATAAATGACACTTAATTCTCACTGAATATATGCTTTCAAGCACAGCCTGACAAGTAGCTTTAGGATTAATAGAAGAACTGCTTCTAGATTTTTCCTTAAGGTGAATTTGATTTTAAACATATGGGTTATACTGGTGATATGGAGACTAAATACATAAATTTAAATACATGCAGTTTTATCCCAGATATCTAATTTGTAAGGAAAGAGCAAGTATGTTTTTAAAGCTGCAGTATTTGTAATTAATGGAAACATACTGTAAGGAAACAGACAAAAAAATGCTAAACAAAAATAGACTTGTCATTTAAGTGCCACTCCTTGAGAATGACTCTTCTGTATCTGTGTTAGTGTGCTCAGTGAGCCCATTCTTGTTGAAATAAGGTGTGCAGAAACTAATCAACATCTGATAGCATTGCTCTTTTAATTTTTTACTTTTTTTTTAAGCAAAAATAGATAGTTCAGTTTTTTAATTCACATGAAATTTTAATACAGTGTCTTTGTAAGCATTTTACTTAATTCTGCTTTACATGACTGTAAAGCCATTGTACATGTGTTGGATCAGAACCAAGCCCATAACATTAACACCTGAAGTTGCTGGGTGAAATGTATGATGTTAAAAACATCTTTAAATATACATGTCATGGTGTCTTGTGTCACTAGTAAGACAGATTTTTTTATTTCACAATAAGAAGGACTAAGTTGTACAGAACAGGGCACAAGTGTGGAGTTTAAATTTCTCGTTCACACAGAAAAGGGAACTTTGAAAATTATGTGATTTTTTACTTTTATTTCTGGGGTAGTGTCACTTGTGTGTGAAGACTTTTACATGTCCAGTGTTTGGACACAGGGCCAGATGTGCAGCTGTAGGGCAGCTTTTTCAAATGAACTGACTGATCTGGGTGGTAGCATCTGCTTACAACATGAGCCACAGTGCAGGCATGGAGGACAGTGGAGGACAGCTGTGTGTCTTCAGGATGGCCTCACTTCCAGCTTCAATTCCTTTTTTTTTCTTTTTTTTTTTTTTTAAGACTAGTCAAAGGAGAAATTATTTTGCAAATCTTAACTGCTGAATTTCATTGATGGATTGATTAGCTTTCAAAAGATTGACTTCAGCAATGCCTGGTGCTGTGTGTGACCACTTCTGTTTAAACAGCTGGGTTTTTTAAATAACAGCCCAAGAAGAAGCGTGCTCTTCTCCAGATACATATTTATGAGAGAGACAAGAGAGGGCAAGGCTACAAAAAGGCAGAAGCTGAGTAAACTTTCTCACTTAGGCAGCTGATGCTAATTTTGTCCTGCTCTCCGCTGCACAGCCCTGATGACAGTTTATAGTGGGGCTGTCCAAGCTGTGCGCTCAAGCAAGACACAGCCTGTGGCATGACTCCATCCACTCTGCTCTCAAGATTTTTGTGGTTTGATTTCTGTTTGGGCACCCATAAACAGCTGCAACCTGATCTGTTCCCCATTTGTCAGGAAGTTAGGCAGCTAGGAGTTCCTTCATGCATGGCAATAATGTCATTTATAAACAGTTGATTTTAATTTTTTTTTAGTTTGTGAACTAAGGAACATGCCTTATCTTTGCTTTACTACAGAATAGCTGACTCAGTACATAGGGTCTCATCCAAGTCCTCTGAAGCTGATGGAAAAGCACTTTACTGTTGCTTGTATTTGGCTTTGTTCAACTATCAAAACAAGGAAATCTTGCATTAGAGTGAGTGCAGGCCTGAGCACTGGCCAGGGCTGTGCTCAGGGCTGACATGTGTGATTGATGAGTGCACATACAGTTCTTAATGAGCTCTTGTTGACTATATATTCAATACTACTGAATTAAAAGAAAGTAAGTTAAGAGCTGAGACATAATCAGCTTTCAAATACTTCCTGAAATCAGTTGTATATTGGGAGTTCCTACTAGTCTTTGAAAGTGTGTGTAGGGTAGGTATGGATAAACCTACACAGAGCTGTGATTTGTGTGTCACATTTTTTTATTTAATTGGTTTTGAACTGGCTCTATTCAGCATTTGATTATTTTAATGTAGCCCTTTTAGCTGCTGTATTGGTGTGACATCAGAAACAATGTGATAAAAGACAGCAGTGACAGCAGCTCTGTACACTTGCCATTTGAGTCAGTCTGCGTGGAAAGGAAAATGCCTGTTCACACCACTTCATCCTGTGAATTAAAGCCTGAGGGAATTTCAGTTTGTAGAAAAGAAAAAAAAAAAAGTGTCCTGTCCAGGGGCTGTGTGTTAGCAAGTGCTAATCTGACAGATTTCTCTCTACTGTGAGAAAATTCAGAGCAATTTTTGCTTAGTGTAAGGGTGTGTTTTTGTTAAGTCAGCTTTTTTGTTCCTTTAAAACACGGGAAGAGAGGGAGAACCGTGTAACAGGCAGGGTGTACTGTGGCTGTGGGAGTTGCAACAGTACCAGCTATTTGAAAGTAACTGACAGTGGGAAATGATGCTTTCCATATTTCTTTCCCTAGAGAGCTTCTTGCCTTTATTAGGCCTGTTCCCTGGCTTGGGACGGTGTTGGCAGCTTTGACAACAGTAGCTTCTGTAACTTCAGCAAGGTTTACAGATAGCGTGGAAGATACAGCCCGGGCATTGAATACCTGTCCACCTCTGTTAGTTCTTCAATAACTTTATACCATCAAAATAAAGTTTTCTACAAATCTGTTAGTAGCTGGCCAAGAAGAATCTTGTAAGTTTTTTGGAAATTACAAAAGTAATATTTGTGTTGCTGTCTGTATTTTGCAGTAAGACGTGCATGCATAGAAGTGCAGTGATTAAAGGGAGGTTTATCATACAGAGGAAAACAGATCAAACTGAGGCCTGTACAGTAAGCTCTGCTTCTTCAAATTCTGGCCTTTAAAGGCATTGGTTCTTAGAAAACCCTCTCTCTCACACAACGATTGTATTGGTATAGAAAAATCAGTATGTACTATGTGTTTGGCAATCCATGACTGCTCTTAACTTGCTATCTGTTAATTCTAATTTTGTCTTTTATTTTAACTTGTATCACTTTCTGATCTTTCATTAGCTTTTCAAGCATATTTTGTCTCCCATCCAGGGATAATTTTTAGCATCCTTACATTGATCCAACCATACTACAGAACTGCCGTCTTAGTATGTAATCATGGCGATGGTCAGTGGGACTTTGAAACCAGTCTGCCTCTCAGGGAAGCAGTGAAGTGTGGGATGAGTGGAGGCATGCAGCAGTGTTCTGTGCAGAGCGGAAAGATGACTGTATTGTATAAAGATCAGATTAAAAAAAAACTTCAGGACTCCCAAGTATGAAGTAGTATTGTTTTATACCCCAGTCATCTTTCCCCCTCCTGCAGTGTAATGCACATTTATTTCCTGAGAAAAGACGATGACCATGTTTGCTATTTCAGCGCATTGTTGTGTTTCTAAAGAATCCTAGGAGGAAAATAAACAGCTGTCGGATGGCTCTGTCTTTTCTCTCTTTATGCCAAAAGTTTTATTTGTCCAGAAACTCTCCAGTTGGCTTACTACGTTATTTGAGCATATCTACGTCATAAGCTCTCACTGGATGTGTATATACATATGTATATATATTTATATATATATATAAAATATATACGTATAGCTTGTGTTTTTCTCACTGTGTACTTAAGATCTTTGTCTGCTGCTGGATTACAGTAACCGAGCAGATGTCTGTAGGTATAACTTATAATCATGGTTACATTGTATATGATGGGTTTTTCCCATCTCCAGCTGTTTGACATCTTTTCAGAGTATGTGGATTTTCAAATATTTTATTTGACACAGAATCTTAAGTTTAGGCAATAACTCCTATTCACAGGGGAAAATAAAATTTCCTTTTTGAAAAGTCTAACACTGCCTTTGTGAGTGATAAGTGTAAGATTGTGTTGTGCTAAAAGATCTGGATTGTTAAAGTTCTCTTTGATATTTTAGTTGTCTTAATGGTCTTGGGATTTTGAACATACAGTTTAAGTCCATATAAATAGGGAAGTTGCTGTTTGCACCCCTGGTGATTCTCTAGTTATCTGCAGAGCTTCAGCTTTTCTTGAAAGCATATGGAAGAATTGGGTTTTGTGTTCTTTAAGTTTGACAGGAGGAATCCATGATGAAAACAGTTTTTCAGTTGTGTTGAGCTTTAGTGCATTCCTCCAATGGTAGAGGAGCATGCTTCTATGAGGTGTCAAGGCATGCTGAATCAAGTCTGTGCTTTGCTTGGAGTTTGGAGTTTTTTTCCTTCTTTTTTCTTTGTTAGTTTGTTTTTGTGGGAAGCTGTATCCTGTTGGTTTCCCACATTACCAGGGATTCAGGAAACATAGTAGGTAATCACATAGCTTTATCAATGAGTTTGGACGCATCCATGTGCTTCTTCTGGGTGTCTGTCCAGCCTATGCTTTAGTACTACCAGACCTTTCTTTTCCATTTTGTGTGCTTGTTTGTTGTTTTTTTTTTTCCTTAAATCCATAGAGGTGTTCCTAGTAACATTCCAGTTTCCAAGCTTTTCTTGTGATATCTAGCAACTTATTTATTAGCTTGTTGTTTATTTATTTTGGATATTGTAATAACTAACTTTTTGTATCAGTCTTTCCATTAAATGAGCAATCATTCCTGTACTGAGCAGCTCAGGGTGGGATGTAATCTGCAAATAGGAAAGTAAGCTGTTTTATGTAGACAGTAGAATATGGAAAAAAATGTATTATAAGTACCCAATATCATTTGTTTACCATTATAAGCCACTAGTTTTAAAGATAGAGATAGATTTTTAATGTCAGAATGCGGTACCATGAACAGATGTCCTTTGATCTTTCAGCTCCCTTCTACTGCAGAAAAGTCTGTAGTACTTGAATCCAAGGGCTAAATGTCGGCTTCCGTGTGGCTGTGAGCAATATCCTCAGCTTTGGCTGCTCTGAAGCTACTATACTAGTGCCCACAACCCCTGGTAGAAATTATGTAGTAATCTGAGTGTTCATTCAAGATAAATAAGAACCATGTGGGCGTGTGAGGAATGACTGTAGTTCTTTGCATGCTTTGCCAGGATACAAGGAGAAAGGTCACCGCTACTTAAAGCGGTCCTGCCCTGGCAATTCCTGGCTTAGACCTTGCCAGGCAATTCACTGAAGGCAAAGGCTCTGGTTTATTGATCTTTTTTCTGGAAATAAATATTTATGATGCAGTCAAGTCCCTGAAGGTAGCAGAAAAAAATTACTAGAAGAGTGAGTTGTTTTGATAAACTTTCACTGGATTTCCTAATGCGCTGCATGTGCTCCATGCACAGTGTTGTCTTTTACAACTTGTGTGCTAGAGGGTTTCTAATTTTCATGTAAAAATGAATTCTGTTAGTCACTGGATATACTTTTCTTGGCTAAACCTGTGCCCTCTCAGGCTTGTTTTCAAAACGGAACAGCTGTTTTGTGGGTGTAACTATCGGAAATCTGTCTGACACAATTTCATCCTAGTAACCGAGCACGTACCTGGCATGGAGCTCCAGGGAGATTTTTTTCATGCCTTCCTGTTGAACTTCAGCATAGGGTTTACATTTCCTTTTTACACAAAATGGCTTGTGGAAATAACTGCCAAGCTCAGCAATCCCCTCGGTGAGTGCCAGGGTGGCTCCGGCAGGCTGTGTGTGGGAAGCCGGCTGCCTGTACCCTCCATGGCATCTCAGCACCCTGCCACAGGGAGCTGTGGGTCCACCTGCTGTGTTCTTGGTCTTGTGCAAGTCTGCACTTTGAGGATGCTGTTCCTGTTGGAAGACACTCCCAAAACTGTGTTTGTCCCTGTGTGGGGTGGATAGTCAGGGTTGAACTGCAGAGCTCAACCCTGTGTGTAAGATCACACAGCAGAGCTGTGGATGCCTCGATGGAGGGTAGGGGTTTGTGGAGGGGATGGTGAAGCAGGAATAGTGTCTTGCTGCAGCTGGAATTCCTTGTGGGGGTTTTGCAGTGCTCTCACTGGGGAGTACCAGGCCACAGTGGCAGCTTGGGGTCTGAGTAATCGCAGATATCCTTCCACTGCTGTGCCTGGGTCTTCAGTGCACAGCTGGAGACAGGGATGCTGCTGGGGGTGATAGGATGCTGCTGGCTCAGCCCCTCTGTGCAGAGAGGGCTCTGGTGCAGCCCTGAACCTCTGCACCCACAAGGAGTGTCCTGGGGCCAAACCTGCTCTGTGGACACTGTGGGTGGAAGCAGCTGAAATAGATGAGCATGTCCTGAAATGGAAATGACACTTGGATAAACTTACTGCCTTGGAAGTGTTATGCTTCATGTTGGCACTCCTGTGAGATCATGAAAGTCACTTGGTATCCATGTTGCTATGCACAAATGGGTAAGTGTTCAAGAAGTTGCTGTACCTAAATGTAGTGAGCAAGGAATAGATTTTTCAAAGTGAATGAAGCTTAAAAGGTTAAAAAGAAATTAGCAGAAGTATTTAGTGGTCAGAAGCATTTTCTTTGCTCTCTTCCACTGGAAGAAACAAACATCTCCCATGCTAAGTTTAATGGAAATCTGCCAGTGAAACTGTGCAAGTTGTCACATCTAAATATAGTCACAGCAACCTACAGGACCTAGGTTAATATTTTTTATTAGCTGGAGGAGAATGGTTCTGCTTTCCTCATTTGGTTGACAATACCCTCTTTAATGTTTCAAGGTAACTATCATTTACTGCAGTTTGCATTGCCTCTCCATATATGCTATATATAGAATAAAAGCATGTTTCTCTGCTCTTTGGTTGGACATAGCTTTTAAAAAAGAAAAAAGAACAAACCAAGCAAACCAAAACAATAAAGAGAGGCCCCAGTGAAAACTAACTGATCTATATAGAAACTCTAATTCTAAAGGGACTTCAAATGCTATAATTACATTTCTTCTGCACTTAAAAATTATTTAAATACCACCTGCACTTAAAAGTCAGTGGTGCAACAAAAACATGAAATAAAGCCTCTTAAACTTCTTCAACTCTGATTTAAAAAAGAGACCATGGGTAAGCATGTTAAAAAGAAAACATTTCCAGTGTAAATAGTACCTTTAAAATAGCTTTCTTTTGTTCTCTGGCTGTTTGTAAACCCCACTCAGGAAGGCTCTTTAGGTTGCTTCCATCACCTGTTGGTGCAGTACAGGCTCTTTTGCCGTTTCACATCAGTATCAAATGTATTATTTGCCTGCTCAGCTTTCTTCATTTTGTATAGTTCAGGTTGAAAACCGTTATGATTTGGCACATTATTCTCTTTTCTCCTGTTCTATAAAAGTCAAGTAACATACCAGACTCCATCCTGAATCTTGAAATACATGAATAATGTGTATTCCATGGAGAGAGTAACAATATCCCATAAAGAGCAGTAGATTATTTTTTGTCTTGCCAAACTGTACTTGTATGTTAGTTTAAACTTTCTGTGACTGAGTAACTGTGGAAGGAATCTGGTACAGCCCACATTTTGTTATTTACATCATGTTGTCAAGTACAGATTTTTGAGATCTTTGCTGTTAGCGTTTCTTAGCAATGTGTAGGTGTGAAATTTGTCTACTTCAAACCAAATTCCATGGTTACAGTCAGTGATCTGGTCACCTAGGAAACTTTTAATAATGGATCCTGTTGGTTTGATGATGCAGTTCTGTTATGATCAGATTTTTCCAGTTCCCTGTAATTTGAAAATGTAGTGCTTAAACAAAAAAGTAGTGGTGATTTCCTTCATAGAGGAAAACCCTCCTGTCTTCAGTTCTGTTTTAGTCACAGTCTAAGATTTATTAATTTTGTGGTGATTTCAGTAGAATTGCTTGGAATTGCATGATCTTTATAACGAACTGTTTGGAAGGTATTGAGCCCTTATTGTTCTGTTTCTGTCTCTGAGTTCATGTGAACTCATTGCACTGTGAGGTCCTCCCGTCTGTTTGAGATGTACTTTGGGAAATTTCTTCTGATTCTTTGCTACGAAAGTCTGCTAGCACTTAAAGGGGGAAAGGGGTGGAGCAATTAATCTTCCAGATCTGTCTTTCCAAAATTTTTGGATGTTCCAAGTTGAGTTGATGGAAGAATTTACAATATTTTTGGTTTCTTCTTCATTGCATATTGTATTGCAGGAGTGTCAGTCTGGTTTGGTAGAGCTAGCAGATAAAATTGTCTCCAGAACCTTTGTGGAAAAGGATTGTGTGCTGTCCCTCTGTACACAGACATGCCTCCCAGGCACCCCCACACAAGAAAAAAACAAGGCAATAAAAGGCAATAGCAGGATGTGAGAGAAACCCACAAAACTGTGTGTTGTGGGGAGGTCAGGTAGAAATGTTTCTGTGCTGAGGAACTTGGGCAGTGTCAGGTAAAATTGCAGGAGCCCTGCTCAAGGCACAGATTAGTTTTGGTGGTGTAGATCCTGGGCACAGGGTGCTGTCACTGTTTAAAGGTTACATCTGTTCAAGGAGTGGCTGGGGAAGAGCAAGGTACAAAGCAGATCGAGTGTTCTGCAATTTGCAGAAACACCACCTGAGTCAGGAGCACCATTAAACTGAGACCAGTAGCAGAGAAAGGATCCATGTGTTTGTCTTATCCCTGCTCTACCCCACGTACACCAGTAGAGCTGCTGGTGAGGATGGAGCAGCAAGACCGCTGTCAGACCTGGCAGGATGTTCTGGAGGTGACCTGGTGGCTAGGGCAGAATCTGAGCCATATTTCAGTGGGAACAGTGTGAGTGCCACCTGAGACTTGTCTGCAGAGTTTGTCTGCTGTGGCCACTTCGGATATACTTGGATTTCATTAGAGCAGGGGGGGTTTATGTTTCTCTAAAAGTTATGTCTGTATTCTGGCAGGTATTTCTGCCTGACTGAGTCAATACACTTGAAGTATTGGCTGCAGAGCATTGCAAGGTGCATTTCTTCTACAACGTGGGAACTGGGTCATCATCTTTTGTGTTAAATTTTGCTGTTGTCACATAAAACAAAATGGGAAGTGGTGGGTGGTTTGAATACACTCAGGATGATGTCTTGGATGTCTGAGAACTGCGCCCTGTGGTGGTGAACAAGGCTGAAGAGTTGATAGGAATCTTTTCCATAGCACACACTTGCACGTGTTACTGGATTGAGGAAGGTAAATCAAGAGGATGCTTTTTTGGCAAGTAATGCAGTAACAGGTACTCTGTCTGAAATACTCACCATAGGTGATTAATTTTATTTTATTGTAAGGATTGATCTTATGGGCTCTGTTTAGAGGGCACCTGTTGCTTGAACTTGGCCTGAATTGGGGAAACTGCAATGTACTCTGGCATCCAGACTGGTCTGATTAAATACTTTATTTTAGATAGTGATAAAGCCTTCTTATAGCTTCAAGCTTCAAATGATTTGGTTTTGTTATGCAGTGTATTGCATAGGGTTCTAGATGTCGTTCAGTAGTTTAATTGGGAAGCTGTTTAGTGGAAATTCATTACCCCATTTGAACTGTGTAAAAACTCTGGAATGTGAAGAGGAAATTGGTTGCATGGTCACTTGCCTGGGTGCAGTAAGAGGGCAAAATTAGCAGTGCTGTAATGTACACATGCTCTGAATAAAAAACCAACCAAGCAAACTCCTTGCTCTTTTGTCTCTGCCAAAAAACTTAAAAGCAGTAAATGCTGCTTGTTAGGAATTTGGTTTCAATGGCTGGATTGTTTTTTTTTTTTTTGTGCTTAGTTTCATGAAGAATGTACACCATTGGCTTTCAGGGAAGCTACTGGAGTTAGGTGAAGTTCTCTTACCACCACTCAGTCCAGTGGTAAGAGGTGACAGGATTAACTCAGACTGAAAAGTAGTAAGTTATTTTTGTTTTGAAGATTTCTTCCTGTCCAGTAGTCATACTGGCTTTGTTTTTGTGTCTTGAGCTAGTTGTTTACAGAGTAGATAGGCCTACTTGCTCTGTCTTCCAGAGGATAATTTTAAATACAGTGCCTTGCCCATAGCAGTTGCTGTTTGGTAATGTTTCACACCTATACTGTGGCAGTGTATTTCCCTCCTCTCTTTGAATGAGATGCAGAAAGTCATAGGTCCCCCCAAGCTAGTACTGTTCATTGCATTTTACGTTAAAAACTGTGCCCTGAAAACATATTAATACATGTTCTTTCCTTTTCTTCCTCAGATAAACTTCTAGTCTTTACTGTAGCAACTAAAGAAACCGATGGCTTTCACCGTTTCATGAGAACTGCAAAGCATTTCAACTACACAGTAAAGGTATTGTGTGTTTTGTACCCAATATTCGTGCTGTCCATGCTGTCAAACAGAACCAGTAAATGGTAGCTGACCTTGCCTCAGCTTCATGGTGTGCTGGGACAGAGGGAAATAACAGCAGAGCTGGGGGGCAGGAAGGGCACTCGCTTACTGCTGCTGCTTACCTGCTGATGCCCTTCTGAGCCACTGTGGAGGGAGATGCTTCCACTTAGGAGCTGCTTTAGAGGTTTGTAGTAATCATGGTCAGCATCCTCCTCACTCACAGGCTCTTGTCACGTTTCACCACAGAGCCTCTTGTTTGAGTGTGGCTGATTTTGTTTGTATGAGCGCTTCTGGGAGCTGTACTGCACCCAGGGGCTGTGGATCTCTTTCCTTAAGGAAGGCTGAAACACTGCTGTAAGGAAGGAGGGAGGGTCACAACTGAAAATGTCTCTGTTTCCCAGGAACCTATAATTTCTGAGAGGACAACATGTTTCTATCATTCTTGCCAGGCTTTTCTGCCTTGCTCCATGCCTCCCTATGTCACGTACTTAGGTTGGCCTCTGCATGACCTTGGGAAAAAGGGAGGGCACTAACCTTCTAAACTTTCCCCACAAATTGGCTCCGCCAAGAGAAAATCCAGGAATTCAGATGCTGTTATGAAATTTTTCTGCATACTTACCACAGTGCCTGCACTATAAATAGGGAATTATTTGGGTCTTTGACTTCTGCCACTGACTTTAGAGGACTGAGAGAGTCTTTCCTAGGATGATAAAGCTGTACTAGAGCACCTGAGCATCCTGAGTTCTAGATCCATCTTTTATTTTTCCCAAAATATCATACAATGTAATTCTTCCAGGCTTTATCTGTTCCGAAAACATTATGTCCAAAACACGTAAAGAACTATTTTTTTCTTTTTCCTTTTTTGACATGTAATCTGCTATAGTGCTTGGCTGGGGAAGAGTTGTATGTTTAACTGATTTTTAGCAGTGAGCTGTGTACCACAAAACCTATCCTTCCCTTTTTGTAAAAAAGCTTGCAGTTTGTATTAGTTATACCCTGATCCACCAAGGTCTTTTGTGTTTCCTGTTCCTAAAGGGATGTTATTGAATTTTGAAGGTCTTGTTCAGAATGTTTTTCTAATACAAATTTTGAAACAATCCTTAGCTTTTTTTTGCATTTTTTTTTTGAAGGAGACACATTTGAGTAAATGGCAGTAGCAGGCAATTGCTTGATTCTTATTTGGTTAAAAAATGTCTCTCTCGTGTTTTTGCAGTGATGTCATTGTGCTGAATGTTGCTTCAGACATCGAAAACTCACGATGCTGGAAGTGCTGGCTTGCTGTGCTTTAATGTGTTGCTTCTTTTAGCATCTGTTTTCAATAAGGGTCTGCTTTCAAAAAGCCTCATGGGTTTGGGTACTAGCAAAAAGTACCTTTTTTTTCCCTCTCTTATTCCAGGTTCTTGGAAAAGGTGAAGAATGGAAAGGTGGTGAGCTGCCCAACTCTATTGGCGGGGGGCAGAAGGTTCGACTGCTGAAAGAAGGCATTGAAAGCTATGCAGATCAAGAGGACTTGGTTGTACTGTTTGTTGAATGGTGAGCAAACCTGGCTTCTTGTCTTTGTTATAGTTTGGGTAGACATGCAAAAGTAGTGCTGTGATGTGCTGAAACTTGCATGATGCTTTTATTTTTCACTGTTTTATTTGAGAGAGTTTGCGTCCTTTTTTCTTCATAAAAATAGTAGATTGCTTTTGGAGCAATCGTTACTTTTTAACAGATTTACAGATGTAAGAGTTGTTCATAATTCTGCTGCCTCAAGGGGGTAAAAAAATGTTACTGGGAGCTGACAGGCTTTTAGGCCAGCATTTGTCCTCTCCCTGTTCAGCTGCAGTGAGAGCAGGATGTGGCTGCAGGCTGGGAGTGTGGATGGGAGGGGGAGCAAAAGCAGCTCCAGAAATAAAGTGTCCAGTAGGGACCAGAGGCATAATCTTGTTCCATGAAGTAACAGTGATCTGGAGGAAACTGGAAAATGGCTCCCTGAGGAAAGCATTTAACAGGAGAACTTCTTCGTGTTAGAGAGCTGAAACAAGAGCCTTGGTGGCAGATGTAGCCTGGTGCCTGTGTTATCTGTGTGATGGAAGGATGCAGGGACAGAACTGCTGCAAGTGCCAGATTCCAGCTCATAGCACAGCTATGCTTGAACATCCTCCCTGGAGGCCAGATAGGCTTCTCCCTGTCACAGAAAGTGTAGAGCTCAAACATCTTCAAATCACACTTGCACTATTGCTTCCCTCTGCTTTTTTTCTTCCTCTTATTTTCCTCCTGTGACAACAGCATGATCAGGAAAGCTCAGAATCCAGCTTGCAGCAGACACCAGGCTCTTCCACACTGATGTTAGCCAGAGCAGGGTCACAGCTCTGAAATAATCACTGCAGGGAAGGTGTGGACCAGGTCTTGAATCAGGGACAGGAAGCTCCAGTTGCTCACAGGCAGCCTTGGAGAGAGGCAGCAGAGTGTGAGCTTGGGGAGAGTCATGTATGGGTTCACCCATGCTGCTGTTACCATGTCATGTTGGAATGTCTGCCCCAGAATTTTCTTTCAGCTTTTAACCTGCTTTATTTATTTAAAATTTGACAGCTGAAGAAATTCAGGGACACCTTTTCAAGGCAGGAGCTTGGCAGGATTTGCACAGCAGGCATCATCACAAGGCAAAGTGGCTGGACACTGGCATTTTATGGAAAGTTAATTTGTTGTTTTGTGTAAGTTAACACTTTGGGAAGGTTGGAGTAGCCTATTAAACTGGTAGCAAATTCAAATACATTGCTTAATTTTCTGTTCCAATTTTACCTCTTGTGATGAGTAAAAGAAATACCTAGAAAGCAAAAAAATCTAATAATTTTCACTAATTTATAAGTAAGCATTAAAAGGGATGCTTATTTTGCTGAATATTTTTTGTATGCTTAGATCTGTAAAAGTTACCTAGTTTGGAGGTAGATGTTCAGTTTTTGAATTTCTTTTCTTATTGACTTGTTCAATTTTGCATTTGCTAAGTGGAAAAATAATCTTTCTAGAAGTAAATACATTTTATGTTTGTTCATAGGGTTGTCCTACTAATCAAAAAATTGTAACTTTTAAAGGTTAATTTCAAAGATTTTGTTCTTTGCTAAAGCTCAGATGAATCAAACATTTCCCGAATGTTTTCTAATTACATTGAATTTCTTTGTTTCTGAATTTATTATCCTAATTCATAACTATTTTCTTCCTATGTGGTAAAATATGCAAATTTATTATCACATTGGTACAAAGGTCTAGCTCAGATTTTTCTCCATCATAATTTACTCTCTGGAGATGCAGGCTGTCTGCTGGCAGGGGTGAGGGAGTACAGAGGACCATGTGTGTCAGTGCAAAAGCCATAATCTTGCTTCCCATGAAAAATCACAGGATTTAAGGCCTCCCAAGTTCCTGAAGTCTGAATTCCCAAGTACATGTTTATTTAAAGCTGGTGGAACTGATTCCACACAGGAGAGAAAAAAGAGTTTGCTGATTCTAGCATTATATTTTAATTCTAACAAGCTTTTACATTTCCAGAAATCCCAGTTTGCAATTTAAATGATGATCAATGTAGCAGTAAGTTTGGAAAAGACAAATGTCATGAACTTCCTTTCTTCTTCAAGTTTTTTTTATTATATTCATTGTGAAGCATTTGGAATATTCATCTTGGGGGTGGGGAAAGGAAGTGTCTGGTTTGCTTACTGTAACTAGGCAAGTAATTTCTAGGGAACTGTTTACTTAAAAAACCTAGTTTCTTGGGTTTTTTTGGTTTTTTTTCAGCAGTTTGTTATATGGCTCAGAATTCTGGAAATAGTTTGAGCTTCTTCTGTGGACAACTTGTGCCTATGTGTAGATAGCAAAATGCCTGCAGATGGAACATTATTTAAATTAGGCTTGTTTTTGCTTGAGCTAACTTCTGGTTTATTTTGGACCATTTCAGATTGAACTGGCTATTGGCCAGTGTAGACTGGATAAATTGGTTGGTGCTGTGACTGTCCATCCAGAACTCCCACAGACATCTCTTTGTGTCATGGAAGAATTTTTCAGTTTCTCAGTTTGTTGTTTGTTTTGTTGTATTTTTTTAACCATTCATCAGAAGCTAAGGGATGACTATGTTTTCTATATATCCCAAAATGGTTAAGGTGTGATCCTGGTGGGGACACAGTCTAGGTGACAAAATAGTTTTGTGTCTGTTTTGTGACATTGTTAGTCACTAGTAGGCACTATCTCACTTGTATTCTGAGCTCTTACCCTGCAGCTCCAACAGTAGCAAGTTCTCACTGTTAAGTTGTGGATGCAAAAACTGCATGGTCAGTTCTAGAGCACCTGAGCCTCTGCTGCTGTTTCCCTGTGTTGCTGGGAGTGTAGGGCCCATAGTCAGGATGCTTTGCTGCTGCAAAAGAGAGGAAGGGAGGGGTGCATTCCAGTCCCAAGCAGCTGCCATCTGGGAGCTTCAGGAAATGGGATTAGGTTGTGGAAAATTTTTTAGGTTTTTTTTTCCTTTTCTTATTGCTTTCTACTTAATTGGAAGGATTTATGAAGAATAGATAAAAGAGTATCTGAGCTGTTCCTGGTTGCCAAGGAAGCCTGCTTTTTCCTGGATATGTCCACATTCCTTTTCCCTGCCAAATTTTGAAGTCCTTTTCAGACTAAGTCATTGTGTCATGCCTCATAATAAGGATGTCCTGTTTTGTGATGATCTTAGTGGTGTAGACCTGAAGTGAATCCCCCCTTACAGCAGGAGGTGATGTCTGAATAAGCCAATCTGACAAAGCAGGTAAACAAGGCAAGTGATGCATTTACAGGTGTTAAAAAGTTTTCCTTTTGCATGGAGAGAAAAGTGGCAGCCTCATAAAGCGGCTGATGAGGATACTGTCAGCAAGGGGTGGAAGGCTGGTGGGGGTCCTGCCCAGGAAGGTGTGGTGGTCACCTCTTGACAAAACAGCGCCTTTACCATTAATGGCAAGTGTAGGTTCCTGCTGGATTAGTAGAGCTGTATAATATCCATTGCAGTTTAGCAGCTCAGCCCTGGGTTTAGGATTATAAACTGTGCTGTATTAAGCAGCATATCCCTTTCACAAGCAGAGTCTATGGCTGGCCCAGCATGTTGCTCAACTTTGGCTTTCTTTCCCAGAATGACAGTCCTTGGAAGCAATGTTCCAGGGTGTTTGGTTCCTTCCTGCAGCTGTAAGTCCTAGCAGCAGCAGCACTGCCCTGATCACGGAGGAGAAGCACAGCCTGCCTGAGCTATTAAGTTAAAGCCTCAGACAGATCTCTTTTTGTCTGTCTTCAATGTGTCTCCTGTTTCTTGTGTGTTCTACAGGCTCAGTCTGGCATTGAGTCAGGCTACAGAAATTGAATGGAAAAGGGAGTGAAGTGTATTCCTGTAAATTTGGGCAGAAACAGACATTTTTTGTGAAACTAGGGAAGGTCCAAAATGTACAATTTCTTTCGTGTGTTCTTCTGCCAAAGTTGCAGAAAAACATAACAGAGTTTTAAGAAAACCACTTACTTATATAGGCTACATAACAAACTTCCTCTCCAGGGTTCATAATTTGCTTTGTGGTGAAAATCTTTTTTTACATTTGCAAGCCAGCTGTTGTTCAGTTCTCTTAGGCCAACTTCATGAAATCCTCTTTGAAGGAAAGACATCTCGAATAATTTCAGGACTGTACTAAAGGAGTACCATAAGTCAGTGATGGTTGATCTGTTGGCACTATTGCTGGGTAATCCATCGCAATGCAAAATGTTCTGGGTACTGCGGTCCTGGTTAGCCCAGCTAAAAGGCTTTGCAAGAAGTCTTGGTCAAGGTTAGACCTTGGTTTTGGTAGCTCTACTGTTCCTTTGCCTGTTATCAGGGCTGGTGATTTTAATTTCTAAGGTACATGAGTAGAGTAAGAATATTCTTACATTCACATGAGGAAACTGCAAGGCTGAGATGCTGCCATTAAAATATTTTGCTGCTTCAGCCAGAAACTAATCTGTGATGTGATTCCAATTTCACTGTGGCGTTCTTCATGCTGTGTAAAGTGAAACTTGAAGTGGGAAGCATTGGCACAGGTCATCCGGAGCAGCTGTGGATGCCCAATCCCTGGCAAATTCCAAGTTCCAGGCCAGATTGGATGAGGCTTTGAGCAGACTGGTCGAGTGTGTGGCATCCCTGCCCATGGTGGAGGCATTGGTTTGTTTGCTTGGTTGTGTTCCCAACCCCTTGTGCCCGCAAGGCATTGATTTAGATTTGGTTCAGCCACAAGAAACCAGCAGCCTTGGGATGCTCCATTCTTACAGGACCTGGGACAAACCCAGGCAGGTTTCATTCTGGTTTGGCACATTTACCTCTGGCTGTGTGTAACAGCCAAAGATAAGCCCTCTGCCTTTAGGCCTTGATCCTTCATAGGAATTGTGACTCAAAGGCAGGTAAGTTTTCCATAATAGATATTGTGATGGTTTGAACCTTTAAGTCTTCAGCACATTAAAGAGGTTGAAGGATAAATCTATGCCTTGTCAGGATGCAATACGCATTTTATGGGCAATTAGACTTTATTGAGATCTAAGTACATTCTTGATAAGACTCTTTAGAAGAGTCAGTGCTGTTGTGTTTAGGAGCAAGATCATCTAGATTTCCCCAGTGAAAGTCACCTAAGTCATCTTTCAGTCCTACTTTTCATCTGTTAAAATTTGATATTTTTAAATTCTTGTTCTTAAAAGCATAAGCAAAATACCTGAAATAGGAAAATCAATTTCAGATAAAAAAATGTGAAGAAAAAAGGAATGTCCAAAATGTGGAAGACTTTATAAAAAGCAGAAGAGGAAACTACTTTGGATGAGTAGTACTGATTGAAGTTTCTCACCTAGAAGGGCATAGAATTTTTACATGGTGGTTAAATATGATTTGAGTCATTTTTCAGAGTGAAAGGGCTGTTTGATTTTTAAATTTGAATACTCCAGTGACTTGTTTTGAACACAGAAACATTAAAATGAAACTAACCTAATGGATGTATTTTCTTTCTTTTTAAGCTATGATGTTATCTTTGCTGGGGGCCCTGAAGAACTCCTAAAGAAATTTCAGGAAACTAATCACAAAGTGGTGTTTGCAGCAGATGGACTAATTTGGCCGGATAAAAGACTGGCTGACAAGTATCCTGTTGTCCGGAGTGGAAAACGATTCCTGAACTCAGGAGGCAAGTGTGATCCTCAAACACTTGAACTTGAACGTGACCTGTTGCAGTCTTTGAGCATTTAGCAAGGCCCCCGTGGAGAGAAAATGCTTAGTCATGTACTAAACCCTACTTCCTAAGACCCTCTGTTATCTCCCTGTAACACTATTGGCTACATTCCAGATGTCCTAAGACTATAGGTCAAAACACCAAGACCTCAGACTATTGGCTAGTTATCCCAATCCTACCTAATCCTATAAAAACCCCTACTTCTGCCCACTTGGCTAGAAGACGCTGTTCCTGGACCCCTTCACGGAACCCCCAATAAAGACTTCGTGGAATACGTCGCTCAGGTCTTCTCGTCTCTTTCCCCTGAGCTAGCAAAGCGACTACCTGGCAAGCTGTGAGCTGATTAATCACTAAAGAGCTGAACCGCCTGATAGCCTCAGGCTGATTGCCAGGATAGTTCGCGGCCGGGGCGTCTGCCGGAGCAGAACGTGAGCCGCTCCTTAGGGCCGGAGACCGGGACCCCTCGCTATCCGGACGATCTAAAACGGCACCGGGGGCTTTGTCTGCCACCCAGGCTGGCCACCCGGGCAGGGCGGGCAGCCTCCGGTTCAACCGTTTTAGTGACCCATCTCTGTTAGCTGTTCTATGTACTTGTTGCGTGTGGAGCTGTTCCTGAATTACCCAAGTATAAAACTGATGACTGGGTATGCTGTCATCTTCCTCCCCTCCCCATTTGAATAGCTCCTCTTCTGTGCTCAGGTGTAGTTTTCATTCAAATTTGCACAGTGTGTGTTTGGCAATCAATAGCTTATAAGAAGCAGATAAATATGGTCAGGGCCTAGCAAGCAGTTGTGCATAATGCTGTGCAGGGGTGACCCCGTTGCTTCAGAAACAATGCAGTGCCCAGGGAAGCTGCACATGCTGTTTGTAGGCGCAGTTTAGCCTGGTCACAGAATTCTCAAACTCAGCTGCCCGGTTCCTGGAGATCTCTGCACACAGGGTGTGCTGGCTGCTCGGCCTGGCCTGTCAGCATGGCTGACAGCCCCTTCTGAAAGGAGTGGGAGCTACTCTCTGTAACTCAGTGATGGATGAATTCTGGAACCCTCCTTTAAATGCCAGCTTTGCTAATAATTTTGCACCTGGTTAATACATGCTCTGATGAGTGTGTAGAAGCTGTTGAGTGTGTCATTTCTGGGGCAGCCTTCTTCAGTGTACAGATCCGGGAGTGTCCCTGTTCCTTTCCCTCACCTATCTGTCCTATCCTTTTTTATTTTGCTGTATATTGGTTTTGAGTTGAATTCTCTTAGTATTTCTGGTGGTATTAGATTCAGGCATCTCTGCCAGTAAGAAGTGAGTGATGAAAATGAAACTTTTTCCACAGATGGACTTCTTGGGAAAGTGATAGTCTGATATCATACTTTGGCGTTCTCAGAACCATCCTGGACAGATCTGATTTATTTTTTTTCCTTAAAATGCCATTACTGTAAAAATACCCATTAATTATTAACTTTTTGAAACAGACCTGTTACATACCTCGGGAGGAAGATGGGATTTTTGAGCCAAGTTTCATAAAATTCATGCTTTTTCTTTACTGGCACCACTCAGAATGAAGTCCCTGGTTGGTGGACAGCATTGGCAAGGTAGTGCTTTTTATGAAAATAACCTGTGTGTGTCTGATGTTGCAGGATTTATTGGTTATGCTCCATACATAAATCGTATTGTGCGGCAATGGAATCTGCAGGATAATGATGATGACCAGCTGTTCTACACCAGAATCTATATTGACCCATTGGCAAGGGTAGGTAGTAACTTGGTTTTGCTTTTCTTTCTGCATGAAATAACATGCTGCTCCTCATAAGACACCAGGAGATGAAAGTCCAAGGAATGCTGTCTCTTTATACTGGAGTGCCATGTTGACAGTTTGTTCTCCTGAGGTTCCTACTGCTGGAATGATGAACAGGCTCCCAGAGGGTCATGACTTGATATATTATTTCAGGCTGTCTTCAGACCCAGGGAGGTTGTGCTTCATTATTAGAAATAATAACTCTGAGGTATATGACTAGGTATATTTATCTCAATGAGGGTCCCATGTACTTGACAGTTTGATGGCCAGAAAATGTGGCATTTTTCCACGGTGTCACTGAACTACTTGCAGATCCAGTGTTTTATATTTTGGCTTGCTGCCATTTCAGATCCTTTCTTCAGCTTTCTGTGCAAATATGTTCAATAAAGCTGCATTGTAAATTTTTGGTGAAGACCTTTCTGTGCCCTCACTTAACAAAGTTCTCCACTGAGTTGCAGTGTTAAAGCGTGATAGATGTTAGAGGTGTGTCCATGATGCTGGAAAAAGAGGGATAAGGGAAGTTAACAATATATTCATGCAAAAAGACTTCAGAAGCTCATATAGCAGAATTTTGAGAAGAATTTTGATAATTTGAATGCTTAAGGCAGATACAAAGTTTTTGTAATATATATACATGTTGTTTCTGATGTAACTTAATGGAAAATCAGGTCTATTTGGATACAGGTTCAGAAATAGAATAGAATATTCCTGTTGGAAGGGACCTAGAGTGATCATCTAGTCTGACTGGCTTACCAGTATGGGCCTGACTGAAAGCTAAAGTGTGTTGCTAAGGTCATTGCCCAAATACGTTTTAAGCACTTGACAGGCTGGAGGTATTGACAACCTCTCTAGGATCTGATCCAGAGTTTGACCGCCCTGTTCATAAAGAAATGCTTCCTCATGTCCAGTCTGAACCTTTCCTGGTGCAGTTTTGAACCATTCCCACCAGCTCAGCACCTCCCTCTCCCCTTCCCCTCCTCAGGAAGCTGTAGGGAACACGGAGGTGGCCTCTCAGCCTGCTCCTCTAAACTGGACAAACCTCAGCTGCTCCTCACAGGAAATTCCTTCCAGCCTTTAGTGTTGGAATTGCTTATATGCAAGTTAAGTTCGATGCCAGGTACACAATTGAAGAGACAGGCTGTAGAGATAGTAAAGCTGATTCTGCAGCCAAGTCAGAAGTAACGTAATTAGTTGTCTAAATGGATTGTCTTCTAGACCAAAACTGTGTATCTGTGCAGTCACTGTGTATCACTGCTGCACCATGATTCAAAACACTTCCATGGTGTTTACTATACATCACCACTGATTCTTTGTATAGTAGTAATATGCCCAGTGCTGTAGAATGTGTAAGAAAATCTTGGAAGACCAAAAAAAAAAGGTGTCATCTGTGTAGGGGTTCTTAAATGTGTATTAAATGTTACATACTTGAATCAACATTTCAAAAATAGTAAAACATGGTATTTAAAGTAAGCTAGGATTAGTTATACAGCATTAAGAGAATGTTTTAAAATCACCAGTGTTTTCTATTTTGACATGATACTTGAATTTGACTTATATTTTTGTGACTCTGAAACACAGCATGTTTTATTTCTTGGCTAAGATTTGTTAATTTTTTTTAAGATGCAAATTTTCTTTGGCTTATACAGCTAATTTGCAGTTCCTGTGGAGAGTTATGACCTTTATCCTTCAAGTTTAAAGTTTCTGCATGTGCAATACTGATTGCTATAGAACTGCACAACTTGGGAACACAGAAAAATGTACCACTGTGAGGAACAGATAGTCATTTTCCCTGATTCCTTGCTGCCACTGTGGTATAATTGCAATGTTACTGTAAAAACATTGGCTTTTAGAATGCCTCAACAGCTTTGTTACTTTGATTTCAGGAGCGCATTAACATTACTTTGGACCACAAATGTACAATTTTCCAGACCCTAAATGGAGCTGTTGGTAAGTGCATGATTTGCACATTGTGTGTTTCATTAACTGTTATTAACACTTCTTTTTTTTTTGCTTAACCATGAATATAGTTCTTTAAAAATGTCCTTGTTTTAAGGAAATGCTTGTATGGGTAAGCCTGATCACCAGATTAGTTACAGATCTTTTGGGTTGATTATTAATTGACTTCTCTCATTAATAAGACGTTTTATTTATAATAGGAAAAGTTGTTTTAAATAAATGAAGTTGGCAGTAAATACAGAGTTAAGGAAATTTTTTTCATCTGCCTTCCAAGAACTTAATTGCACGAGTAAGATTAGTAATTAAAATTGCACTTTGGATGTTCTCAAGCAAATGTCTATAAATAATGAAGTAGAATGTAGAATAATGTAGAATTTCCTTTATTTAACTGTCATGAATTTAAATGGAAAAGTGCATATGTGCGAACTTCTTTTCTTACATCTGACCTCCAATTTTGGAATAACTTTTTATAGTCAGATCATATCTGAAATAAATGATTTATCTATAAATAGCTGTTGCACTAAATTAAGTTTTTTTAAAAAAAGATTTTATTCCAATACTGAAGCTGCTGATGAGAAACTATGACGTTTGATGTCACCTTATTTATCATAAGGAGCTTAGAATTCAAGAGCTAGTTAAAAAAAATGAACAAAAGCTTCTAAATAAACAATACTGACAATGATAGCAACAGCAAGGTCTATTTTATCAGCTAGGACTTAAAACTCTGAAATTTTAGGTTTTATTTATGAACTTATTGTACTGCTTTGTTAATTTGCAGATGAAGTCCTTTTGAAATTTGAAGAAGGAAAAGTAAGAGCAAGGAATTCAGTGTATGACACCCTGCCAGTCACTATTCATGGAAATGGTCCAACTAAAGTGAGTGACAGTTTGGTTTTATTTTCCTCTAGAACCAAAACATCAATGAAGGCAAAAAATACAATGGTAGAAGAGTATGAGCAATCATAGCGCACCACCATTGCACATTTCCACTTAATGTTATTAGGAATTGAGAGGATAAAAACCCCCTTTGAATTCATGTTACTCTTCTGTCACTGTAACTTGATATTGCTGCTGAAACAGCTCATTCTGCTCCCAAATTCATTGTAGCATGGGACATTAGAAGCAAGTAAGCTTTGTTAATTTTTTCACTGACACAAAACTGTTCTTGAAGCTGGTGAAGAATGTCCATCTGGTTATTAAATGGCAATCAGAATAATAGGGGCAGGATAATCTAGCCGAGAGCGTTGGGCTCAGATACAAAGCAGTAACACATCTGTTCCTGCCCTAGACCCAGGTGTGTGTAGAACATAGATAAACAAATCCCTTGCATTGAGGCAAAAGAAGTCTCAGTCTATCTGTCTAGGTACGCGTGTGGCTGCTTTTTGCCAGTGTCAGTGATCACTGCTCTCAATGTGCCCATGACTTGTCAGCTTTGGGCACATCCCAGAGCACTGTCTGCCCTGTGAAATGGCTGTTTTGACAGATTCTGTTCATGTGTAAGGATTCAGTGGTTCAGAGGTCCCTGCACAGTTTCTCTGAGAGAAATGTCTGGGTTTTGGTAATATGGCAGCTGCATCAATTTGTTCTGTGCCAAAGAAGTGTAAAGGTGTATTGTTTACAGTAGTGCCTGTTGGCTGAAGGAAAGCATGGCTGCTTTCTAATTTCTTCTGAATAAATATTCCTTACTGTAGCTCCTATTTTCAGAAAAATGCCTTTCAGGAGAATGAAGTAACGTTTGAAGTTCACTAATATCCTGGGGACTGCTGCTTCTTTGTTTTGTGCACTTGTATTTTGATTTTGGAATTAGTGAATATAATGATGCCTTTATTTGTTTTCCTTATAACCCCTCAGTAGGGGTAAAATGTATGACCAACTCTTTGTATTTTTGCCTCAATTATATCCTCAAATTCTGTAATCACTGGCTTTGCTGACATGTTGCCAGCAAAAGGAAAGGTTCTGTATTTTACAGCTGGGCAGACTTCTTATTCTAATCCAAGAGTTATGCTACATTAAAAAAAAACAACAAACAAACAACTCCACTTTTGCCTGTAGTGAAGTTGTAAAAACAAATAGGAAACTCTTGCTATGCATCACTTTGTCAGTGTGGTTAAATTCTTCTGCTTTACACCCAGGATAGAATCAAATGGACAATAATATATAAGCCAAAAAGTTTTCTCTAGTTAGTAAATAAACTAGCATTAAAAATCCCAGCATTAACTCCAATAGTTAAGTTTTTTATTCATAAGATAATTCTGCTTTGTACTTAATCTCTCCAAACTGTGTATTAGTAAATTGCATTGATTAGATACTTCTTGAAATGTTTATCAAATAATTTTTACATTCTGCAATACTTTTATTTTTCACCTCAAGTGCATGTCATTTTTATGAAATACTCATTTTTGTGGACTTTGTGGTATATATGTAATCCGTTTTGTCAACAAAAAGAATAAGATAAAGTTTTTGCCTGCTATTTTTTAATGTTTGTTTCTTGTCAGTTGCCTTTAGTTACAAGTGATTAAATGAGTAAACCTGAATTCTTTGAAAGGTACAGATCATCCTTGGACACATTTTTCATTAATTTCAATTGTTCATTTATGTGCCAGATTCACCTGAATTATTTGGGAAACTATATTCCTAATACTTGGACACGGGAAGCTGGTTGCAGTGTTTGTGATTTGGACTTACTAGACCTGTCAGCAGTAAAGGTAAGAATACTCTGCACTGAGTACTATATTATGATGCCATCCTCAAAAGCCCTCCAGATCTTCACCTCTGTCCAGTGAGGGTGAATGAGCAATTTTTGAAGTGTGCAAAGTTCTAGAGAATAATTACAATTTTGGAAGAGGTAGAAAAACTAGATATTTCAGATTTTTTTACCTACAAAACAGTCAGTATGCATCACTTCAACAACTTCTGTTGCAAATAGAATTTAATGGTAAACTAACATGGTTACAATTACTATTTTCTGTGATTAAACTATCCAAAACTGCTTTGCCTTGTAGAGGACAGTACACATATTTGTATTGTATAAGCAAATGTGTTGCTGTCTAAGAAGATCTGATGTATTGGAGGCCGGATTTCAGTACAGTTTAAAGAATTCTTGTAGGACAAATACACACGTACGTATGGCATGTGTGTATATCCAGTACTTGGCAGCTTTGGCTCTTCCGCTCCAAGCATGATGTCTTTAATGTCTCTATAAATATTTCAGCTTGTACACAGTAAATTTGAGGCAGAGTAAATACTAAGCTCTGCCATGAGGAATTGTAAGACTTGGATGAAAAAGTAAATTCTGATTATTCCTATCAGGCTCTTTCCAGCAGATGTTTCATTTCTGTTCTGTATTCAAGATTTGAATGAGGACAGGTCTTAGAAGATCATGAAATAAATAGTGGCTAGTTATCTTTATAATGAAATGAAAAAATGAAAGAATTTCTGGGCAATAAGTAGCTAATGGACTGGAATATAAACTAAAAAAGTTATTGCTGGAATTTTAATAACTCTCAGATTCTTTGTTTTTAAATTTTATTTTTGCTTTTAAGATAAACATTTGAATGGTATTATAATTAGATAGTGTTTGTACTCCCATCATGAAGTTTACCTGTAGGAAAATATGTTGGCAAGGATTTTTTTCCAGTGGTGTTGGTAATTAAGACATGGTTTTGGAGCAGTTAAATCTTAAAGCCAGTAAGAGGGATGCAGTGATTTACTGGATAGCTTCCTATAGTTTATGTACATCTACTTGGAATGTGTCTTCTCTACTGTAATGCATTCTTTGGACTTCATGCCTCACTCACTCTGCCAGAAGAAATAAGAAGGCTTTTCCTTGGCCTCAGTGGAAGTGTTTACTTCAGGCATTTCTGAGTACCAGCAGTATTTCATTTCTGAACGTGCTCTCTGTTCACACCGGTCTGGTTGTTAGTTAACAAGAAATTTTCAGTGGAAAGAGCAGTTCCTGTTCTGTGCCTCTAATAATTTTCTCCATATTGTTTTATTTAACTGCTTGCATTTATACATTCATATCTTCTGAGGATTTTGTTTCTTTTTTTGGGATTGCCTACAAAGGAGCTCAGAGGTACATCTGCAAGGTCTTTTGCTCAGTCCTTGTACTTTTGACAGAAACAGGATCTCCTGGGCTGCAAACATGGCTGAGGTGTGGGAAAACTCAGTAACTGCTCTCTTCTGGTAATGTCAGCAGCCTGTGCCACCCCCAAATTAGCCACCTAATTAATTAGCCACCTGTTCAGGTAGAAGCAGTATAATGGAAAATAAGTTGAAGAGGGCACCTGGACTCAATAATTGCAAATTTTTGCTACTCTATTTAACCTCCATAGAAATGCTTTTAAACTCTAAAGCTTCTTACTGGTGTGGAGACTTTTCCAGTGTGGCTGAAAAGAATGACCTCGCTCGTCTTCTGATTTCACTGGCAACTCTTGTGGCAAGAGATCCTGGACTTCGCTCTGTGCAATTGTACTGGGACATTGCCCTGTATTTCTTCCAAAAATTGTCTTACACTCAACTTCTGTTTATTAAAAAGTAAACTTTAAAAGTCAAATACATGATCTCACTGGAAATGAGCAAATCTATCAGAGAAAATGTAACATCTGGGTGCAGACTAGGTATTCCCAAAGTGGTTTTGCTGAGAGGCAACTTAAATGACCGTACTCAAAATGCTCATTGTGACCTAGATTCAGATTGTGCAGTGACAACTCTTTGTGGTAAACCAAGGTCTAAATTGATGAACCGTGTGCTTTGAGGAGATGCAGTTTGCAGGAATTTTTGCTCCTAATTTTTTAAACACCATTTTGCTTTGGTCACGCTGAAATTTCAGTGCAGAGCCAAGTGGTTCACCTTTCGGTGCGATGAAGCAGTGTTAGTAATTCCTCATTGTCCCCATAGCCTTTGCACATCCAGCCTGAGCCTCTTACCTTTCCCCTGGAGAATAAGGGGAGCATGGCTCTGAATTAATGTACAAAGTACAGTTACTGCAGCAGTTGTAGCCCTGGCAAGCACATGTGTGCTCAGCTTAGCCCAGGCAGCTTTCTTGTCCCTGGCCATCAGTGGGACCAGCTCCTGTGACAGCCTCAGCAGTGCCGCCAGGGAGGGCACAGGTGCTGTGTTGGAGACACAGCCGTGCATTCCTCATCGCTTGTTGTGGAGTTACTGGGGTTTCTGTGGGGCTGTGTTTTCACAGCAGCACTGATGAGCTTTGCAGATGCAGCTGTGAATGGAGGTGCTTGGGGTAAGCACTGGCTGCTTCCGGGCCAGGGCACTGGCCAGGACGTTTCTGGGTTCCAGTGCTGACGGTGACGCTGTGAAACCTCAGCATGTGTTGATGCTTTATCCAGACACTCCTCGAGTGGGTGTTGGCCTGCTTAAAAAGCTGGCTGGCAGCCTTCTGTGCTCATATAAGGTTTCTCCCTGAGCCTTGTAATGGATTAGATTTTTATGGTAATTGTCTGGTTTAGAGATGGAAATAATTTTTAGTCAGTGTATTTCTTTGTGTAGGAGTTGAGACTGTTGAAGGTTAATTTTTTTTTTTCTTGCGTAATGCAATAATACACTTCAGGACTACAAAAAAGTGCTGTCAGTTTCTTCTAGTGGTCATGATCTCATGATCTCTATCAAGCATGTACAAAGTGGCCAAATACCATCAAAAGATGTGAATTCACTTGAAAATAAGGTCCATGAAAGGTTCAGTATTCTTTGATGTAAGGAGAAAAGCTCTGTTAGTTTATTAAATATCTCAATAAAATCAGTGAGTGAGGAAGGAATGCAGGGCCCAGTTGAATTGGGAGAAATAGTGCATATACATTTATGGAAGGGTATTGCAGTCTTTGGCTTAAAGTACAGCTGAGTAAAATATTTTGTGCTGTTTATTCTTTAACTGTTTTTAAAAATTATTCTCCCCTATATTTTCTTGTAAATGTAATCTGTGTCTGTACCTTTTTTAAAAAAAATCCTATTCTGTTCTAGGTGTATTTCCTTAAATGATTCTTTTGCTGTTTCAGTGGGTTTTTTTAAAGGAAGAATTGAAATTACATTATTACACCATATTACATTATTTTTTACTTCCAGAGTGTGTTACTAAATTCAAGGAGTTTCATGTCAGTATTAAATCCATTGTATTTGCTTATTTTGTGAAGCCAGTGAAGATAAATGGGGTGCATATCACTTTTGAGCACACTGTTTTGACTGTTTGAAAGCTGTGTGGACTAAGTGTACTACATGACATTAGTTGCTCTTTACTATAACTAATCTTAGAAAAGAGGCAAGTCTTATTGGTTGTGTCAAAATATCATTTTTTTTAGGAATATCCAAGAGTAAAAATTGGTGTTTTCATTGAACAACCCACTCCTTTCCTAACTAAATTTTTAGACAGACTGTTGACTCTGGACTACCCACGGGAGGCTCTCGGTATCTTCGTTCATAATAATGTAAGTATGACTTTATCATTGTACAAAGCTTCAATTTTGGAAATTTTGCAATCAATCAAAGTGTGGAGTACATGGATTTGATATAAGAATGCAGTTAAAATGCATAGGAAGAGATAATCCTTCAGATTTTAGTATGCAGAGCTGGTAAAATTAAATGAAATTGTCAAGACTTACTGAAGTCTATTTAAAGAAACTGCTTAGATTCTTTTACTAAGGAGAAAATGTAGTTTGAAGTGTGTGCTTCTGGAGGAAGTACTGTCTGACATAAAACAATTGAGTAAAATAAGAACAGAACAATTGCAGTTGGAAGGGGCCTACAGTGACCATCTGGGCCAACTGCTGGCCACTTTGGGACTGACCAACAGTGATACCAAATAATTCACAACTGTCACCTGGTAGTTGATATGGGATTTTCTTTTCATCTTGCTGATACCTCAGTGCATTTCTGTTTCTGTTGGCACTCCTGCTGGGTCCCATGGAAAGATTGATGTGTTCAGCTATATTTTGACTGGCACTGCAGATAAGTTGCTTTTGAATACTCTGCTAATTACCTAATGATCTGGTATTGCTGATACTTCCCCAGAGACTTCAGTCAGTGCTGCTATTTTGAGCAGCCTGGTCTAGTGGAAGCTGTCCCCCCTCATGGCAGGGGGATTGGAAGGAGATAATCGTTAAAGTCCCTTCCAACCCAAATCGTTCCGTGATTCTAGGATTTCAGTGAGTGATGTATCAAATGTGTGCAATTATTTTGGAAAGAAAATGAGGCTGGAAGATAAATGGGAGTAAAATTTAATTGTATAAAATGAGGCTGGAAGATAAATGGGAGTAAAACTTAATTGTATCCCTTTTCAGTGTGCATGCATTAGTGCTGATAGGATAGCAAAAAGGGGATCAGTAATAGAAGTACATTTTATCTCTGAAGCGTGCATTGTGGTTTTGTAAGGGGATTTTGAAGGCCTAAATGCAATGTGCATGTAGGAATTGTGGGCTGTGTAGGTTTTGTAGCTTCAGCCAAAAGTTTTATGGTATTTGAAATGGAATATAAAGACTGAACAACTTTTCTTATTACAGAGGGGAAAACCCCTACCCAAAATTTCAATTATTCTAATGTCAGCCATAGTAGGCAAAAGCTCCAATGAGGGCACTGGTTTGGAAGTATTGGGTGCAGCTGAGAGCTCTTAAATAAACAGAAAGATAAGAAGGAGTGTAAATAGAAATTAAAGGAACAATCAGTGGGATTGCATTTTAAAAAATGGCTGTGCCTGTACCTTTTGGTACAGGTGCAGCTCCCTCTCTAAAGTGATTCTGGAGGGGCATAAAAAAGTCCTGCATGCCACTGAGGTTGTAGGACAGGTTTTAAAGACTCTAACATAAATATCCTGAAAAATACTGCATAGCTAGTTTGTGAAAGTTGCATTATTGTACAGTTTTGATTAATAGTGCTGATGTGTTGGATTATTTTCCTGAAGTTTTGGACAGAGTAGGTTCATTTTAATGACAGATAACTGGAATATCTTCAATCACTGTTTGGCATCTGTTTCTATAGGACAGAATACAGTGTGTTCTTGGACATTGTGCTTATGATTCATGGTCATATGTGCCTTATATTTGCTATAAAAAGTGTTTACATGATTACAGGAAGTTTACCATGAAAAGCACATCAAGAAGTTCTGGGAAAAAGCCAAGAACATGATCAGAAATATTAAAATTGTTGGACCTGAGGAAAACCTGAGTCAAGCAGAAGCCCGGAATATGGGAATGTAGGTTCTGATTTATAAGTCTGTTATATTGATAAAACCACTTTTTCATCTTGCCTGTGTATCATTTTGCATCTTTAACGTTTACATCTTCACATGTGAAAATGGGAGCTTTTGTGATAGAAAAGATCTGGATGGATAGAAGATATGAATTGTTGAGTGTTTTATGGTTTCTGTCCAATATAAAAAGCTGTTGATCATTGTGAAGAAATTTCTCTCTAGTTTGGGCTACTTCAATAGTTTGTCGTCTTGTCTTGTGATGATGGTGTAGACAATGCATAATATTTTATTTTCCAGTTACCTTACTGCAGATCTTTTTTATTTTTGCATTGGATATGCTTTTAACAATCGCACTTTTGTTGTCCTAGTGCCTACTCTTTTTTCTTCTTTCTTAAGTGACATTATATTTAAGTAAACATATGGTTAAAGTTGACCTGGATGTAGAGGTGACTGAATTATATTTCTTGCTGTGGTTCAAAGAGGCAGGAATATGCTTTAGAAGTCCTCTAGCAGAAGTTTCTCACAAAGGCAATTGACTTTATCTTATGTTTGGTCTTGCTTTTTTCTTTTGTTCTTACTAGAGAATCCAAAACTTTAGCTTTTAATCCTGGCACTGTCCGTGCCTGAAGTTGAACCTTGAGTTTGTATCCCATGTGAGACCTGCCTGTCCAGCTCTCTCACAGTGCTGGCTCCTTCAGAGTGGCTTGTGGTTCTCCCAGAACATCAGCCACGTGATGGAGTTTCTCAGCCCCAGATCCCACCAAGATCAGGACCACCTTGCTGTGGCCCTGGAGCAGGATTCATTCCATGATAATATTTTGATTCACTTTTCTACCAAATTTTCTCTGAGTGTCAGAACAGAGAAGTTAATTTCAAAGGCCATTTTGTGTTCAGAGGTTGAGCATAGATTGTTCATAGCCTCAGCTGAAAGAACAAAGGTCTTGGGTCTCTGTGGTGTTCTTGGAAATTTGTTTGAGTAGGGCTTTGTTGTGCTGAAGCCACTGGAAAACTGATCTCTGGCTAAGGTCCAAACCTCTCCCCTTGCCTTTCTAGGAAGTGCTGCAGATGTCAAGTGTTAGTCTAAGCACCCATTCACATGTTTGAGTCATTCTTCCTTAATTTTTAATGCTCTCTAAAGCAGCTGTACCATGTTGGCAAACTTTTTTTAGTGTATGTTATGTGTAACTGAGGTGGAGTTTCTGGAGCTGCCTTTTTCCTCCTTGTTGTTATTTTGACAACATGGACAGAATCTTCGGTGTAATCGATATTTATAGTAATCTCACACAAAGACCTTGAAATCTGTCATCTTTTGGTAGAAACTATTAACCTATAATGCAACAGAGCTTTTGATATATGGTCCCTGCTTGATCTGTGGATAAAAAAAATAGTAATTTGCATGTATATTTGCACAAAGTCATTTCAAATCCCGTTGGAAAGGCAGGTGGATAATCATGTGTGATATGTTATCCATGGTATGGATGTAATTTGACCCATGTTGTTCCAGTCTTGAAAGGCCCCTTTGATAAAGATTCTGGCCTAAGAGATACATAGAGAAAACCTGAAGTACAATGTGTGTGGAATGAGACCGTGGCAGAACACTGGATCATCCAAAAAGTGTGAACCTTTGTAGTAGGATCTTACAAGTAAACAATGTAGACATAATTTCATGGCTCCATTTGTCTGAAGCAGATTCAGTTAATCTGCTGCTTGCTTTGCACACCTGGTGTGCTTGGCTGTTCTTGTGAACATCACTGACTTTACTGGAACAAACATTTTTTACATTTCTTTAAAATGTCCAGCTTGGAAGTCTGGGATGTTCAAAGTGAAGGCAGTTACTATAAAAAATTATTTGCTTTCAGCCCTTCATCTGGCTTTGATCATCATAACCTCATTTATTTCTCACTGATACTGCAATGAGAATAACTTGAGAAGAGTGATTCTTCAAACTTGTTTATTGATATTCAGCCTTCTGATTTATCTTCTCCTGCCTCTGTCTGTGTTATTGAGAGACAGAACAAAACTATCTGCCTCAAATACTTGCTTTCTCATCTTTTCCAAATCTGCTCTTAGTGTTTCTCTGTTCGTTTCCAATAGGTTTAGAATTAATTAGATCTTCTCACTTGCACATTTCCTACAGAGTCTATTTAGCTGAAGAAGCCTAACAGGGTTCAATTAATGCAAAGATGGGGTGTTTAAGCATTGAAGGTCTAGTTTGTTTTTATCAGAATACTTTGGACTGTATAATGCAGTTTGATCCGTTTTCTCTTCACCTCTCTTCATCTTGGCTTTTGGCTCAGCAGAAAGTGATGATAAATCATAATGAGATTCTCAGTAAAAGGCACTCTCATGTCAGTATAAATGTGAGAAAATAACCTTTACTCAGTTTCAGCCGTGACCATGCAGCAAACTTTGGTCAACTTTTCTCATTTGCGTAATAACTAATAATTGAAGCATTTAATTTCTTGCTTCTTCCTGATATGGAAAGCCCTCTCATGTGCTTGTGCAAGTTGGATAGGTGTTGGAAAGGATCCAGAATTGTGTAGTCTGAAAAACTTTTTAGAATTCAACAATACTGGGAAACAGGAGTGCACAGCTTTCCTTCTTGTGGGCTGAATTGAGATAAAAAGGAAGGAAAACTAAGAAGAATAAAGGTAAGGAACGTTTAGCTGCTTGTTGTCTGAATATTTTCTGTTTTCATCACTTGAAACGTTTGAGTGCCATTTCTGTGTCTTTCTATTTTTCAGCCTTTGTCTATAACATATGAGTTCTTACAGTTCTTTTTTTCTTTAAGGAAAAATTATCTTTGGTTTTGCTTTAGTTGCAGATGAGATTTCAGCCAGCTGTTACTGAATTTGTTATGACAGAAAACATAAAAAGCAATTAAATATGTTCAAGTAATAACAGCAAGTTGAGAAATACTCACTTCTGAGGTTTTATTTATAAAAAAATATATTTTCCATAATATTTTTTCTCCTGGTACTTACAGCCTTCAGGGTTTCTCATTTGGGGAGTTCTTTTTTCGTCCTCCCTCAAAAGTATTAGTAACAGAACAGGGTAGGAAGTTTCCAAAACTTTATAAAAAATGCCATTTATTTTAGTTTTTAAGTGGGAATGTGCTCTTCTTAATGAAAGTTTACACTGAAAGCTTTCAAAAGCTTCAGGAAAAATAGTAGAGAGATCAGAATCAGAGTTCATTGACAGCACTGCTGAATTTGGAGCTATTTTTGGGGTCTCCTATGCGTTTTTGAAGAAGGATGTTAAGTCATTGTCTCTGAGTTCCCATTTGGTATTGGGAAATGATGGCATGGACACTGGAGGGAGCAGGATACAGCCTTTGAGCAGGGCAAGTGTCTTGGCTATGGGGGAAGCAAGAGCAGGGATTAAATCTTTGTCTCCAGATGTCAAGTGTTTTCTGTTAGAGACTTGGATTTTCTGGAGCTGCTTCTCCCGAACCCTTCAGTAGTTTTGGTTTCAGTCTCGGATGGAGGAGGAGCAGTGAACTTTGAGTGTTGCTGAAAAACACGTTTTCCACCAATAGCTGATGGCTCAATGGTGCAGGTGTGATAACTGTGGTAACAATGCTTTAATTGGAGATGCAAAAGTAAATTTGTGGTTTATCTGTTTTCCGGATTTGTTTGTTTTTAGTGATGGTTGATGTGAATGTGTTTATGCTGTTGTGGCTCTCTGGAGAGATGCAAAATGTAGCCCTAAATGGCAGGGGATGTCACCCAGGCTTTTGGTTGCGGAGTTGTATCTGGAACACCTTTTCTTTCAGAGTTCTGTCAAATGGTTTAAGTGCTCTGCCTCTGGGCTAGAAGTACACATTTGGAATTGTGGAATTGGAATTTGGGTTTGGAATTTCCAAACTGAGAGGTCTAAAAATCGTAACTTGGTTAATTGCAAGTTCAAACTGTCAAAAAAAAAGATGGCTCAATGGTAGAGAAATTAAGTAGACAGTACGTCTCTGTTACAACCAAGTAGACCCTTGGAATATCTCAGTGGAAAGTGTGATGAAGGGAAGAGCTGTGACATTCTCCCATTTTCAGATGAGGTCACTGTTCCAGATGGGCTTGTGGTTTGTAAACGCAGTCAAACATCACTCTGATTGCAAAATACTTTAAACTGATCTGCTGAGATTCACTTCACACTGCCAACCAAAACAGCTTGGCTTTCTTCTAAATAGTTGTTAGTCGCTGCACTGAACTTGCTCTATGTACAAGAACATAGCTTTCTTTTCAACATTTGGTCTTAGTTTAGTGTAGGTGGAGTGTAAGGCAAGTAAAAGGAAGGTTTTAGCCATTGAATGTAGATAAGGCAGCATTTTACACTTGAGCTTTGCCAGAAAGCACTTTCCACATGTTTCTTGGAGTGCCCTGGATATGCATGCAAATAGTTTCACATATAATCTGGGATTTCTGGAGAGGGTAGCATACAGTGTAAGAATATAATCATCTAAAGCAAGAGACTATAAAGGGTTGCATTTATTTCCTTGGGCAAAGCTGCAAAGCTACTGGGCAGCACTGAAAGCCTAAAGAGAAGATGCATTAATTTCTGGAGAGTGTGCTTGCTTTATTAATTTTGACTGCAACTTTTATCACTTTATTTCTCTCAATCTGAAACCTGTAGTGTTTTGAGATTTTTGTTAGTGACCTTAAAGTACAAAGGATCACCAAATGGCAGAACTTCATGCTTGCAGCATAATTCTTCTAGCATTTTCAGATACAGGCCATCATGTCAAATGTGTAGGGTAAGTTCTGTCACATGGTGATCCAGTCTTCAACACTGTAGAAAAAGAAATAGGAGGAAAAAATAAGTCGGAATAGTAACCTTGAAATTTCCTGACTCTTTAGGACAAGAATGCTTTCATAGAGTACTGAATGCTTTCTCAGTTGAGTACTGAATGACTGAGTGGGACTTATACCAAAACTTTTAATTTAGTATTTTGTGGTTTGGATTATTATGTGAATGAGGCACAGGAGGGTTTCTAACACTAAGCGCATGGGACCAGTTGGAATAGAGTTTTCTGGTTCTGGATTTAAAAGAGATGGGGGACAGAAAAAAAGGCAAAAGTTAAAGGACAATGCATTTTGTTATTAATGTAATTAATTTTCCAGGTATATTTGCCTAAAACTAAATATAAATTTGTTCCACTTAATCACATTTTTATAATTAAAAAGATTAATTCTATTCGTGTTTTGGTTAGCAGCAGAGGGTTTACCTGCTTTTGGGGCAGTGCGGGCAAGTGTGCTTGGAACCCTGGACTGGGATCAAGTCTGGTCTCGGGTCTATTTTCCTCACTAGAATAAAGATAAAGGAGCTGAATGTTTTTGGAAGAAATTTTAACATCTAATGCCAAGTGCAGTATAAAAGTCAGGTTACTGTTAATAATTGTAATTAAGCCAATGATAAAGCTACATGCGACTTGTGTTCAGTGGTTGTAAAGCTTTGAACAGAATGGATTGGTAATGGAAAATACCATGAAGACTGAATTGCTGGACCGTGTTATGGCCAAAATAAAACCTGCTCATTTCAGTTGGGGCAATTATGTGAGAAAATGCTGATTAAGTAATTGCTGTCATAAAAATGTCTATATAAGATCTCAGTTAAGAGAGACTGACTAGAGATATAAACTGGGTGTGTTCTCAAACAGCGATTTTAGCAGCAGTGAGAAGACCATTTCTATCATATGGGTATTCTAAAAATTTTTCTGAAATTATTGCTAGATCTTTGGTGATCAAGTTGAAGAGGAAGGAGTGTTTAAAGTTATGGAATAAAGAAGCACTACCTTGTACTGTGATTCTAACAAAGTCATACCTCTTGAGTCCTTTGAGCAGAAGAAAGCTTGAACAGAAAGACTCAAAAGGTTGATAAGTAGTAATTCTGATGGAAAATTTAGTGCTAGGTTTGAAGTGGGATGGAAGAAGAGCAGGCAGGAAGCCATGGCAGCCCTTACCTTGACTGGGATGTAACCTGTCACATCCACACTTTAGCAGAACTTTTGAAGTGACAATGATCTTTGCCTTGCAGAAAACAGCCACAGTCAATCAAATTAAGTGGAACTTAACTAAAGCACTGATTATAAGTATTTTAAAACAAGAAAGTAAGATAATGTTTCAAGCTGTTACAGTGAAATTAAATAGGGAAAACAGACAAATGCAATAATACCACCAGCATGATAGGAAGCTATTGCTGTGGTATTGACTTGAGGAAATTGTTCCACCTTCTCTGAAAGTATATTTGATTTCCTGTGGTCTCCTACTATTCTGATGGCAAAGGAAAGCTGAATTCACTGTAACAAGTTTTGCACCAAGTCCACCCTACCAGAAACAGAGAAACATATTCTGTGCATCTTTTATATTTACAGTAGAATGTCTTTTCTTTGTCTTTTTGAAGGCATGGGAATTTGGCCAAGCAGTTTACTCTTCTGAGATCAAAAATCACAACTGATAGAAATAGTGTATGGACACATTCAGTTATTTTCTCCAGTACAAATTCACTGCTTTTGCAATTGGTTTATATTTCTCTTTACTGACTTTGTTGTTCTTGTAAGTAAAAAAGACAAAGTCTTTAAAGGTATATTTCTTTGTAGTTTTTGACTTACACTCTCCATAAGGTTTCAATTACCACTCGGATTAACAGATTGCATCTGTGGAATCTTTTTCCAAAGACAGCATTACAGCCATATGTAGTTACTTGCTAGAGGAGCTTACTAAATAAGGTCATACTTCACTATTAAGTGATTGTATTGATACCCAGCTATATAAATTAATGGCGTGTTCCCCCTGCCCCATTTTCCACAGGACGCTGTATAGAAGGTATTCCTGAACTTGCTAAAGGCTAGAGGCTGCTTAGTTAGTTAAAAGAAAAATATCAGTCATATGATCCATGTATTTTAATCTTTTAGTTAATCACACTACTGTGATCTAAAGATACCTTTCTTTACATTACTGTGCTGCAGAGGACTGGTAATGCAATGAATCAGTTCAGTACTGATCATTTACTTGTTGTTTGGGGTTTTTATTTAAAATTTTGTTTGTTTTGTTTGTGAATTTCTTCTGGACACGTGTCTATTATTACAAACATGAGTTTATAATTCTTTGTTGTCTTTTTAGGGACCTTTGTCGCCAGGATAAAACATGTGAATATTACTTTAGCATAGATGCAGATGTCGTGCTGACAAACCCCAAAACTTTAAGAATACTGATAGAACAAAACAGGTATAGTATATCTCTTATTTTGTAGAATTTGTTCTAAATTGAAAGGATTCTCTGGGGTCCTTCCAGAGAAAATAGGATCCCATTTGTTTTTTGCAGAGTTAAATCTTCTTTGTTTGCTTGTGGTATTTCATTGCCATAGTTCATAACAGGCTTGGGGGCCAACAATTCACAAAGTGTTTTGTTCTTGTCAAGCAGAAATTCCTGATGTCAATTTCAAGTGCTTCAGATTTTCATATTTTCTTATTCAATATGTCACTTCACAGAAAGATAATTGCTCCACTCGTAACTCGGCATGGGAAGCTTTGGTCCAATTTCTGGGGTGCTTTGAGCCCAGATGGTTACTATGCTCGATCTGAAGATTATGTGGACATTGTCCAAGGGAACAGAGTGTAAGTAACTGTAAACTAATTCTTAAAGTCAGGGCACCCAGTATGGCTATATAGCATCATATTGCATGAAAATATAATAATATGGTACTATTCCTGGAGAGATGAGGTTAGGTATATTGTTTTGTGTTTTCTATTTCATAGAAATACATTTCTTTGTTCCTACTCAAAGCTTGAAAAAAAAGCCAAGTGTTTAATGTGATGAGCTGGTGTTAGAATTGGACACAGTCATTGCTGGTACCTGTCTGATGCTGTCTGGTTGCTCTTGCATCTGTACCAGTTTCTGTACTGCAGTGCACAATACATAAACAAATAGCAAACCCAAAATTCTACATCCCTGGGACCTCAGCCCAAAGGAACGGTTGTTGTATTCATCAAATTACTTTGTCATCTCTTTGGGGCAAATTGTCCCAAGGAGATGCTTAATCAATGGAACAGTTAAAATTTCTTTGTGTGTTTCATCCTGTATATGATGTCAGGTATATCTTAAGGAGCTCTTCAGCAATACTTTTGTCAAGGATAAACTTTTGGGTTTATCCCTCCCCTAAATTAATGTGATGTAAGTTGTTCTAAGCTGGACTGTTCCATATAGTGATGCCTTTTCTTTGCCGTGGAGGAACAAAAAGGTCTGAAACAGACTGCTTGAATAGGACTGGCTTGTTTTCAGTCCTGCTGTACTGAAAGATGTGCTTGTTCGCACTGAGGGGGGTAGAAATCTGCAGAGGGAGCATTTTGAAAGCAATGCTTTTGTGTTGATATTGGCCCAACTCACATAAATACATGGCCTGCTGTGGTCTGTGGGTATTTGTGTGAGGAGGTCAGACCAGCTGTGTGAAGTCTCAGTGAAGTCTTTAAACTCATTTAAAAATCTGTTTTGGAGTTACTTTCTCCATCTGGTAGTGTAGAATAATATTATAAGAGAGTTTGACTGATTGCCTTAACTATGGAAACATGAAATACGTGTGTAGTTAAAACTCTATAGAGAATTTGACCTTGCTATATTTTTATAACAGTATTTCATAAAAATTGAATTACTGCATACGCCTACATTTGAGATGTCCAGATGTAGTTTTCCAAGTGTCTTGGGAACCTTTCAGCTTCTTCTCCTTGCAACTTATTTAGTCTTGTCAGCAAATAGAGATGCTGATTTAATAGAATAGGCTATAAATTAGTTTTCACAGCTTTAAACTATTAATGTGGTTTTTTTCCTTATTTCCAACAGAGGAGTGTGGAATATCCCTTATATGGCTAATATATACTTAATTAAGGGACAAACTCTCAGATCTGAAATGAAAGAAAAGAACTACTTCATGCGTGATAAGTTGGATCCTGATATGGCACTCTGCAGGAATGCCAGGGAAATGGTAAGGTGTATCTGTAACAGCTTGCTTTCAAATACACACCTTTCTTTGTGTCCTGCTGTACTCATAGACTGCTTCACTTGATTGATCTTGGATATTATATTTTACTTCTAATTCAAAGTACTGGCCAATTTTTGTGTGATAAAACCCTTTAGGTGTTTTTCTTTAAATTGTTGAGAACAGAGGTTTCTTCAAGGCAAATGCAAGATGCACTGACTGCATGGTGGTTCCTAGTTAAATTCTCTGAAAATTCTGTTGATGTTAAAATACCTTTCTCCTTGGCACAGCCGAGAGATGAAAGAGGGCTCAACTGCTCTGCTGTTTATGACTGAAAACTTACCAATGCATTTGGATCATCTCTCTCATGCACATTTTTATACAGTGTGAAACTTCCATCAGGCTAAGTTGGAATATTCTGCAATTTTTTTAGTAAGTAGATATATGTTGAAGCTAATGATGGGCAGTTAGGTAAAAAGCCTAGGTGATTTAAAAAATGGCAGGAGTCTTCTTAGGGAGCATGAATTACTCATTAATTTTTCTAGATAGATTAAAGCTGTATCAGATAAATGTTACTTTCATTAATCTGGAAGTAATGAGAGAACTTATTTGTACTGTAAAGTTATGAATCTGTAAATCCATATTTCTACTGATATTTACACTAGTTTCAGCACAGACACAAATAAGACCTAAACCAGACCTATTTCCAGACACTATAGCATTGAAAAATATTTTTGCTGAATTGAACAAGAAAAGTTGGCAAGTATTTATTTTTTTATTCCCTCATAACAAGGCATGATCTCCTCTGTTTGTACTGATTCTTGAGAACATCCCTGTCCAGTCCTGTTGTATTCAAACCTCCTCAGCATCAGTTCCTGCAAAACCCGTGCTTTCCATGTGCTCATTAAACTAATCTGACTGGCTCATGAGAAAATTGCTTCCTCTTTCTCAGTCTGGGCTATAGGAGGGTTTGGTATGTGCTTGTTTTGTATTGCAGCAAATAAGAAGGGGCTGGTGGAAACAGCTTTGACATGTGTATGAAGAGCTTTGCTTGGAGATGCATGTTGTCTGTAAAGGCATATCAGCTTTGGATCAAAGGCTGCTATTTCCCTGGTTTAACTGTGGAAACCTAAAAGTAGTTGGAAAAAGAGAAAGAGATTGTGTCAGAAAACTGATGTGATGATTCTCCTTCATTTTAGACTTTACAAAGGGAAAAAGACTCCCCTTCTTCGGAAACATTCCATATGCTCAGAGCCCCAAAGGTGTTGCTTTTTTTTTATTAATTAGTTATTATTACATGCAGTATCATTCTACCACAGGAAGATACTTCTCCTCTGTCCACTTCCTCTGATGAAATACTGCTCTGGCTTTCTCTTCAGTCTTCTAAGGTTCAGATTTTTGCCAGGGACAGGTTTTTCCCCAGCTGAAAGCATCTCAGAGAGGCTCTTTGTTTCCTCAGGGGGGTTTCTCAGGGCTTCTGAGGTGGAGGTGTGCAGATACTGTTTCTGTAGCTAAAATGGTTGGAGCAGGCCTAGGAAGGAGTAAAGCTCAGATCACTGGTAGGTCTGCCAGGCCCCCTCAGTGACCACATTGTCAATTTAAGCTGTTTTTCTTGACCCAGGCCCTCCTTATTCTCCCTGCTGCAGCTATTTCATGATTTGGTAAGTGCCCAGAACTGGGCATGTTTAACATAATCATAATCTTTCTAATAGTTTAACTCTTTTTCAGACAAAAACATAGACACAAGTACCAAAGTACCCAAAGTGTAATGTCTTCATCTGCTGCGAATCCAAAAGTCACAAACATTTCAGAAATAAAGTTTTAGTCTGAAAAACTTTAAACTAAAAAAATCCCATAGAACCCAAGTTTCTTTTTAAAAATACTATCTTCTGCTACTACTTCTAATCATGAGAGTTCTGTTAATACCTTCTGTTAATAGCTTGATAATAAAGCTGTATCTTACCTATCTTCCATATAATTATATGAACAGACTTCAGGGTGCTCAGCTGTTTTGAATGCTGATCTGAATATTCTTGTGTGCTGTATTTGCCAATATCTTTTTATTTCAGGCCAATTCACCAGACAGATCATGTAGTGAATACTCTGAAATAAGTTTCTTGTTCTGACTTTTGTGAACCCTTTGATTGTTAGCTTAATTCTTTCAGTTTCTAATTTCAAGCTAAACCCTAGATGTTGGTTTTCTTGTGTGTGAGCAATTTCAGTTTGAGATCGGATGCTTTCAGTGTGTCTGCTGACGTTTTCCTGGAAAGCAAATGAACCAATCGCTCTTCTGCTTTTTCCTTTCTATAATTCTACATATGTTCTCAACAATATACATTTTGGTTTAATATGTTTAGAAAATAAATGCAGGCAAATGCTTGTAAACAACGAGTTATGAAGAATAGTTATGATTAGAGTCAACCGTTTGAAAATTAAGATGCTAAACTAACAGCATCTTTACACTATATGTGTACAAATATGTGATTATATTTTATGAAAGTGCAATCATGAACAGACCTTTTTAAAACTTTGCTAAGATGGACAGTTTTGCTAATGATGCTTTCTCTAATTGGTATAGGGTGTTTTCATGTACCTTACCAACAGACATGAATTTGGAAGACTTCTTTCTACAGCCAACTACAATACCTCCCACTATAACAATGACCTCTGGCAGATATTTGAGAATCCTGTGGTACGCATCTAATTATTGCTAAAAAGTTATTTAATTTTTAAAAAAGTATAAATTTATGTATTATAAAGGACTTGAAATGTAAAGGCTCTATGTGGAGAACTTTTGTTTACTGAGTGCTAAATACTGAATATGTGCTAAAAGGTGTTCTCACCTATCGAAGCAAATGACAATATCAGTAAGCCAGCTGGTGACCAGAGCATGAAATTGGAGATATGGCCCTGAGATAACACGTTTCATGATTTTTGACATGATGGGAACCAGTTTGTTTATGAGAATAAGAAATATTTTAATTGTTTCTGGTGCTTTCAGTAGAGCAAATGAATAGAGTATAAATTATTTTTTATCACTTATAAATGTTGTTGTGTTGTAATGTTTATAAATCATGTCTTTTAGGACTGGAAGGAAACTTACATAAATCCAAACTACTCAAAGATCTTCACTGATAACATAGTAGAACAAGTGAGTATAAGTAGTTTTTAAAATTATTTTTGTGACTGACTGATAATAAATTAGCATGCAGTAAATATTTCCATGCAAATGCTGTTTTGGTCTGTGAGTAAACAGTTTTTTGATGTTTTGGATCAGAATTGAATTTTTGCCTTTTGATATGGGCTGTTTGCTTTTATGCAACTGGTCTGGACAGAGCACTTGTGTTGGAGGATCGGTTGTGACAATTGGGGACAGTGATTTCATGAACATTGCTTCTCTGAAAAGCTGGGATAAATTGTTTCTGTGTAAAGCAATGATAAGTTTTAAGCTGTTTTCCCATATTAACCTGTAATGTGGAAGAGCAGGGTTGTTATTTAGAGCTATAAGGCACGGAAGGTGTGGGTGCACTGACACATTCTTACTGCGGGGTTAGGGCTTAGAATGTAGCTCGTAGTTTTTGCTTTTGAGAGAATGTGCTTGAGAATCAAGTTTTTAATTGTTTGGGATTTTTTTTTGTAGCCATGTCCAGATGTGTTTTGGTTTCCCATATTTTCTGACACTGCCTGTGATGAATTAGTAGAAGAAATGGAACATTTTGGGCAATGGTCTGGTGGAAAACACCAAGTAAGTGTCAGCCTATATAAAACATAATGAGTGATCTTAACTACTTTTACAATAGTAAGTCACAGAGTACTGCAACAAACAAACATCCCAACAATTGCCAATGGGCTGAAACATCTGCTTTGTGGTATGAAGTGCTTAGTTTAGTCTACCGTGTAGCTGCTGCTTCAATAGGTTTAGAGCCATTCTTAATTTACGTTGTGGTGTGCTGACCCTGGCTGGATGCCAGGCACCCACCAAAGTCACTCTGTCACTGCCCTCAATTGGACAGGAGAGAGAAAGTAAAAAAAGTTTGACTTGAGAGATAAGGACAGGGAGAGATCATTCAATTGCCATCATAGGCAAAACAGACTGAGTTCAGGGAAATTATTTTACTTTCTACTCTGATTCAATTGGTAATATAATGAACAATGAAAAAGCATATTAAAAACACCTTCCCCCCACTCCCCTCGTCCTCCCAGGCTTAAATGTACTCCCCATTTTCTCTAACTCTGCCTCCCCAGCAGCACACAGGGATGGGAAAATGGGAGATTGGGGTCATCACATTCTCTGCCACTCCCTCCTCCTCAGGGGGAGAGCTCCTTAGGTTCTTCCTGTGCTTCAGTGTGGGTCTGTTCCATGGGGTGCAGTCCTACAGGAGCAGACTGCACCAGGGTGGGTCCCCTATGGGGTCACAGGTCCTGCCAGAAAAACTGCTGCAGTGTGGGCCGCTCTCTGCTGCCAGGCCCCTGCTCCAGCACAGGCTTCAGGGATCACAGCCTCCTTTGGGCATCCACCTGCTCTGCCATGGGGTCCTCCAGGGCCTGCAGGTGCATCTCTGCTCCCCCAGGGAGCTGCAGGGGCTGCAAGGGCACAGCTGCCTCTCTGTGGGCTTCACCAGGGGAATCTCAACTCCAGTGCCTGGAGCAGATCCTGCCCCTCTTTCCTTGACCCTGCTGTTGCAGGGCTGTTTCTCTCACATCTCAGTCTCCTCTCTAGCTGCAATTTCTGTTGCACTGGTTTTTATCCCCCTTTTTTAAAGGCACTGCCACCACAGCAATGCTGTCTCTGTCCCTGCTGGGCTCAGCCTTGGCCAGTGGGGGTGGCTGGCATTGGTTCCAGAGGGGAAGTGTCCAACAGCTTCTCACAAAGACCACCCCTGCAGCCCCCCCTGCTACCCAAGCTGTGCCACATAAACCCAATGCAGACTTTGAATTAGCAAATTGGAGATTAACAGGGGTGCAGCTCTGTAGCAGGTACCTGGCAGTTACCCAAGGCTGATTTTGGATAGCTGTTGATAACTGTCCAGACAAGTTTTACTCATTTACCTCTTATGTACTAATTTGTCAGACTTGTTCCCCTAAGGAGTTACCTGAAAATTTTGTGAGCTATTGTGTCAATGTTCTCAAGAATTCAAGGTATTTATTAACTACCACTAAAATTAGAGGAATGGTTCTCTCATTTACAAATTTGGTACCATGAGAAATTATGGTCACAATAGTAGTGCGACTCTGGAAAGAATTTTAACGTACTTCTGTCTTCAAATTATTTCAAAATTTATTACCTGTCAAGTTGAGGCCTGTAGTTTCTTGATCTGATAGAATTTCAGTTGCATCTTCAGCTCAGTGAATAAAGCTTATTATGCCAGGAAGCCCTTTTATTTACAGGCGACACATCCAAATATTGACTCATCCTTTAAAAACTTCCAATTTTTGCTCATTGATATCTCAGCACACTTTTTTTCCTTGACAGTTAATTGTGGAGTTGCTGTACAGAGACCTGCTGAAAGATTGCTTTGTTGCAGTTCTGTGATTCTGCAGATTTCACATAAGTATTTGTTGAAATGTCAGAAACATTCTGCATTCCTGTTTCCAAGCTGTTTGTGGTGTTTTCATTAGGACAGCCGCATTTCTGGAGGTTATGAAAATGTCCCAACTGATGACATTCATATGAAGCAAATAGGACTGGATAATGAATGGCTGCATTTCATACGAGAGNTGTAGCCATGTCCAGATGTGTTTTGGTTTCCCATATTTTCTGACACTGCCTGTGATGAATTAGTAGAAGAAATGGAACATTTTGGGCAATGGTCTGGTGGAAAACACCAAGTAAGTGTCAGCCTATATAAAACATAATGAGTGATCTTAACTACTTTTACAATAGTAAGTCACAGAGTACTGCAACAAACAAACATCCCAACAATTGCCAATGGGCTGAAACATCTGCTTTGTGGAATGAACTGCTTAGTTTAGTCTACCGTGTAGCTGCTGCTTCAATAGGTTTAGAGCCATTCTTAATTTACGTTGTGGTGTGCTGACCCTGGCTGGATGCCAGGCACCCACCAAAGTCACTCTGTCACTGCCCTCAATTGGACAGGAGAGAGAAAGTAAAAAAAGTTTGACTTGAGAGATAAGGACAGGGAGAGATCATTCAATTGCCATCATAGGCAAAACAGACTGAGTTCAGGGAAATTATTTTACTTTCTACTCTGATTCAATTGGTAATATAATGAACAATGAAAAAGCATATTAAAAACACCTTCCCCCCACTCCCCTCGTCCTCCCAGGCTTAAATGTACTCCCCATTTTCTCTAACTCTGCCTCCCCAGCAGCACACAGGGATGGGAAAATGGGAGATTGGGGTCATCACATTCTCTGCCACTCCCTCCTCCTCAGGGGGAGAGCTCCTTAGGTTCTTCCTGTGCTTCAGTGTGGGTCTGTTCCATGGGGTGCAGTCCTACAGGAGCAGACTGCACCAGGGTGGGTCCCCTATGGGGTCACAGGTCCTGCCAGAAAAACTGCTGCAGTGTGGGCCGCTCTCTGCTGCCAGGCCCCTGCTCCAGCACAGGCTTCAGGGATCACAGCCTCCTTTGGGCATCCACCTGCTCTGCCATGGGGTCCTCCAGGGCCTGCAGGTGCATCTCTGCTCCCCCAGGGAGCTGCAGGGGCTGCAAGGGCACAGCTGCCTCTCTGTGGGCTTCACCAGGGGAATCTCAGCTCCAGTGCCTGGAGCAGATCCTGCCCCTCTTTCCTTGACCCTGCTGTTGCAGGGCTGTTTCTCTCACATCTCAGTCTCCTCTCTAGCTGCAATTTCTGTTGCACTGGTTTTTATCCCCCTTTTTTAAAGGCACTGCCACCACAGCAATGCTGTCTCTGTCCCTGCTGGGCTCAGCCTTGGCCAGTGGGGGTGGCTGGCATTGGTTCCAGAGGGGAAGTGTCCAACAGCTTCTCACAAAGACCACCCCTGCAGCCCCCCCTGCTACCCAAGCTGTGCCACATAAACCCAATGCAGACTTTGAATTAGCAAATTGGAGATTAACAGGGGTGCAGCTCTGTAGCAGGTACCTGGCAGTTACCCAAGGCTGATTTTGGATAGCTGTTGATAACTGTCCAGACAAGTTTTACTCATTTACCTCTTATGTACTAATTTGTCAGACTTGTTCCCCTAAGGAGTTACCTGAAAATTTTGTGAGCTATTGTGTCAATGTTCTCAAGAATTCAAGGTATTTATTAACTACCACTAAAATTAGAGGAATGGTTCTCTCATTTACAAATTTGGTACCATGAGAAATTATGGTCACAATAGTAGTGCGACTCTGGAAAGAATTTTAACGTACTTCTGTCTTCAAATTATTTCAAAATTTATTACCTGTCAAGTTGAGGCCTGTAGTTTCTTGATCTGATAGAATTTCAGTTGCATCTTCAGCTCAGTGAATAAAGCTTATTATGCCAGGAAGCCCTTTTATTTACAGGCGACACATCCAAATATTGACTCATCCTTTAAAAACTTCCAATTTTTGCTCATTGATATCTCAGCACACTTTTTTTCCTTGACAGTTAATTGTGGAGTTGCTGTACAGAGACCTGCTGAAAGATTGCTTTGTTGCAGTTCTGTGATTCTGCAGATTTCACATAAGTATTTGTTGAAATGTCAGAAACATTCTGCATTCCTGTTTCCAAGCTGTTTGTGGTGTTTTCATTAGGACAGCCGCATTTCTGGAGGTTATGAAAATGTCCCAACTGATGACATTCATATGAAGCAAATAGGACTGGATAATGAATGGCTGCATTTCATACGAGAGTTCATTGCCCCAGTAACACTAAAAGTCTTTGCTGGCTATTATACCAAGGTATGGGTTAAAAGCTTTTGCAGATAATTACTCCACAGTGTGACTGAATTTAAATATTTTAATCGTTTGGTTGGGGAGTTTATATGTGACATAGCAGTAGTTAAAGATGAATGTTGTTGATTTTTTATTTTAACTAGGCTTTAAACCAAATCCCAAAAATCCTGTGTGTGACTGTATATTTTGTTGCAGGGCTATGCTCTACTGAATTTTGTTGTTAAGTACAGCCCTGACAGACAGCGGTCGCTCAGACCTCACCATGACTCCTCTACGTTCACAATCAACATCGCGCTCAACAAAGTAGGAGAGGACTTCCAGGTAAAATATTGACTTAAAAAATGTTGTCCTTGGCTTATCTAATATTATTTCTAAACTAGAGCCCAAACACATATACTTAGAGACCCAGATGAGAAAGAAAAGATGCACATCACAAATTGAGATGCCTTGTTTTTTTGACAAGTATTAAATTTGCTCAGTTCCAGGATCCAGAGCTGTTGATGCAGTCAGGCTGAATTGATCAAACTGGTTTCAGATGGTGGGAGAGAAGAAATTTGAAGAAAAGCTTAGGAGATGTTAGTAATTTCATTTTTAACATTTCTGAAATGCTTCATTTCTGAACAGTGAAAACCAGTTTTTCAAAAGAGTTGAAGAAGTGCTGAGTTGACTCAAGTGGCTTCTTTTCTGAAGAAATTTTAATGGTGCTTTTTAAGATTAGCCACAGGATGAAAATTTTAACTCTTGTATCTGTTCAGTTTTTTCCTGAGCTAATTTTGTAGTCTGATATTGATTCAAATAAAACAGTCCCTAGAGTGTAGAGCTAGGCAGGGCAGTGTCAATAATATCCAACTTTTACTTGCAGAGAAATGTAACCTGTTGTGTTTATAAGCCTGTGTCATTCACAGTCCTTAACACCAGTAAATGTGCTTGCCACGCTTACTATTTTAGAAAGCACACCTTCAGTTTGAAATCAGCAGCCAGGTAATTAATTTAAGATTTGTTTAAATACTGTCCTGGATAGGAGTGCAGTCCTGAAACAAGGCCTGTGAGCACGATTTGCTCCTCTCTGGTAGAATCTCTAGTGAAGTTACTGAAGATCTGTTTGCCAGATTTGTTGCTTGAATGAGTTGTTATCCAGTGAATGCTAAAGCAAGACAAGGAGAAATCTGATTGCAAATGCCGGTCTGTTAATTAGTGCTCTAAAGATGGTGTCATGTAAACAACCTTGCAATGGGATGACAAAAGAAGAAAAACCCAGCCTATTAATAATAGCAAATTATTTGAAGTAATGTATATATAAAAAGGAATTATTAAGACACAAGACAAACCTTTGGGGTTTTATTGTGTTTATCTTTTTACCACAGGGAGGTGGATGTAAATTTCTTAGGTACAACTGCTCCATTGAGTCTCCCAGGAAAGGATGGAGCTTCATGCACCCAGGAAGACTTACGCATTTACACGAAGGACTTCCTATCCTGAATGGCACAAGATACATTGCAGTATCATTTATTGATCCTTAATTTTATTATTTTTGTCCTCTTCAACAGCAGTGTTCTTTACATAAACATTTATTTATAGATCTCTTCTGGAAGATGGTGATAAAAGAAACTTTAAGTTACTGTAAGTACACAGCAGAGGTACTTTGGGCTAAAAGGAGGAAAACAGAAAATATTGTAATATTGTTGAAGATTTCTTGGTATCTGCTCTGAGCCTTGAGTCCCAAAGTAAACATGTCCTACTTGTTTTTCCATTCTGCTGCCCTGAAGAGTGGGTAAGGAGGGAAAATGGGAAAGCACAGTGAACCCATTTCTTCATTGAAAAAACCCAAACCCCAAGCAATGCTAAATACAAAATCATCTGAAAAAATTATCATGGTTTTCATTCAGTAAAGTGACACAGCTAAAGTTTGATGGTCTGTATATTTGGTACCAACCAATGAAACAAAAATCACAGCATAAAAAGAAAATCAAATGAATCTTGTTTACAGTTGTTTCTGGTAAGCAATAATTCCATATGCTGGTTTATACTGAAGGGAAGATGTCTTTGTAGCCTGGTCTCTTAATTCATTGTCAATACTGAAATGTATGCCCTTAGAAGAAAAAAAATAAATTAATTGTGGGGGTTGGAACACGGATTAAATCCTTTATTGAAGGAGAAAATGTTTTATCATTTGTTCTGAGAACTCATCCTGTTGAAAGCTTACATTTCTTCAGCAAGTGACCTTTGTTTAAAGTGAGTTATTTTTCTAAATGTGTAGTTGCACCCAATGGATACTGGAAATTTGATGTTTATTTTCAGAACGCCGGTAAATTTCAATAGGATGTTTTATAGGGACAGTTTTCTACTCTTAAAATTACTTGAATTTTGTATCAGGAAAATGAAACGGTGGCAGTCTCTTTTAAAGCTAAGGGTCTTAACTTGACATTTATTTTAAAGAAATTGGTTTAAAATATTCCTACTGTATCTACTGTTTGTAATTTAAAGAAACTTGAAGCTAACTGTCTCAAAGTCTACCGTGCCAAAATGCACGGCATGTTGGAAAACCTTGTGAAAAATAAAGGGTAATTTTAAATTAATGGAGCATCTGTTACTTGGCTGTATCAGGTAGTTTCTTTGCATTTGCAACTGTTCTTAAAGAAATGGATCCACTGACAAATATCTCCTAATTATTTGTAGATGGGAGATGAGTGTGTCAGATTTTGGGATGTTTGCTATTGAAGTTATTTCAGTGAGTGCCTGTGTACCAAGCCTTGCATTACACTTGCAGAGCAACCCCAGCAGGAGTGGTGGTTCCTGGGTTTGTTTTTATATGGAGGCTGTTTGATGATCTAAACAATGCATCACTTTTTAACTTTGTATCTTCAAAGAAGCTTTATATCACATTTTCTAAACAGAAACTTTATATGCAGCTGTCAGGATTAGGAGAGAGTTTCAAAGATTTTTTTCTTTTACTGAAAATAACTGCATCTCTTATTTCCCTGCTCTGCAGTTTTGAGGAATGAGTTGTAGCTGTATTTAAAGTTATGCTGAAGCAAATACATCAAAGTGAGTTAACCTCAATAATGTATTAAAAAGAGCTGGCTTGAAAAGGAAAGGCTTTTGACAGGAAATTTTTTGCTTTCTTTTAATTTCTCTTTACACTGTCAATTTTTTTTTCCTTTTCAGGCTAATATTTAGGGGTTGCTATCCCTCAGCTTTGTTTCTTGAGACAGTTGGTGTGGAACAGCTCTCAGTGTCTCTCTCTCTTTTGCCTATGCTTAGACAAACCTTACAGATAAGAAAAACTTCAGGCCTTCAAAATGAAAACAATTTTTGTTAATCATCTTTTTCTGAGCATTTTTCTGTGGTCTCTTAGGCTAACTTGGAAGGGAATAATATTTTTTACCATTGGATCACTTAACAGACAGTTTATTGTTTTGAGGAGATTTCTTGGAAGAAAATCACAAAAATACAATCCTGTAACACAGGGGAGTTTCTGCAGAANTATTGCGGGGTCTCCTGGGGTTAAGGAGATCCCAGCAGTTGTGGCATCACAGACCAGAACAAAGACCACAACAATTGGCGTCCCTGGGGCAAACAAGAAGAACAACAGGGAATAATATTTTTTACCATTGGATCACTTAACAGACAGTTTATTGTTTTGAGGAGATTTCTTGGAAGAAAATCACAAAAATACAATCCTGTAACACAGGGGAGTTTCTGCAGAATTTTTCCCCCCATAACGTGTATTTCAATTGTGTATTCTGTAATCCTCAGTAAAATTTCTTCCTTTTTTAGTGTATATTTTGCCTCAAGAAAACCCTGAGGGTTTTATTTACTGCTAAATTTTTGTGTTTGAAACTCTTAGTTCACTCTGTCACTTAGTGACACATAACTGTGTTTACTGTGCTGCACATTTGTTGGAAGGAAAAATGTGTTTGCCAGGCTCAAGTTACTAACTTTCTCTTATTTCTTCTTTCAATGAAGTACCTGCAAAGGGTGGCAGGTGCCTTCCAGATTGACAGCAACAGGTATGGAAGTGTTCTCCTTAAATTCTTGGGAACTCACACATGCCAGGAAAAGAAGTTTCTGAACAGTTCACCTGCATTTGTTCTGAAAGCTTTGCTGTGCTGTTGAGGATATGAACTCAGAGTAAACAGAAGTGCCACTATTAGAAGATTCTTTCTGTATTTCATTACTTTTAAACATACTTAGACTCTCATGTCTCTTTAGCAAAGTTTGTTTTGGTGCATAGAAGATACAGCAGCAACATAAATTCCAGCAGTGTATGAGAAACCTTGGGAGTACAGGGACATAAGGGTGCTCCACAACAGAAGAGGCATTTGTAAAGTATTTTGTTTGTTCGCTTTCATCTAGCTTTGCTTTTCACTGGGTAAGTGCTTGGAGAGACTGTGATGTGGGTAAGAGAGCAGTATGTAGGCAATAGATTTCTGAAGTCTTCTTCTGCTTAAAAATATTGAGTACAGCTACGTTTTATTTCATATTTGTGAACTATTCCAGTTCTCCTCCTAAAAATGTTCAGTGCTTTTGGTTGTATTTTACATATTTAATCTTCTTTAAGATCTCTGTTCAACAAGTAATTCCAATATCTATTTCTCAGTTCATTTTTTTGCTCCCAAAGGATTACTGTTTCATGCTTCCTGTAAGCGGGTAGGAGCAAGACAAGCCCCAAAATAATATAGATTTTTTGTCCATGAGGCAATAATAATGAAAGCTATTTGACTGTGTTGGTTTGTTTATGATGACTTTTTCCCCACATCTGCTGAATTCATGGACTAAATGCTAATTCAATGCAGGGCTTCCAAAGCAGCTTTTCTTTTGCAGCAGATAGAGATATTAAAGAGAGAGAATCTAGAAAGGACCCTTGTACTTATTTCCTCCTGTGTGCATGGTTCTAGTTTTGCTTAGATTTTTCTCTTCAGCTACTGCAGTGAGCTTTTTGAAGAACTTCAGTTTTATTTGATTTATTTCTGATATGGTCTTCTGTGGATTCAGTTCTGGAATGAGAAAATATTTTTTTAATCTTTGCCTCCCTGAATTCTCTCTTTCTTGCATGGCAGAGTAAGCTGCTCTGCTATTTTTGTGAGTGGAAGGGAGGACAATACCTGTCTCAGCAGCCCCTGTGACTGAGGTGTCAAATAAATTACTTGACTATTACTTTTTTTTCATGATGGGATTTTTTTTGATTCCACAGCAGACTATGAATTGGAGGGCGGAACTTTCACAAAATACATTTGTGGAATTGGTATTGGTAGTTCTTGGAGATGACATTTGCACTAGTACTGTTAACTACTAGTAGAGTTGCAAAAATAAGTAATTAATTTATGACTGCCATGATTTTGTACCTAGATAGTGGAAGTGCCACTTAAATGGCTTTCTAACATGGTGTCCCAAATGCTTTCTGTATCTTAATGTAAGAACTTATTTGCAATCTAATTAAGCAGATAGTCTTGCTCAACAGTACTGAAGAACCTTGGTCCAAACCTTAAATACAAATGGAAAGAGAAAATACAAAGGGAAAGAGAAAATACAAATGGAAAGAGAAGCTTTTATTTTCTTCAGTGAAATATTTGGCGCTTTGTCACCTTTCTTTTCTTTCTTTTTTTTTTTTCCTCTTCTTTGTGTAATTCTCTGCCTATTTGACATATGGGTCAAATCTGTATAAGTGCATCCCACTTACAGGGGGATGGCTGTCTTTTATTTCAGGGCTAGGGGGAGGGCAGAATGAGAAAGGGATAGGTGAAAGTTCAGGATTCACCCCACACAATTGCTTCCTTCTGTTTGCACAGAGCTTTGTTCCTACAGTGCCTCAATCCTAAACTAACAGGAGGAGGTCTGAGAAGAAGTTGATATCCTGGCATGATGCTAAGGCTATTAAATGCAGGATCATCTTTTTCTCTTGGTAATTTGTTGCTTCTGGAAAGTGAGTATTCTGGATTAAGCTTCACAAGAGCTGTTTTGGCTGTGTTAAAGCAATGCCCCTCAGGATTATTTTGCACAAGGATCAAATGTAAGATCAGCTCTCTGATAAAATCATACAAGTCTTAAGTTGTTTAATAGAGTGTGGCAGCAGTTCAGAAGTAGGATTTCAGTCAGCATGATTACAGCCTGTGTTGGCATCAGTGCAGCTGCAGAGGTAGCAAAGCTCAGAGCCTGGCCAGTGGGGGGCGTCTTGGCCTGGGGTGATGCTGTGCTGCTTAGGCAGTGGAGAAAGCTACACTTTCTTGAAAAAGCCTGCTTATGTTTTGGTCCTGAATATTGATCCCTTTGCACTTCCCTCCTCCACTTACTTCTGCTTTATGGTTGTTGGATATCTGAGTGCCTGAGGTTGGCAAGGGAGATGTATAGTCATATAGTAACAGCCTTAGTCAGGGACTGGTGGTCTGGCCTCAAACCAGAGTTCTCCTATTTCCCAGAATTTTGCTTAGTTGTGAAAGGAGTTGCTCAACTACCAGTGACTCTGCACCATTTTGTTTCTGCAGCCTGTTGAGAGGGGAGCAGAGACAGGAGGAAGGGCAAAGAATAAGCTTATTATAAGCTACTTCCTTGTATAATGTCTGTAGTGTAGACAGGGCATGGAAGCATTGCATTTTCAGAGCCTGAGCTGGAATCATGATCATTGTGAGCAGGAATGTAAGTCCATGAGATGGTTTGCTAAATTTAATACTTTAAAACATCAGGACCTACCCTTCAGAGTGGGCTTTGCTAACACTTCAGGCTTTAAGCTTTCTCAGACATAGGTTAACTGGTCTCTCACCATGTCATTCACTGTCAGTGTGTGAGGAGGAGGTTTGCAGCCTTGCTGTTTTCCATTTCTCCACATCTCTAGCAGCAGGACTAGCGGAATAACTGCTCAGGTCTTTGTTCCTTAAAGCAAATTGCTGACTGATAACAATTATCACTCTTCTCTAAGGAGAAGGGGTGTTCAACTTGTGATGTTAATATTTGAACAATAGGTCTTTCTCCACCTCTGGTGATAGCAGTCAGGATGGAGGGATGGAATTGGTGAGGGTACCAGAGAGAGCAAGCTGCATCCTGCTCTGGTCCCACAGTAAGCACACTGATTACAGAGAAATCTAGGGTTTACTGCTGGAGTTTGATCCAACTTAGTTGTCCCCAGGATGTGTATAAACAGCTTAGAGAAAATGGAGTGTGCTTTGTAAGGATTAACTCCTCTGATGTTTTTAGCTTCTAAATTCTATCAAGTCTCTGAGCTGATGAGAGATGAAGATTTGGGGGGGGTTAACTTGCTTTTTCCTCAGAGACTTCTAACATAGACATGGTGCAATTAAGGCATTTCTGTAAGAGGTGCCTTCTAAAGGAAGGTACTCCAGCATAAAGCAAATAGAATGCCTGAGAAGCTGGGGCAGAAAGTATCAAGTATAAGCTACTAGAAGCTGGTTTTATCTTTGGCAGTACTGAGAGAATGTACGAGGTGGGGGGGGGTACAGAGTGCAACAATGAACTGTCACAGCCAAATTTAGAGCCCCATCATCTCTGAATCACTTTTGTACACTGTGATTCACCCAGGGAGCTATTTCAAGCATTTGGTCATTATTTAAAACATGTCCCACGTAAAGTAGGATAGGTCCTGGTATATAAAATAGTGATTTGCCATAGAGTTTCTAGATCCAGCTGTCACAGACTTGTCTTTGCTGTGACATCAGGAATTATAAACTGGAGATTTTGATAGAATTACTTGAAAATAGAGGAAATTCTCAGTTCTTATACTGCAATCATGTGTTAATCTGCATGAGAGCATTTTGGCCACATGTGCTGTGAACTCTTAGTTCTCTTAGCCTCCATGCCTGTGTTCCCATTACTCAGGCGTACAGTGTACGTCTCTCCATCCAAACCGTGCCCCCTTCACATCTCATGTGTTTGCCAGATGTCAGCTTTCCAGGGACAAAAAATAAGCATTTGCATGAATGGAGGCAGGAGCAAGGGAGACAGAGACAAGGGATCTTTATTCTCAAGTGTTCTTGAAGTGTAAATTTTTAAACTGCTTCTTCAGAGCTCTACAGAGCTCTATGCTCTGTAATAAAAGCATGGATGAGGTCTTCTGATTTTCTCCTGGCAGTCTGTGCAGCCAGTGGGATGAGATGGACATGGAGGGCTCCAGGCAAGACAGTTTCTTGCCTGGTGAGCCCTTCATCCTGAGCTTGTGGCTGTTGGAGCAGGTGACCAGTGCCATGTTCCACTGCTGTGCTCTGTCTCTGGTGAGGGCTTTTTGTCTTTATCTCATTATCCATCAGTGTATGTGTATGAACAAAATCCCATGCTTCATGTTTTCTCTATAGCCTGGCTGCAGCTTGGCCTAGTTCTGCAAATAGGGTTTTTTCATTGTGCAGCTCATACTGCAAAAAATTATCCCCTTTTTCTGAAAATTAGGGCACAGAGAAGAGTACACAGGCATGGCTTCATTTTTCTCTAAATATTACTGACAAAAAGGGTACATGAATATGAGCTTCATATTGATTAATTGAGCCATGTTAGTTGTTCAAATTGCAAAATAAGGAAAAATGAGATGTTCTTTAGCTTGAACATAGAGGTATGGGAAATGCTCTCTTTTCCATCATTAGATAAGCATGATCTACCTGAAGTTACACAAACAGGAAAGGCTGAATGGATATCCCAGTATGTTTCCAAAAGAGCTGTGCAGGTGTTCTTGAAGTGTTTTTTGAGCAAATAAATGGATCTGTTCTTGGCAAGCTGTTCCCATTTTTATTTACTTTCAGTATCTAGGGAACAAAAGCACATTAATGTACTGCTATAGCAGCATTCAAATGCTGGGAATCAGAAGCTCAAAAAATAATAAATAGATATTATATTGCAGAGGAGAGAAAAACTTTGCAGCCCTTAAGACAACAAAAATATTCCCTACATGGAGTATTTTATGACCAGAACCCTGAGATGGCACTTGAGGAATGTCATCAAAATACCACAGCCTGAAGACAATTTTTTTTTTCCGGCACAATTTTTAACTCTTTATAAAGAGCTTCTAGTTGCAGACTTGATTCCTGAAGGGTCTTTTCTTCGTGTACAACCAAAAAGAGAGATTTCATTAAAACACAGGTATTCAGAAATAAACCCACACTACCAACCTAGTCGAGATTCCTTATCTGAAATGCCCACTCATGCAATGCTCCAAGTAGCTCTAATACCTGCCCAGTCTCATGCTTGGCATTAAAATTCCATGGCAAGTTCTGCTAAGCTAGCAGGCAAAAAGTAGTCAAGTACAGGGACAGGTGTATCTTTGGTAGATTTCATGCAGTACTGATGCTGATTGCATTTGTGAGAGCGGGTTGCTAATGGAAGGATTAATTTCAGCTAGAACAAGCTTTTGCACATGGCTTCAACGTGTCCTCTGCTTGTGGGTACATAAGAACTGGTAAGAAGTTTTCAAAATACTTGGGCCTAAAGTGCTAATTTATCTGTTTCCTGCAAAGCAGAACGTGTAATTTGGTAGTGAGACCACAGAGGCCAAAAGTGGAGAGAGCACAGGTCCACAGTTCTGGTGTCTTGGACAAGCTTCACATTTAGGATCAATAAGACAATTGTTGAATGAAAGCATGCTTATCTGAAAGGATGCCGAAATCTCACCTGACTCTTACAGTTGGGAATTAAAGACACTCTTTCCTTAAGGATGGGAGCAAATGAACATTTTCTATCTTGGTAATTAAGAAATCCCACTAGAGCTCCTTGATTTTTCTTCTGGATCAGTGAGAGCAGATGGCAATTGCAGAGTAGCAACAGGGCTTGACAGATGTCCAAGCAGAGCACTGAGACAGAGCAAAGCCTCAGGAAGAGGGAAGGCTGATACCACACTCTGTTTTCCACGGCACTGATCAGGGCTGGTTTCTTACGCCCTTTTTATTTACTTGGTTGCTTGTTTCGTGTTTTTAATTGGGAAATTAAGAAAGTGAATATAGTTCTTGAACAATGTAAATCACTAGAACTATAGAAATAAGAAGTGAATACTTCTTTTTCAGAGAAATAGTAAAAATGCATCATCTGAGTGTTTAAACATAAAGAAAATTTGGTTGACAAAGTGTTGGAGATCTGCAGTAAGCAAATCTTATTATCTTTTTCTGGAAATACCCTTATGGAGTTCTTTGATTTCTGCGGATAATGGAGTAAAATATGCACAAAGTAAAACTGCAGCTCCTTGGTAATGCAAAAGGAATTGGTCTCATAAGGCTGAGTTTTTTGGTTTTTTTTTGCTTCACAAAGAAACTTTAGAGAAGGGTACTCATGTATTTATTGTAAGTAACCTAAATATAAATTCTGCTTCTGTATAGTTCTTTTATAAATATTTCCATCTGCTTTTGCCCTTTTGTTTTTGATGTACTTATCTCCAAGCTGAAGATTTTGTGCAGCATGCTGTATTGTAGTGCTGCCTCTTTACTTCAGAGGCAAGGCAAGGAAGCTCTTTCGGACTGAATATCTTCCGCAGAAAATCTGCTCATGAGAAAAACTTACAGCAAAGTTTACTAGATTTTTATCTTTTCTCTTTTAAATGTCTAAGAAGTGATGAGTGTTTGTTGCTAATGATAAGAATCTTTTCCTTTCACTACTGAAGCCTGCAGATTTAAAAAGAAGCCCTACTAAAGAAAACTGATGTGGGATTCAGTTTCATTTTTAAAAGAAAAGAAATAAGTTTGTGGGTTTGGTTTTTGGGGTTGTTTTTGCTTGTTAGTTTGTTGGTTTTTTAAATAATGGAACAAAGTAGATGTATACGAAGCAAAGTTATAAATCTTGATCCGTAGGAAATGAGTTTAGAAAAAGTGCAAGGCAGTGGAATTGAGTGAGCAGTGACAACACTGCATGTCACGGTTTATGCTTTATGCAAAAAATACCGTTAAATATCTTATTTCAATCCACTTGCTAAGCTGTAATGGAGAGTGAAATATATTGATCATGTCAGAAGTTAACACATCCTCTGTTGTTTTCCATTTTCTGTTCTAAGGGAGTGAATTCCCAGTAGGCATCTCTGCTGCCATTTCTCACATTTGGCTAGCAGAAACAATAAGAACTATTTATTAGGCCACTTATTGGAACCCCTAAATTCTCCCACCCCAGATTAAGTTTACTCTTTGTTTCCTTGCCAACAGTTGTTAGATAAATTTAGGTGATTATTTTTTGCCTTTGCTGTGCTGCCTTTGGTGGGTGTTGCTTGGTGCAATGTCTCGTACAGCAGAGCAGTGCTCAGACATGTCATTTCTCCATCCCTTGTGCCAGCTCCTTTCTTGAATCCAGTATTTTCCTAAATGCCTGTGGTCCACTGGTAAAGTGATTACAGAGATGCCTGCAGTCCTTCCTCACCATTTTATGAAACATTTCACTGCTTCTCTTGGATTCCTGGAAATTGGTTGTAGCTACTGAGCTTCTTTCTGTGTTCCCACCTGGCTTGAGTTCAGCATGTTAATAGCCCTCTGTATAAAGTGAACCTTGATAAAGGGAATATTCTTCCTTTTCATCTAGCTTCCCAACTGCCTAAGTTCTGACTTACGAATGTTTTTGTGTGTAGTAGAGTGGTGTGGGAAAGGAGAAAACAGTCCAACAACACAGCCAATGCCACTGGCAATAAAAATGCTACTTAAATGTGAAGCATGGTTTCTTCATGGTATGCTTCTTCAGGCTCCAGCTCCTCTCTCTTTATCCCTCCTTCAGTTCAGAAATAAACATATCCAAACCAAATGCCAGAATAGAACTTTTCTTTCCTTTTTAGACTAGCATTAAATTCAGGCCTGTCTAAAGACTTGCATAGATAGTGGGATAACAGCTTTGCACAGTGTCAATTTTGTGTTTATTTGTTATTCAGGAAATTATTTGAAGGTGTGTTAAAACTCTTTGAACTGAACTGCTGCCTTCTGCAACTGGAGTGGATTATGTTTTGGTTAAAGGATAACACATGAAGCTCAAAGAAGGCCCTCTGAATATGTAATGGTGCTTTTTGTGCTCATTTTCATGAAAACTTGGGGAAGAAGGCTACTAGAGTTCCCATATTCACTAAACTTAAACCAAGAATAATAACAGCATGAAAAAATGCTTGTAATTTAGGAGTGAGTTTTGGATAGTCCTACAATAGTCTCCTGTCTGCTAAGCTTCTGGTCATTTATTCTGCTGTCTTGGGTATGTATTACATAAATATACCGCAAGAACATTATTTAATTTATTTGGTGGTTACTTAAGGCTGCTCATGAGAATAATCTTTAAAACACTGATAAATAGAGACTAAATAACCATAATTTTGAAACAATTAAAATGTATGAACTATAAAATAGTGAGATCTGTTTTGAGGCCATGCCTGCAAAATGCTGAATTTCTGTACATTTGACTTAAGTTTCTTGGAAATGACCTTTCTCAATTTCATTTCATGATCTCTGTGTTCTATAAATTCTCTTCTATAATTTGCTGGGGATGTCCAAGTATTTAAACAAGTTAATAAAAGTATGAGCAAACAGACAGTGGAAGGAAAGAATGGCTTTGTCTTATCTAGGTACTTTTTCTCTGGTGAGTAGAAGCTGTAGATAAAGCAGTGCCTTTATCCTCTCTCTGCCATCCTGCGGCCAAAGTTGAATTGTACGAATACTTGTTAAAACCAGGATGGGGTCTGGATTATAGAAAGTAGGACAGAAATAAAAGCTGCAAAAATGCTTCAACATAATACTTAAGGTACAGTTATAGGAGTCAAGTCAAGCAATAAGGTCATATTTTTACAGTGGGCATTTGTCCACATGCACCTAAAAATGTCATGAATAATACTTGCATACCCACATTTTTAGGTGGAAGTTGCAATTTACAACCTGGGAGAGGATGAAATAGTGTCTGGTAATGGAGCAGCGCTCGCACAGCCTTTCATCTAAGTGCGTCAAAGTATTTGATGGGAAAATTGTGGCTCAGAAGAACTGATTTGTTCATTCCATTTGGCAGCAGATCCGGGAAGAGGCTGCAGAGTCTCGGGTTCCAGTCTTGGCCATGGCCCCTGGCTGAGTGATTCAGTTGCCAGGCGAGTGTCCGCGATCGCTGCGAGCGCTTCCCGGCAGCCGGGCTGGGGCGGGACGGGGCTCCGAGCGGGGGCGGCTTCGGCACCAGACACAGCCCTCTGCCAGCTCCATCTGCACAGCAAGGAGAGAAAGACAAAGCTTCCCCAAAAAGCTGATGTTTGGTGCAGGATTTCTTCCCTGCTCCTGTTCTGTTACTTTCTAAAAATGTCTTCTGGTCTGAGCCCAAACTCGGCCGGACTGCGGGAGCCAAGAGCAGCAGCAGCCGCTGCGATGCCGTGGGAGCATCTCCTCCCTTCTCTCGGCAGCAGAGAGGCCTCCCCTCCCTGCTCTGTGCCCAGTCTCTCCTCTACCTGTTTTACCTTCTCATGAAATGCTGCCTCCGACTCTCTTGCTCTTGTAAATTTGAATGTTAATATATAGAGGTTGTGTTAATACATGATGGGGCTAATTATTTGGTTAATGTTTTCCTAGATGGTGGTTGAATGTGCCATTTCCATGTGGTGGTGAGTGTGAAGTTACCTGGAGAGGTGTGACCCCTTTTCCAAGCCTTTTTGCTAATTATTTGTGTAAGAGAAAATAACTGTTACCTCCCAGAAGTAAAATGCCATCATGGTTCTTTGAAATTATTTGCTGTTCCAGATATTGAAACCCTCATTTTAATTTATTTTTTTCACATCTTCATTCCTTACCAAAACTTACTCAAATATTTCAAGTAACCACTGACATATATATTTAGTTGTACATTTTCAAAGCCTGGTCAGAAAACTAATATAGAAATTAAAACTATATTTAAAAGAATATTTTGTACAGGTCCATGTCTTGAAGTCTCTTAACAAGAGGCAGGTGAATAGAGCAATTTCCATCAGCTCTAATTTGATGGATTTGTCTACTCAATCAAGTCAGAAATGTTTACACAGAAACTTTGTATACTTCAGTGAGTGCATTAACCAATTATGAGGTTTTTAGGCTTCGGAGAAAAATACAGAAAGGAACAATTATGTACATTTTACACCTTAAACCTGTAAAATGCTTGAGCTATTATCTTTTATAAATATTCATTGTTAATTTATTTTCTTTGTCTGCTCTGGAGGTAAAGATCTTGAGCTGCTGACTAATAGAATGTGAAATCTTTGTGTTATCTCATAAGTTCTCTGTTGGCAAAGTTCAGTTGTTTCAATGTAATTTTATTGTCAAAGGAAGTCTTTTTCAGAAGAGGGCAATTTCTTTGTGAGTAAAGCCATTTTGAATTTTTTTGATTGGCTTTTGATTTTATGGGTGTGGCAGATCAGAGAATATAACTACAATTTTTTTCTTATTTGAGATCCTGCATGTCATATTCTATGAGCTGACAAGTTACCATTTTGGACCACATGGAGCCTTTTCAGGCTGTAGGATTTTCTTTCTAGATACGGTGAATGGGAAGAGTGTTTAAAAAAAAAAAAAACAACAAAAAAAACCTGGAAAATAAGGGAATTCCTAAACTGGCCTTAAAGACTAATCCAGGAAAATAAAAAATCCTTATCCTATTTGGTTACTTAAGGTTTTGTTCCTTCTAAATGCACTAAAGGAACACACAAAGTGTTAAGAACCTTTTTTCCTATAAGAATGGAAAATGTAGCAAGTGTCTTTACTTACCATGGGACTTCTGTGGTTGGCAGTAATGAGTCAGGTTAAAGCAGACTGGTGGGGCAAGGGGGAAAGGACAACTTTCTTTGCAAAGAAAGCAGAGAGTTGGAAACAGGAAGGTGAATGGAGTGACTCTTGTGCCACGTGTCAGCGCTGCTTCACGAACACCACGGTGCTGGACTTCAGCGTCCCGCTGGATACCCTGGTTATCCTACAGCACCGTGCAACCACAGCTGGGCTGTCAGCTGGGTAAGTCATGCTGTGTTTATCCTGAGAGGTCATTCTTGGCCAGGGATCAATACAGATCTGGCAGCCCCAGATAGTTTTGAAAGAACGAAGCAGTGCTGGAGAGCCGGGGCTGTCATCACATCGGTGGAAAGTTTGGAGGGTTCAGTCTGTGCTTTGGGCTGTGCTGGGAGACCCGTTTGTTTTCGTGGCTCTGTTTTCCCTCAACATTCATCCTCGCTGCAGGAGCACAGGAGGAGCTGTGGATGCAAGAGTTGGGGCTGCTGTGCCACTGCCAGGGCTTCTGCTTCCTCTGTCATGTGTTCAGCTTCACTGGGCTCAGGTAACATGCCTGGGAAGCAACAACAATGTCCTGTTGCCATTTTTAGTCCTGACTGACATTTATAGCATCAGGCACAGAAGATGTTCCTCAGCTCTGAGTGAATGAAGCCTCTAAATCAAGAGCTGTATGGCTGCTAATAAAGCAGCTGCTTACTCTTCAGATCTTGCATCCTCAGGAATTTTTCACTTCTCTGGTCAGGTTTCATTTCACAGATGTATGAAAGTATATATCCATCAGGGAAGGTGCTATTAAGGACAAATAAATGTGTGTAGTATATTTTATTTGAATTGTCATTTGGATGGAAGTGCTTTCAGAAATGGCTTTTTAACTGGAAGACTGTTTCAGAGTTGAAGTGATTCAGAGGAAGAATAAAGCCTGTGAATCTCTCTTCAAGCAGGGGTGGAAAGAGGCAGTAGTTTGTCTCTTGCTCCATTATGTAATTCAACAGTAGGTTGGAAGTGCTTTCAACTGCAGAACCAGGTCCTCTAAAAGCACCTGGTACAGACCACAGATTTTTCCATATCCTGACTCGAAGGGGTGTTGGCTCCTGTGTTTGCAGCCATGAGGAGGATGGTCACCTTAAAGGATTGTGCCAAAGCTTATTCCTGAGGACAGAGACCATGAGCCCTGGCTGCTGCCAGGCTATGGGATCTCCCCACACCACTGGGAGCCTCAGCCTCAGCAGAGAGGCACTGGGACCTGGGAAATGGAAACCAGGCCATGGGTGCTTTTGGCCACATACATCTCTCTCTTTTTATAGGACAACATACCTTCCCCTCACTTCCTCCCTCCCAGAACAGTAAATATTTGTCCTGAATCTCTCTATCTCCTAGTATTTGGAAATCTGCCCTGAAGGTGTGTGGGTATAAGGACTGGACAGGGAATTTAGAGGAATGTTTCTGTTAAAGCTGTTGTAAAAGAGGAGAGAAAGGTAGCTTTTTAAAATTTTTTTATCTCCCTCCTCCTCAGGAAGAAAATCCACAAAAATTACCATTTCAGGAAGTGGACAGATTTGCTTTAAAAATTTCCTTCTGCTTCAACATATTTTCTTTGCCAGCTCGTCTCTGGAATTCATCTGCATTCACTGTGTGAACAGTCATTATAGCCTAAGCACTGCTGTAAAAGTTTCCAGGGGATTTTATTAATTTGACTCCTTGTGTTATGCTGATGCCTAATCAATGGATTGATTGTGGCAAGAAAGATTTCAGAATTTTGACTTTGTTTGTCAGCGCATGGTAATTTCTGATTTAAACTCCGTGATTGTTAAGGGAAAATGGTGTCTCCTACAGGCTTTATTGGACAAATGTATATGAATGCTGATTATGCTATTTATCACGTAGATCTCAACTGACTGCGTAATCAACTTCTTATTCCTTAGCTGGTCTGGAGTTGCTTTTCTAGCAGTTTCTACTTTCCTCATTCCCTTGCCACGTATGTACTTTCTCTCCTAGTCTTTTATCTTGCACAGATGCTCTGTTGATGATCTTTGAACACAGGCAGGGAAAAGCCCCTTGTCATAAATACTTTCTTTTTTTTCACCCCTCTTTGGCAGTGAATCATTTGGCCATGTCTTCATGTTCTTTTTCGCCAGTATTGCTTCCAGATGTTGTCTTGGTGCTTTTTTTCTTGTTTGTCTTTGGATTGTCGCTTGATCATTAGCACTCTGTTTTTGAGAGGGAAGCCTTTGACTTGGTAGCAAGCAGACACAAACCCAAGCCGCAACTGTCTGACCTCAGCTTCCTCTGTTTGAGGTTGTGTTTGGATTTAAGATGTTGATTTTGCCTATGGCAACAATCAGACCCAGCCACAAAGTGCATTTCTGGACTCAGAGGTGGATTTTACCAGTGATCCAAGACCATGCAGCTTATTGCTTCACGTTGACTATGTGTAGAGTCAAATCCTGTTGCTAAAGGCTTAACCACTTTCCTTTTGTTTGGAACACTGCTATGGACAGCTTGCATCTTCAGAGGAATTAAATAACCTCAAACTTTGTGCTTCATGTGATTTTGTTCTTGAGGGCCATAAATATCTTGATGGAATGGAGGATGGTGGCACTCCCGTCTGGAAGTGAGACCATCTCTTCCCAATGACCCTGGCACAGATCTGAGCTGTCTTGCTCTGATAAGAGCAATTGGACCTCAGGTTCTTCTTGCAGCTGCCTCAAACACTTTTTCCTTCCCATTGTTCCCGGAGGAGTCTTGGGGGAGTCAACCTTGTTGGAGTGACAGATGTGACAGTGCTGGGGCTTTGCAGAGAGAGTTATTAATTACCAATGTAAGTACCAAAACAAGCTATATTAACCAATGTTCCTCATAGCTCTCGTCATAGCCATCCCCAGATCAATGCAGCCACAGTTCAGAATGCAGATAGCCCCCAAATTCAGTCTGGTACTGAAATGGGGACCTGCAGTCCCCAAGTGACAAAACATGAGAAGAGTCACACGAGTGACAAAGACTAAACTCTGCTATAACAAGTCTGTTTCAGACAAATTCACCTCAGCCTAGGCAAGGGAGAGGCCTTTATCAAATTTCAAGCAAAAATGGTTTGTGTCTGGGGTTCCTCAAGACCAAAGCCCTCCAATGTCAGGCAAAGGATGGGAAAAAAAAAATCACTCTACCATTAAAAACTGCTGAAGAAATTGAAGACTTGTTTCTGTTCCAGCAAACTTCATGTATCTCTTCCCCTCCTTTGGCGGGAAGAAAGTCAGCATAAATATGATCTTGTAAACTGGTTGATTCGGCAAAATGCAGTTGTTTATTCCTATGGAATAATTTCCTATGCAGCAGACTTGCTCCAAAAGTAGTCCAAAAGTGATTAAATCTGGAGAACAATGTTACATTTACGTGATTCACAAGAATTTAGCTCATCTGTGCTTACTCCTTCTCAGGTGGAAAGAAGCAAATAGTGCCCAGATTTCTTTTGCTGTGGTGGTGTGAAGGAACTCAAGGGCTCTCCCTTTTTTCGGCCCACAGGAGGGCAACATCGAGCTGCAGCTGAAACAGGCATTGCGAGAGCAGGTGTACAGTTTGCTAATGTAAGAATCAATGAATTGAAACAAATTAGCTAATTTAGAAGTATTATAGACTATGGCTATTTAGTGGTATGTCAGTCTGCATCCTCTCTGGCTTTGGTTATATTTGTGGTTAATCTGCAATTGCTCTAAATTCCTTTTGTCATCACAGCCAACAACATATGATGTGAAGAATAAGACAAAGTTGTTTGTTAGGGTGTAGTCTGTTTTTTTTGGTTTTTTCTTCTTGCTTCTCTTTCTAATTTGTATTGCATATTTAAGTGTTGTGTTGAGGAAAATGGACTCCTAGGGTTATGATTCTGAGTTGTGGCATTATCTAACCTGTATGTTAAAGGCTGTGCTATACAGATTGCAGGCTGAGAACTGCACCATACTGATGGCGTGAAGTTCAGTTATTTCAGCAAGATACCAGCTTTGGTATTTAATGCAGGTGGCTTGCAGTAACAGTGTAGCAAAGGGTTTGTTTTGCAATACCTTGCAGTCTCCACAAATGCTGATAACACTCTGGAGTGAGGTGCTTTGGCAGGCTGAGGAACCTGACTCTGGAGGAGCTGAAATATGGAGCAGATCTGCCAGATCCTTAGAGGCTGGGAAACCAGATCAGATAGAGCTTAGCACTCAGGCTTTCTGAGTCTTTGCATAGATGATGTTTGCCAGTTCATAGAACTACAGAATATTCTGTGTTGGAAGAGGCCCGTCAGGATCATTGATTGACAGGTGAGTGAAGGGAGAGAGGGCTTGTGACTGCAACCAAGACTTCACAAACCCTTCTTCTGCTGTATCCCTTTGGCTGGCAGAACTGGTTTTGCCAGGGGAATTACAGGGGAATGACCTGAACTCTCAGATTCTTTTCTCCAAGGGGGATGGAGACCCAGATGGAGGCTGTGATATACCAGGCANACCAGGAGTCTGTAACAAGGCATGGATGTTTGTGCCAAGTTCCATGGTTCTCCAAGGGGATAATACTTGAATTTCCTTTTTAATGTTCAAATCACGAAAGTGACCGAGGCTTCCCCACAGCCCCCTTTTTTTTTTTTTTNATAACACTGTGGAGTGAGGTGCTTTGGCAGGCTGAGGAACCTGACTCTGGAGGAGCTGAAATATGGAGCAGATCTGCCAGATCCTTAGAGGCTGGGAAACCAGATCAGATAGAGCTTAGCACTCAGGCTTTCTGAGTCTTTGCATAGATGATGTTTGCCAGTTCATAGAACTACAGAATATTCTGTGTTGGAAGAGGCCCGTCAGGATCATTGATTGACAGGTGAGTGAAGGGAGAGAGGGCTTGTGACTGCAACCAAGACTTCACAAACCCTTCTTCTGCTGTATCCCTTTGGCTGGCAGAACTGGTTTTGCCAGGGGAATTACAGGGGAATGACCTGAACTCTCAGATTCTTTTCTCCAAGGGGGATGGAGACCCAGATGGAGGCTGTGATATACCAGGCACAAATAATGTTCTAATCAGAATTATCTGGAGGGGTAAACAAGGTAAAGTGATTTAGTGTGTCTTCTGTTAGAGTGACTAATCCACAGTCAGGCTGAGGGAGATTTCAGGTTTTGTATGGATGTTACTGGTATGGTTAAGAGATCTTCATTCAGGTACTTTGGGGTTTCATAGAGGCAGTATATTGCCAATTAAAGCAAAATTTATAGTTTGCCCTGCCCCCCCCCCCCCCCTCCC
>VXBU01005006.1:136226-161770 GCA_013400315.1 Bombycilla garrulus
TAACCCCTGGAACTCCTGAAGTATATTGGCATATACTAAAACAACACTGAGAGGACATTATAAATGATGGATTGGTGTGTAAAGGATACGTTCTAGTATTTTATTAGAAAAGCAATTGTTTGGATGTGTATCACTTCTAGTTTAGCCAGAGGCACTTATATAGTTTCATATAACCAGTGAGATTAACTCTCTGTGAATTTTGGGAAGCTATCAATCTTGCAAGGACTCAAAAAAAAATCTCAAGTAGAGCAGGCATGTGTCCATTTTACTCTTTATCAGCAAATGCCATTTTTGGGTCCTTGGGAGCTAGACTTGCACCAAATCATTATTCTTTAATGAAGGAAAAGAGAAATCAGTCTGGAAATTATTTGGCCTTCAAACCTGCTCTGTTGGCTTTCTGTTATTGGATTCCCAAACAACAGCTTTGTTTGTCTGTTCAGTCCTGGCCTTGCCAGTAAGAAGTGTAGGTCTTTGGCTGCAGTAGCTCAGCTCATTATCAGCAAAGGGCGTAAGTACTGTACTAAGGGATGCTAAGAGATCAATCAGCATGATCCATTAAGGGTGAGTAATAAAAAAATTAGTGTTTTTTTTATGTAAAGTTCAATTATGCTAATGAAAACTTAAAATAAAGAAACCCAGATGAGTTTTATGTCTCTTAAGAGTAATTTCTTAAAAGTAACTCTGGTTTCTACAAGTGCATTTGACCTGTTTTTGATGGCTTATGTGGAATCTAGGGGGTTTGTCCCATTTATATTTTACCTCCTACTGGTTGTCAGAATGTATTGGGGCGAGATGCTCCATGCACGATTGCAGTGGGAGGGCTGCGCTCTAAAGAGCAGTCAGGCATATCAAATCCAGGGAAAAAGAGGCCAAAATGAGTACCTAAAGGTGGACACATGTACACATGCAGGTGTGCCCATGCTGTGGAGGGGCAGGAGGAGGGCTCAGGCCTGTGTCCAGCACAGCACCTTCTCTGGCCGTGGGAGTCCCCACAGCAGAGGAAGCCTCAGTGTCAGGCACACCTGCCATGGCAGAGAATTGTTCCCACAATGGGCAAAGCAATGCCAGGCTCCCTTCCAGACCTTGGTGTACAGGTAGAAACCCAAGGGTAGCACAGCAAGGGCAGGTAAGCCACTATCATAGATGAGCTCAATCTGCCCTGACTTGCCTCAGAAAGAGGTGCCACAATTTACTTAATTTTTCTTTTCCATCTACAAATTCCCTTCTCATGCCACTTCTAATCCCTGCTCTCCTTTTTTTCCTCCTGGAGCATCATACAAACCCTTTCTGATGAGTAATTTCACAGGCTGTCTCTGGTGCCTGCACCTCCCCCAACAGTGCACTGCTGCATTGCTGTGGCAGCCCCAGCTGAGCCTTTGCTGCTGAGAAGCTCCATAAATTCTGTGTGGAAATGGATGAGAAACATCTCAATGACATGCCTGCTGCTCTGAGAAAGGCCTATGGAGCTGGAATGTTAGATTCTTATTGACAATTGATTTACAGTAAGTGGGATGGATGATGTGGTATGGAAATATAATGTTCCATTAAAATACTCCCCCACCTCCAAAAAGCATAAAGTATTTGGATTGGTTCCACTTATAGCACAGGTTTCTACATTAAACAGTGTCAAATGGCCAAACTTAGAGAAAAATCTGAAACTGGGGAAGGAGACAGGATATAGGGTAGTTACAGGGGTTAATATTGTTTCAACATAAATGTAAAAGACTGCAATTCATTACTCCATAGCCTTGCTAAATCAAGCTTCAGATAACACAAAGCATTGATCAATGATGACAACCTCTTGGACAGAGCTGCACACATCCCACCACTTAGGATGGTGTGCAATAGTTTTCTGCTACCAAATCTGGTGAGTGTTTTCTGGCTTGGTTTGATTTTTTCAATTGAAAAATAGGATTTCAAAGTGGAGCATGTGTTTGTGTATGCATGTAGCCATGTTTGTGTATAAACTCACTGATTTCAATTAGTTCCTTGGCCCCTGGGCCCTGGGTGTGAATGCCAGGACCAGGCTACGACTGGCTGCTCCCAGACCTGCCAGAGCAGCTACGGATGTGGCAGAAATCCACACAGCTGCAGTGACTGCCTTAGGCAGGGCCTGCAGAGCCTCTGCTAGGGCACTGGAGTAAATAAAAGGAGAAAAGATTAACTGATGTTTCCAAATTCTGTCACTGAAAACTTTGTTTGACACACCTACACTTGGATGCACACACAGAGATTCTTCTAAGAAGGAAGTGCTCTGCATGCACTGAATGTAATCCGTTAGACACACAGCTGTTGAACATCATAAATGATTTGAAATTTATTGCCCAGCAGAGACTTCCTATTGTGGAGGAGGAATCAGGGGTTTTACAAAGTGTTCTGGGACTTGTACTGAGTGACTGTAGGCAGAGCCTGTGAAGGGCTGGGGGAGTTGGGAACCTTTAAAGCAGGGCTGAGGGAGGCTCAGGAGGGCAGGTGAGTCAGCAGAGAACCTTATCCAGTGAGGGTAAGAAGCAGAGCTTTTGCAGCTAAAAAACACAGCCCCAACTACAGGCACAGGCAGTTGGCATAATTTTTGACAGAGATTGACGTGGTTCCAACGTGTCTTATAAACCTTTCCATGATGCAGCTGTGTCACAAAGCAGCGAGCCTCTCTCTGAGGGGAATGGGGACACAGACAGGAGCAAGCCCACCCTTGTGATACTCTGAGCTTGCTGCCAGCTCTGTCACTGTACTAGCATGACACTTGTGAGTTAGTGAGTCCTGCAGAGAAACAAGTACATTTGTGTGGGCTCTGTGCTGCACTCGTGGACTCAGATGGCTTTTGGATCAGGTCAGGTGGTTTGTGTCCTCCAGGGCACGGGCACAGTGAACATAAGTTGGTTCCAAGTGTCACAGGTGAGTGAAAGACAATTTGTTTGTTGAACTATAAAAAAGAATGGGAAGCTCTCAGGTTGGTAAAAACACCTTAATTCTCCTGAAGTCCGTGGTGATGTGTCTCCTCTAAACCTCTTACTGTAGAGTTCAGGGCCCAGCATGTTGTAATGAATGTAATTCTAAATTTCAGGAATTCTAAACTCCTTAACAGCACTAAGGAATTAAAATCTGAAGCTCTGGATCACGAGCATAAGAGACTGTACATCTTGTTCAGAATAGAGTTCAGAATCAGTTTCCACTTTCGCAGAAGTGAAAATTTCTTTAGGCAGAGGTGTCCATTTTAGGTTGTTTAAATAATGTGCCAGAGAGCAGGAGTGTATGCATGGATAAGGGCATGATTGATGAGTGGGTGGAGAATAACTATTACTTTCACGTTTAATATTACAGGCTAGCAGAAACCAGAGACGGATGTTTTCATTACATTTTCTGTCTTCAAAAGATGGTAAATTAAGGGTGGTTCTAGGTAGCAAGGTGCTTTTCAAAAAGTGTGAGGGAACAGCACTGAAATTGATGTATTAGTCATCCTTCTCTTTGTCCTCTGAAAAATGAAAATGCTGCATGCTGGATTATGGAACTCTGCTGATGGTGTCATTTGTCATGAAAAACTGTGCGTGCTTTCTGCACCACTTTTTTTAATAATTGATACCTACTCTAAGATCTAAACTCACAGTATTTTTGTAGTGACAGAAAATAAAACCTCCAATGGAGAGCCACAGATAAGAAATTGACCTTTTCTTATGCTTTTTCTACTGAGATTTTGAGCAGAATTGTCATACCTGGAGAAAATGCTTATGAAAACTTTTAAAAGTAAGCAATCAAGGAGCTGGTATATTTGGAAACAGTAACTACAAGGAGATGTGATGCTACCGTTTGGGGAGTTTATATGGTCCTGTGTATTCACTCTGTCTTATTAGTTCAAAATACCTGCATTGCTAAGGGAGAAACAGTGATTTTTTTTTTTTTAATAGATATGATGAATGTAAGGAAAGAAGGCAGCTACTGCATAAAGTATCAGATTATTTAAGTTTTTTGAATATTTTTCAACCTAATTGCCAAGAGCAATTCTCTGCCTAGCAAATATAGATACAGCTGTGCTGTCTGTGCTACCAGTTGTAAAATTTGATTTGGGAACCATTAGGTCGAGCAACACGCCAGTGCTGTTGGTGCAAAGCCTCAGAGCTGGTGTTTGGGTCTCTCAGGGAATTCCTGTAACCAATGGGAGGAATTAAGAATCAGTTCTTGATTACAGGGTCACTTATTTGGTGCCAACCTCTTTTATCAAACAAGGGATCCATAAGCCTCTAAGCTGTAGTGTCCTTTTTTGCTAGACACAATCAATACCAGTGTCTCACAAACCCAGTGTCCTTGAAGAGCTGGAAAGGTCAAAGGCTGTTGATTTGAGCTGACAGGACCATTTTCCCTTAGGAATTCTACAAGCAGAAGTACCTGACTCTAGAAAGCCATCCTAGATTTTTTTGTTGTTTCAAAAGCTGTTGTTTCAGATAGCCATTGAAATAAGGATTTCTTTTTCATTTCTTCCAAAGAGGAACTTCTGCCAAATGTCAGTAGAGGTGGAAACCATGAGTTCACTGTATGCACAAACTGAGCAACACCAATGCTGGCACTGAGCTCTGGCAGAGGTGCTCAGCTGTGTTTTGAAAGGGCCACCTCCAGGAGCAAGAGGCAAGTTCAACAACATAATATTTTCCAGTTTTCTCTGAGTGTTGATGATTTTCATACCTTTAAGATTTATTTCATAAAGCCAGAGAAGGAAATACCACCACCAAATGTCAGAACATTCTGTTGCAGCCAGGTCTCCTTGGGCATGGCTGGCTTGCATTTTCCACACCACAGCTACCTCGGCTACAGCGAGCTATTCTGACTGTCCTAGCAGTGGAATGGTTTTCAGCAAACACTTCAAAAAAGCCTAGAAAAGAGCAAGCAGAGTGGATGGATTGCTAGCAGTTCTAAATGCATGTTAGAGGAATTTATATTAAAATTCTGTCAGCACATATTTGGATGAAGGCTAAAATCCTAACTCATAGTACTAAACAGCAGAGAGTACTGCAGATTAGTTTTAGTTGAGTGGCAGAAATCTGGTAACCTTCTCCATCAAAGAAAAAGTAATTTAAGTGTACATAAATAGTGAAGAAACTGCTAATTCTGATTCTTCATTAAAGGGCAAAACACCCATTTCTTAAATTTTATGAATTAAAGAATACTTGTCCTGGTAATTTCCCTGATAATCATACCTTCACTAAGTTTTCTCTCTGTCTGGCACCTTCTACATAGATTTATATGGCACACATTCACTAGTGAATAGATTTTGGATAGTTTCACTGGTAGTGAAGTCCTATAACCACTGCCCTCTTTCGTAAGGAACTATCCATCTACTTCTTCAGCCTCTAAAAATTAACTGCACAAACTTCACTCATTAAAAATGGCATATCTCAACTGATTTTTTTTTCCCATGGAAACTGGGTTTTTCCTCTCTAGTATTTTAAATATTAAAATGTTAATGGTATTTTTGTGGGGAACATACATTATGTAAGAGTATTTCTGCACTGGGCACATTAAAATCAATCCCTTCTCAGTCATTGAAATAAATGCATGTATTGGCTGGTCTGCACTGCCTGCTGTTAAATATCTTTGTCTTTCTCTGCACAGGCTTTGTGTCTTGAAAGTAAGAGAGGTTTGACTTGTGATCCTTGACCATTGTTGAATTTCCATACAACTGGTGGAGCTGCAGTTTCCTTCTCATAGGAAAAACTATTCCAGAGAACTTTACAAACCTTGGAGGAGGATGTTACTAATGGATATGATTTCATATTTCTTTCTATTTCAGGTCTAGACAAGGTGTGCATATGTGTGTAATAACAGTGAGAGCAAAAAAAGCAACACCCAGGAGTGCAGAAGCACTGTGGGGTATTTTTGGAGAATGGACAGTTTAACAGAGGTAAGTCAAAATCTTGCTGTAGCCTTAATTAACTACAAACCTTAATAAACTGTTAGCTCGCATCTGCAGTTAAATGCCTTAGTATTGATTAGAAAATGAAGTAAACTAGGTTTTAAAAGAAACTTTTCACAAAACCAAAATAGCCACATTTTTACTGACTTTTTTTTTTTCCTTGCCATACCATGGGAGGGTGGAGTCTCCTACCTTTCAACATTTCTGTGTGTGTTACTATTGCTTGCTGTGCTCTTTGCTGAGAAGAACATAAATAGTTTCTGATGCTCAAAAGAATATTCACAAACCTTTCTGAGAATGTGCTTGCCAAAAGGCATTCAGCATTCCTGAGTCTGCTTGAAAAAAAAGCCTAGCAGAGACTTGAATTTTGGTAAATAGGTTAATATATATGTTTAAGACATGTAATTTAAAATGTTTGACTGAATAATTAATCTTTTCCACATGGTCTGGAGGTCAAATCTCAGTTTCTTAAATGTCCAAGTATAAAACCACATTAGTATTCAAGAAGAATTTTTGAATCTTCATGCCTTATTTGCTCAGGCTACATGTGCATCCCACTTTGATTAAGACTTCGCTGGTCCTGGAGTAAAATCATTAAAGATTCATAAACGACCATTGCTTTTTCTCCTCCTTGAGAATGTACTGACACATTTTATGCAATTATTTGTCTCAAGTATGTTCCTGAACTTTTAACCCCCTTTACATTCTCTTATGCCTACTTACATTAAGTCCAAAAATCTTCATTTCAAAGCATTTTTAAAAGCTAATATACAATTCATTTGAGTTCAGTGCAAGTAAAATTATGAAAAAGCACCCTGTCACGGAAAAGCTCATTGCTAATTAACTACATGGGTGGTTTCCTTTGAGGAATAATTTCTCTCAATTCTTTGATTTCCAGGTTAAAACACCTTTGAGTGTAGTCTCATCTTTTGGAAAGATATCTCTAAAAGTGACAGCTGGATAATGCTGTCCTCCAAGGTGAAGTCTGCTATCACATCTCCTGCTCACACATGTCAGCTCCATGGCATGGGGATATACAGGGAGTTTAATCCACCAGAAATTTGTTTTTTTTTCCTTCTTTTAGCTTGGCTTCTGAGCACACAAGACTTTGCTTCCTGTAGCACTCATCTAACCCAGCCCCTCCATTCTTTCTCATTATGTGTGGTCTGAGGTGAGGGGGAGTGGGACATTTCCTGGACTCCAAGGTCACCAAGCCGCTCCCAGCAGCCAGCAGCCAGGCACCATCTCCTGCCAGGACCTGACCCAAAGCACCAGACACCAAACTGGCCCTTGGGTGCTCGAGGACCTGCCTGAGCACACCTGAGTGCCCCTGGCACTCTCTGGAGGAGTGGCACTGAGGAGAACTGCCCACCATCCTGTCAGACCCATAGGCAATGCCTTTTCCTTCCTCCTGTGTTTGTGCTCTAACTCAGCTGCAGGTGAAAAAGCCCAGAAGAAACAGATGAGAGCCATCATGTTCAGAGTCTGGAACATTTTAATGCTGAAATACTTAGAAAGCAATTTGAATTGGTAGGTATAGCAAGCTGGGAGAGTAGGCGGTCTTTTTCCATCAGTTATCCTAAGAGTAAGGAAATTCATTTTAGAAGTCTGTATAAAATGCTCTTGAATATCCAGTCTTGTTATTAAAACAGATTTCTTTAATGTGTTTATAAATTTCAAATCTACTTACTACAATTAAAACTGATGATAAAACCCTCACTGGCTCCGAGAGTAGGGAATAATCAGAATACACAATTGTTCGTTACTGGGAAAACACCTGCACAGGATTTTAGGCTATCAAACTTTCCTGCCCTCGATGCTGTGGTTTAAACTCAATGTAGTTGGAGCCCAAGTAGGATTTTGATGTAAAATACGAAGGTGATGTCTGACATTGGAGAAGAAAGACATTCAATTTATATTCTCAGTAAAAGCTAAATTGTCTTAGTTTAAGATGGACTATAAATCTCCCTGTCTTAGCGGTGTCTAAAACGTAAACAAGATTTTTTAAGGTCTTAGAAATTCTTTCCAGCCACCTCTTTTTTTATTGTTTCCTTTAATTAAAGAGCTAACACATTACTGACATCAGACACTAGGTAGCAAACATTTAGTCAAAAAGAACGTATGAAAATTTTAACCGAATTATCAAAAATAATTTTAGGGTGAGTTGTTTTGCAGTGCCTTTTTCTATCAGAAAGCAAGAACTAAATAATTTACCATGTGTCCATGCATTCAGAGTTACCAGATTTGGAGTTGTAGCAGCCATCCTTAATGCTGAAAATTGATATTTCTCTATATAACCCTTTAAAGAGAAATAAAATCCCATGTAATCTTTTTTTTTTTTTTTTTTCAGTCCTTCTTTATGGTCATTAAAGTATAAAGTGATTTCTTTTAAGTGGCTAGCTTCTTTTTGCCTATTTAGGACTTTTAGTTTAGCCAAGGGAATAAGAAAATTTCCTCCTACTCCTCTGATTTTGTTGCTTATAGTCATGTGTAATCCGAGTGTAGCCAGTCTTAGCTGAGAATGTGAGTAAAAGGGTCCTAATTTCTTTCTCAGAATGAAAAGTGAAATACATCCTTTGACAAGTTACCGCTGAGACTGGTTTTCAAACATTTTACAAAATTTTGTCATCCCTTGTGTTACTATCTCTCATCTTTTATAAAGTTAATATTTTTCTAAGTTGTTACATAGTAATTTTCTCAAAGTTTCTAGAAGTTGTTTATATTATTTGACATATATATATATATATTGGGCAACTTTTGGCAATCTTACCAATGCTCTTTTATCCCAGATGAAATCTTTACTACTACAAATGAAGGAATTTAATATATTAAGAGATTACCATTCTTGAAACAGCTTTGAAAATATAGCTGTTATCAAAAAAAAATTCCCATCAGGTATTTTGTCTTCTTTCAAGGTTATCTAAGTAAAAACACAGGAAAGCCCCCCTGAAAAGTTAGGATAAACTTGACTTTGGTGAAAGAAAATGCTGCCCAAGATTTCAACATCTCTTTTATATAAGAAAATAAAGCCTGAGTGCTGATTTTCAGATTCACTCCATTTGAGCCACAGGATTTTCTGGCATTGTTATTTATAACTACCGTATTGTCAGCTGGATATTTATTTATATAATTATCCGAGCTTTTTTTTTTTAACTTTCCATCTGTGAATATAACCTTAAAAAATATACTAAAATGTCATTAACCTGCTAATATTTTAACCTTCACATATACTTTTTAATTTTGTTCTTTTTACAAATATGTTGTCTATATTTTATTCCTTGGTGGAAACAAATTCCCTGGAAATAAAAATTATTAACCTTCTAGGCCTATACAGCTAGAGCAGAATAGTGAGCTTCAAGAGATGATGCCGATAAAACCCTCTTAACTGTTAACATACACAAATCTATTATGACTGTGAAGTTGCATTTCACATGTTGACTGCACATGTGTAGTCATACATTCACATGTGACTGCAAGAAAATACTTTTTTGGGTAGTTTCATCTTCAAAAATTGCTCCATGACCTTGACAATGATACCGTTGCTTTGCTGGGACTTGTGTCTGACCTGCATTGATGGTTTGTCAGAGCGATCTGTGCCAAAGCGGAGATCTGGGATTGGAAGGGCTCAGGTGCCAAGGTTTGCATGTCTCATGTTGCTCCATTTCTCTTTGAGGATTTTGTTTTGTTTCACTCTGCTTTAAGAGCAGTAAGTCCGTTTAGAGCAAAGTTCTGCTTTGCTGCTGTGCCTGAGGTTGTGGTGCTGGTGAGTGCAAAGCGTTTGTAATGAGCCTTGCAGCGGGCAGCACTCCCTGCTATCACAGCATAACCTGGCCGCCATCCCATAATAGTCTCGTTTCTTCAGTCTCCCACCTTCACACTACTGCAGCATCAGAACTCTCCCCCTAAATGTGGAACAAAACTCTTGCTAGCCAAGAATCTCTCTACTGAGCAGCAAATGCTTTTCTGTAACACATCCTGTTGTGTGCTGAGATTGTGTTCTCTCTTTCCTGAAGCTTTCCAGGAAGCTTTGGGCTGGATGGAAGCTTGTGGCAGCATCAAAGATAAATTTATTCCTAGCATTCCATGCCCAATCCATTCTTTCTATTGCTCATGTCAACACACAGCTTCAGTCACGCCATGGCTGTGCAAATAACTCCACCCCAGTTTCCATGACAGTAAAAGAATCAGGAAACTGTCTGTGAATGTTTGCTGGTTTTCATTTAGCAGCTTTGACAGCAAGGAATCCCATAATGTGTTTAAGTGCCTCTGTGGCAGAATTACTGAATATTTAATAATGATGACAAAATAGAGTCAAGACACAGATTGTTTACTGTGGTGAAAGAATTAGCACTTAGGTAACAAAGTGCTAGGAAATTTAGTACCTGATTAATATGTTAAATATGTGGGACATACTTGATCAAAGTTGGGTTATAAGAAGTTCACTGAAATGTTTTGGAAGTGTTGCGGTAAGAAATCTTTTAAACATGAGCCTTTTATTTTGGGATCAATATTCTAAACAAACACCTTGAAAGCAATGTTTCTGTCACTCCAGCAGTGTGTTAAACAGGCAAGCTATATTCTGTGTTAGGTAACATTGCAGACTCTGATTTTAGAAAGCTCAGGAAAATGTACTACAGTAATCCACATCTTCTTTTAGATGCTGCCACTTGGGCTCTGTAAAGCATCCACAGTGGGGAGGAGGAATCTGGTGCTTGCTTTGAAAATTCTCAGACAGAAGACGCTCTTGTTTGTGTATGTCTAGAAAACCACATAATTCCCTGAAGTGTTTTCTGTCTCAAGTAGAAACATTATTTCTTCCTGAGGAGTGGCCTGGTTTTCAGCATGGAAAAGGAAGAAAAATAAAAACCCCAACAGGTTGGAAAGTACTCTGAGACAAAAATAATGACATGCAAAGCTTGTTGATCAGCATTTCCCTGTTTTAGAGGATGGTCCTTCCTCCTGGAAAGGCAGGAGGGCTACTAGAGCCAAATTGTCCCCTCCCTCTGTGTCTCAAAGGAGTTAGGTGCAGATCTAAAATGTTTAACTCTATTGTCTGTGTGTAGTGTTAGTGTGGAACATCAGTCCAGTAGGTGGGGGTGGCAGTTTGCATTCAGGGGTGTCCATGGCAGCTTTTTCCATCCACGCACGCCTGGGAGGTGAGGGACTGGAAGCACAGGGCACAGAGGTCATTGCTGATGACTCCACCAGCTTCATTCCTTTTATTTTGCTGTGGTTTTCTAGACGTTCTATGCCACCTACAGAATAATGTAATTCTTTCTTGCAAATGTGGTAGTAGCCAGGTGGGGGCTGATCTCTACTCCAAGGTAACAAGTGACAGGACAAGAGGAAATGCCCTCACATTGTGCTAAAGGAGGTTTAGATTAGATACTAGGGAAAAATTTCACTGAAGGGTGGTCAGGCATTGCTGCTCAGGGGAATGGTGGAACATTGTCCTTAAAAGTGTTCAAAAATAATGAAGATGTGATGCTATAGACCTGGTTTAGTGCTGGACCTGGCAGTGTTAGGTTAAAGGTTGGACTCAATGATCTTAGAGGTCTTTTCCAACCCAAATGATTCTGTGATTCTAGGAAATGCCTGGCTCCAAATTTTCCTTTAACCACTCTACTGAAAAAAGTATTTCACAAAAGCAACTATTTTCTTTTTTTTCTTCTTCTTTTTCTTTTTTTTTAAAGACCTTTAGAAATATGCAAGAAAACCTGAATTTTGGCCCTTAATGTCTTACAGATGTTGTCATTATACTTACTAAACCACATCGTTATTGTTGGAGCCCAGGCTAGTGTTGCAGGAGCTGCTAGACCACTTCAGTAAAGCAGGTGGAGAGAAGCTGGAATTAAACCCTCTGTTTCTGTCCACTGGCCTGCAGGCATAACTACATACCTTCAGTGCACTTAGGGGACTAACAATAATAGCTTGCCAAATACACTTTTAATTCCTGGTGACTGAGCAGGTAACCTGGGGCCTTGAAGTGATGTTTTCCTGCCATTCCACTTTTTATGTTAAGTGATCTGTTTTTCTGTGCAAACTTTGCATTGTTTGCATTAGTATTTTTTAAAGCCCTGGTTACAGACCAGTGGTGAGAAGCAACTCAGTCCTCAGACTGTTCAGAGCTGTAATTTTTTGTCGTGATAAGAGGAAGAGTAGGGAGAGAGCAGGAGACAGAGGGAAACCTGAGGAGTTCCCTGCTTAGCACTGACTTGCAAAGATCAGGTCTGGAGTAAAAATTAAATAAAACCAGTCTCTTTTGCTTTCTTGCCTAATATCTGTGGCTCAAAATTAGTTTAATTAGCTTAATCTTAATAGAATAGCTCTAAGTGTTCATATACATGGTTCAGGGACCACCTAAATTAGGTTGATTGCTAACTGCTTATAAATTGCAAATATGCATTGATCCTTTCTGCCCACCCATGCTTTCAAGTGGAGTTCATGTTCAGGAAAACTTCTTTCCCATAAAGGCAATCCATATCTTGGAACTGCTGCAGTCAATACATTGACAGCACATGGCATGTGCAAACAGATAAGGATAACAAACAAGTCAGATTTTTTTTCAGGAAAAATACCAGCTCTTCTAGTTGATGGATCACCATTACTGTGCTACTCACTTCTCAGGGCCCAGCTCATTTTCTTACAGGTTCAGCTCCCTGTTATCATTAGAATTGATCAGAATTTTAACTCTGAGATAAGCATAATATGTAAATGCATTGCTGTTTCCAAATCCAGCAATGTGTTTAGTCTTCTCTGGGCAGGAGTGCAAGGAATAAGCCCTATCCCATAAAAATGGATCTTTTACGTTTTCTAAGCCAGTTCAATATCCACTCTTTAAACCCCTGTTGGAAACATTCACCACTGAGCTGAGACTAGTTGTTGTTATGGCAGAGCTTGCTAAGATGTGACAGCAGAGGAGGGATATTATTAAGGAGAAAACTCATCAGGCCGCCAGAGGAACAGGATGTCTGAGTCCTGCTGGGCTCTTTGTAAGAGCCAGAGTTCAGCAAATGGCAGGGTAATATCCTGGGCTCCTGAGGCTGGAGGGATGAGCTCTGGGCTAGCTTCCACAAGGAAAGGAAATTCCAGCTGGCTAGGGAATTGTTGGCATGAGCACAGGGGTGTGGAAGGGAGGCTGTGAGTTTCTTTTCTAGCACATTGTTCCCCTTTTCCATTAGACTGTGCTACAGCTCCAAGCACTTTGAGCACTATCAACTCCTTCACGCTGCCAGGAGCAATACCAGGAGAAGATAGCCAACAGTGTGAAAGGGGAAATCCTGCATATAATAATAATGCAGCACCAAGACAAATAAACAATAGTTTCAATACTGAAATAATTCAAATATTTCCATTTCTTTCTTATTTATTATTTCTAGGTAACTATTCCTGCTTTGCCATTCTTGCTGCATATGAAAGATTAGATATTATGTGCTCTTGAACTCTCATGGTGTATTTAATCATTTGGAGAAATAAAGACAATGAAATTAGGTGAAAATCCCATAAACCATCAGAATTACACATCTAGAAGCACATGGAGGTCAGAGTCAATATTTCTGCAGGAACAAAGATGAAAAGCACACTGCTGTTTTCATTTGGTCATACTGACTTTCCAAATTGCTGACATGCAGTGGTAGGAAAAGCATTCCTACTACGATCTGTCTGAAATCAAAAGGTCTTTTTTCTCTCAATTTATTTCTCAAATATTTTTTTTCCCAAATTCATACTTCCAAGAAGTAATGAAATCAATTTTGTACACTCCAAAGATGGCTTTGATGCCTTATTGTCAGGAATCAATCAGTATTTAGTCTCCAGCTGTAGAATGTCCAGATCTTGGGTTCTTAGAGTTATCAGGCAGTTTGAACTTATTTGTACTTATGCTCCAAAGGACTTATAGAAGCAGATAGAATATAAAGAGGCAGCTCTGGCAAACATTAAAAAAAGAGAAATACACAAATTTAATGTCTTTTTGGTTTTGTTTTTTTTTTCCATTTAGCTCTAACCACTACCTATGAAATGCCTGCTTTATAGTAAAGGTGGTGCCAAATGCACGGTGCCATCCACACCCTTTCCTACCCCAGGCCAACAAATCCTGTTTTTATCGAGGGCAGGGTGAAGTATGAACCCACTTGGTCCACGTTCACTCAACCAGAGCTTCTCAGACCCTGCTGGGGCTTTAGTGCCACCCGAGACCTGCTGCCACTGCCTGCTCGCTGCTGGTGTGGGCACCCTCAGCTGATCCACTGTGGAAAATGCTCAGGGCCCTTTTTCCTTTCAGTAATGCTGCTGTTCCTTCTGCAGAGAGTTCTTCTGCCTTTTCTTTGTAATCCCTCCTTTACTGGTGCATGAATGACAGGAACAGAGTCATGAGGTCAATTTTTCATTAATTTCTATTTATTTCTCATTTTCTTAGAAATCTGTGACCTGTTTGTACCCTGACACAGCTGTCCTTCTAAGGAAGAATTCGGGTAGACTTTAGAGAGCTGAGTGCAACGGGAAATGTTAGAGAGATTCACTGCAGCCTTAGAAGTGTTCTGGAACAATATCCAGGATATTTGTATTGACCTGTGTAACACTGCTGCAAAAAACTCCCTGCAGCTCCCACCACCCTCAGAAACACTTGATAACTCTTTTTTTTCCTCCCTAAATGCTTTAAGATATTTTCATTTAGTTATTTTGTATCAGGTATTCCTACCATCAGGGAGGCTGTAAATAGATTTCTGAAAACTGTAGCACTTTTTAATGTACATTTTCTCGATTCTTGGCAAAAAATAAATTGATCAAAAAGGCACTTAGGAAGGCATTCCAGATTTCCATATTCAGAATTCAACAAAATGCTTAAAAACAATAAGAAAATACATTAGATAATAGTAGACTAGTAAAAATGAAAATGAGGGAGGGAGCTCAGTAATGGAGCACTGCTTTTTTTTTTGGGTTTTTTTTTTGTTAATAATAATCAAAAGTTACCATATAAAAAAAGGTTTTACATTAGACTTTTATGACAATAGCGTTTTTATCCTTGCTAAGATAACCCTGTCTGCTATTCACTGAAGTAGTAATAGGCTGCAGGAATACCCATGCACCCTACTGTTTATGTATTTATTTCTCATGTGTATTCCTGTTTAGAGACTGAGAAAAGCTCATAAGAATTAAAGTATGAATCCTGTCAGAAAAGAAGTTTTGTGAGAGATGCATAAAACTTAATAAAACTAAAAAATTCTACTTGCTAGTTTTAAAACCAGATGTGATAGGCCCCTGTGAAATCATTTCCTACTGCTATCATGCTGATTAGCTGCACAGACTGTGTAACTGGTCTCTTGAACAGATGGTCTGTACTTCCCTTGCAAACTCCAGAGTTACTGGATGACAGAGGCATTTAATTTTGAAGTCCTTTAAAAAATAGTCCGGCTTTAGATTTACTTCTTGATGAAGATTCACATTTTTTTTACTACGGGGTAATATTTCCCCAAAGCTTAAATCTCTACCACTTTATTTCTGGAACAATTTGCAGGTTTAGCCTCCAGCTTTTGCTGTGTTATGTTGGTCTGGCTCCCGGCTCCAAGGGCTTTATTTTCTGTCTAGTGCCTGCTACACTCCACCCATCTGCCTGTGTGATTGAAGGAGGGCAGCATTAAGCAATCTTTGATTACGACAGTGTCTTCCAGAAGAACTCAGATACTTTCAAACCCTCTGCCTTTGTTTTCTTGGGTAAGAAAACAACTGCTGTTTCAATGGCTGTCTTGAGGACTTGTAGGTAAATATGAATAGTTGCATGAACCAGCTTTATGACTGTGGCCAGTCTTAGTCTGACACAATGCAGCAATCAAGCACAGAATACACAGCTCTTTCCCATCTGTCTTTATGTAGCACAGAGCTTTGTCTGGCAGGGTGGATCGTGCATATATATATATATATGTACATAATCATGTTTAAATGCTTCCTGTCAGTATAAGACAGAACTGTGACTACCATAATGCTGCAAATTGCACTGAACATTTTATGAACTCAGAATTTATGTTACTGTTCAGTTTTGTTTTGCTTTTCTGCTGTGTGTTTTCTTAGAAAGACCTCAAGCTGACAATATATCAACTGAGTTCTAAGTTAACAATTTTACTGCCTTATTTTATATTTCTAAAAATTATGTTGGAGAATTTAGTACCTGTGAAACTCTAATATCTTTAGGGCTAAATTCAATACAAGAATCTATAGCAGCACAGCTAGCACACACCATGACAGATGGATAAAGAAGCTGCAACTCCATTTGTCTGGAAGGAGTTGCCTAAGTCAAACCTGAGTACAAAACCTGAGAATTTCTGGTAAACATACAGACAGGTACAGTCCCAGAAGGACTTGAGGGCTCATATGAGCACTCTTGCAGCTGCTCCACATGGGGAGGGATGCTTTGTCCCTTCCTCACAGACAAAATTCAGAGAAGCAGCTTTCTAGATGCAGGAACCTCAGCTGTCACCAGAAGATGTAGCTAATGTCTCTCTTCAAATGACTGCATAATAACTACAGCCCTAAAGTTCCCTCATCCACCACCTTCATGTCAGCTGGCAGCACCTCTGCTTCTTCTGCCCATGTTTGTGGACGACAAAAGTCACTGATTGGACAGGCATATACTATTTGCATGCCTGAGATCATCCAGCCTTCATAGATGTGACATAATGAAACATTAATTCATACCCTATCAAATTTTTTTTGCAGTTGACATTAGATTGATCCCAAGTGTCTGTTCACATCTGCTTGAAGGATTTGTATTTTAAACTTCTTGCTGAGCACATAATGAAATGTAAATTCCCTGACTCACCATGTACAAAAATGGCTTACAAAAAGGCTTTTCTCTTTCTCTGTCATATAATTCAACAAAGCCAGGTCTCTGCTTGCTCTTTCAGCTGATTTAGCACCCTCTCACTCAGGAGAGGAGACCAGGGAATATACCTTTCTTACATAATTTTTATTACATTCTGAATCAGCCTCTTAGCATCCTCCCTGGGTTTAATTTTTGACTGAGATAAGCCATTTGAGGCAGATCTGAAGACAAACTCCTATTGACCCAGAGCCCAGGGAGCCTTTAAGCAACATTCTGATTTTCATGATCTTCACACTGCTGTCCCGCAAGTACTTCCCTTAGAAAGGGTGTTTAGGCAGTGATAGCAGGAGTAGTAAGTTGCTTCACATATTCTTTCACAGAAAGAAATGACATGGCTCTATTGCATTTCTTTTCCACTTTGCCACCAATTTTACAACTTTTTCCTATAAATCTGTGAAATCTTTATAAGGCAAATGGGCACACCTGTTCTGCAGTACAGGATCTGTCTGGCTTGTAATCTGTGAGAAATTATATGAACTATTTGGAGGCTAAAATATTTCTTTTTTTAATGTAGAGAAGCTCAGGGACTGGATGTACCTGTTTGTTTTATCTACAATGGCTCTTATGCTCTTTGACATCAGTGCTGCTCTCTGTTCCTCTCCACAGGGAAAGAGTTTCAGTTGTAGAGAGCTGACCTTATGAATTGCCATTAATTAACACTTCCACATGTAAATTAGCACCTCCATCATAGGCATGCAGAGAAGCTGCTGCTCCATGAGAAATGGGGGCATGCAAGTGACCAATAGCTCTGTCCAAATGTGAGCAGTTTCTTCCTACACCTTCTGCCAGGCCAAGCACACGGACATGCATGCATCCACCTCTGAGACAAAGGGAAAATATTCCTGTGGATGCTAATGTTATGTTGCCAGAGCATGTCATCTTCAATAAAAAAATCACATTTTCTAACCCTCTCAGAGTACCAAGAGCTTTCCAGCTGTGTGAAGCTTATGGTCTGAAAACTCTCCTAGAATGTCTAAATACAGAAAAATTCGAATTTTTTATAACTCTGAGGCACAGAAGTTTTATATTTTTTCTCAAATATTTCTTAATTTTTTTCAGTTAATCTATGTGATTATCTCTTAATATTACAAAATTTAGGAAATGTATGGAGTTGCTCTACAATATTGTTTATGTTGTGCTGGCATGTAAATCAGATACTAGAGGGACTAGCTATTTTTGAAATTATCTCAAGGCTGTAAGAAAATTCCTAATTATTTTTGAATATAGCTGTTCCTTCAGCTTGATCACATGATGTGGATTTATAACCTCCTTGATTCTAAACACTTAAACATAAGCATTTTCAATAATGTCTGGGGGAGGGCCATGGATATACATGCTATTGGATTGATCAAACTATCTTTCTGATAAATAGAAGGCAGTTAGACTGCCAATAGTCAAAAATAGTACTCAGGGAAAAAATAATCTGTCTGGAGAAGAAAAATCCTTTATTTCATAATGACGAATGAGAAAATATTTATGTGGAATATCAACACTTCTGGCAGGAAAGCCTTATACATAAAGAAAAAAAAAGTTCCCTAGCATGTAAATGGTACTAAATAAGAAAAATTAAAAATAAACCCGTTTATTGCTTCAAATACTTTTTTTTTTTTTTTTCATTTCTTAGTGTCACTGTTGCATGGCAAGAGGACTGGGGGAGCTGCAGAAAATGGAGTAACCAGCTGGTACCTGGAATTAGCTTCCTTCTCTTTCTGTTAGGGAACTAGTGCCTTCACATGTTTTCTTCTGGGCAATTAGTTTTCCTCTACCTTTTCTTGCCAATGGGTCTTTGCTTTCAGGGCCTTGGCTTTGCTGCCTTGAAGGGTTTGACACCAAGGTGAAATCCAGAGTCTCACGTGCCTGAACCTGAGGGCCAAGAAGGGAACAGCACTGGTGCAGCCTTTTCTCCAGTGAGTCTGTTGGACCTGGTGGTCTCTGTATCGCCTGGGTGGTTTGGGGACAGCCTTAAGGAGATGCAGGAGCCCTGTGCTGCAAAGCATCCTTCACCCTTGGGGCAGAGGCACTCCTGGAAGAGGAGGTCCCATCTGTTCCCTGGGAGTGCCTCCCAGGACTCTGTGTGCTCCAGTCTCAGGGGCTGAATGTCTGCTCAATCAATTCTTGTGAAGGTTTGAACTCTGGCTGCAAGAAGCCTTTTTACTTATTGTAAATTTAGACCAGGGAATAGTGCCTCTTTTCTTATGGAAACAATCTTGCTGTATGAGAGGAAATGGCACCTATTAATTTAGCCTTCCTAACCTGTAAATCTTATCACAAATGGGCAAAAAGTTTCCATCATGCTCAAGTCCTTCAGAGGAGAAACAAGTCTGTAGTTAACATGTAACAATTGTGAGCCCTCTGAGTCCGGCGTTTTCTGGTGTTGTGCCAGTGGCAGAACCACAAATGTACATGTAGCAGCTCTTCTGACGGAAATGTCATCTCCTTCACCCTCTGAGAGCCAGAGTGTTTCCATTTAGGAAAAACAGACCATGAGGTGGTGTGGACTTACCACCATAAATGGAGATCTTTGATGAAATCACACGGATGTGTCTGTTCTGACTGTGCAGGGTATAATTTGCCTGCTTCACAAATGGAAACAAAAGAAATCAGTGTCTGATGGTCCTTGCAGCCTGGTGTGTATCACGTTGTTTATTTAAATGTATCACATTGTTTATTTAAACAGATCAATGAATCTGAGGATCTATTGCACAGCTTAATTTTATACTGGAAATTGAAAATGGAAGATAAATAATTCAGCAGTTGAATAGTAAAAATGCAAATTTCTGCTTTTCTTTTGCCTGCTTGAGGAATGTGGTTATGCATAAACATTTCCACTGGGACCTAGTGGATGCAGTTTGCACTGGCAGCACCAGGCCCCATCTAGAACTAATCTGTTTAACTCAGTCTGAAGCCCCTATCAGTACAGCTCATCTAAAAAGATATTTCTCATGCACGCTGATTTTAAAGTAATTATTTAAATTACTATTGCTGTTCTGTTTTCCACAGAGCCTGTCAAAAGTCCTGCTTGGCCTCCATTTACAGTCAGGATGGGAAGCTCTCCAGGAATTCAGGATCTCATGGCAAGAGAAATACCTGCAAAATCTTGTAGAATTCCCTGCATTCAGTGCTGTGAATACTTCTGCATGGTTTAACCCTACAAGGGTTTTTTTGAAACTCATCATTATAACAACTTCAGCTTCCAGAGTGTAGCTGACCCTCAGAGGTACAGCACTCCAAGTGGGCAAGAGTCTTAGACTAATTTTGCCCATCTTAGAAGACAGGTAAAAGTTATTAGTTAGAGACTAAATTTTAGGCAGAACAGGTTCTAATAAAACTTGATTAAACCAGAAACATAATTTAGCAACACAAGATGGTTTTGGTGAACAAACATATAAAAAAATTAAAAAACAAAACAAAAAAAACCACAGCACTTTTAAGATAGTGATCAAAATGTTGGCCTGTTTGTCTGTGAACAATTAATAAATAGTCTTGTTGATGTACAGTGGCATAAGTTCTGTAATTAAACATGGAAAACACACCACTGAATTTCAATTTCAGTGGAAATTTACACAGCTGAGAATATGATCATAATCATTTTTTTAAAGTGCTCTTCCTACTTATTTCTTAAAGGTGTTTTTTTTTTTGTATCAGTAACTAGGCAGAATAGACCAAAAAAAAAAACAAAAAAAACAAAAAAAAAAACCAAAAAAAACCACCAGAAAAACACCTGAATACTTTACTACATTTTTGATGGGTAATTTCAGAAAGGCTTAGTATACAATGGCTCCTTACCAGACCTTTGGGGACTGCCTTATGCTAGGAGTGCAGTTGATGGAACTTTTCTACTCTTGCTTTTATTTTATGAAAGTAACAGACATGAAGCATGCGGCACTCAGACAAAAGTGTGTTATTCAAATTAGAGAAAACTACAATGCAGTTTTCTACTGCTACCTTGAAGTGCTTTCTAAACCTCCATGAAGCTTTGTTAGGAACTAGTCTCATCAAATAAGCATCAAACATCAAATAAACATCAAAAGCAGTGAAAGCAAGGCAGACACAGCCTGTACCCAGTGATGAACTGAATGGGTAGGGAAAATTATTGGAGGCTAAGCACACTGGTCCTGAGCTGCTGTCCCATTCCACAGGGAGAACCAAGGAAATGCTGCTGCAGCCCCTCAGGGCTCCTGCTCACCTGCAGCCTGGCTCCTGGACTGGTTGGAGGAGCTCTGTGTGTTCAGCTTTCTCCTTTGTTAATGTGAGTTTGCTCCACAGAGATGCTGAATGGCAAGTCTCGAAACGGGAATAAACTGTTTACCTTCCAAATGGCAATCTGCCATGAGAGGTGTCTGCTGAAAGTGTTACCAGGGGACGCATCATGGAGCCACAGTACATCAGAAGCACAGGAGACTGAGAGAAAAGAGGAACACCTCTGGGTACACTAAACCAGTTACTTTATTACACTAAACCAGAGCTGTGGCAGAGCTGTGAGCTTTGTCAAATAAGGCACATCACAATGTTTGAGTTTCACCCCTGCTTTTCAGCACACTCTCTTAGTTACATGAGTAAAAGTGTGGATGGAAGTGACAGCACAGCCAGAGCCATGATAAGAACAAGCCAGCACTGAGCTCCCCTGAGCCAGCAGGAGATCAAACTCCCTGAGGGGTCAGAAGGGCTGAGGGTGCTGTCGGGAGCAAACGCCCCACTGTGACTCTGAGCTTCAGCTGCTCTGACGGATGTCTCAGCAAGCTGGCTGCTACCAGCCTTGTCAAACATGTTTCTGCACCAACACAGAAGAGCAAAAATAGTTCTCTCACTTCTCATTAGATGTCTGTGGCCAGAATATCCCTGTCCAGATTAATAAGTCATTACTAATTTAGAAAAGCATAGCTTATCTAACTCCTTACATACATCCTGCTCTGCAGGGGTAGCCAAGCAGCAGGACATTTTCAAGCACCACCTGTGTGGCCTGGCTCACAACCTGGCAGAGAAACACAGGTGGTCTCCAGACACTCATTGCAGTCGTGCTGACACTGCACGTCCTGCTGTACATAGAGGGACTTGGAAATGTATAATGCTATTTTAGTAAGTAAAGCCCCTATTTAGGCTAACTCAAAGCAGCTTTTAATCTTTGCTAATGAAAATCTGCAGTTATGATCCTAAGTCTTTTTCCAAATACTTCTGCAGCTTTGGGTGCAATCCAACACCCACTGACTTAAAAGAAAAAAAAATGCGACTGTAGAAGGCCACTTCTGCTGACAGTCCTGTACCAGCTGCAGAGGCTGCCCAACAGGGGAAGAGTCCAAAATTAAGCAGGGTCTCCCCTGACCAACCTAATGCTCCCGCTGTGCACGCACTGGCCTCCTGCATACACCCTGAGCAGTGCAGAGCTGGAACTGTACATCAAGCTGTGCCAGGGCATGAGGAGTCCACAGTTTTTTCTTGAAGCACTGCTTCCACAGCTCAAGAGCTCCTCAGGTAGCTCTATCTCTTCTATAGGTTTGGCACAACCACAGCCTCAGATTCCAGTTTCTATAGTAAGTTGCCTACTTGTGAGCTGAGGAAAGATAAAATTTGTAGTGTTTTTACTCTTCTGCTTAGCCAGAGTAGATGAGCCTCCAAGCAAAATAATCTGCAGCCTGGAGGGACCACTGGACTTGGCACTTGAGCTTTGCTTCATAAGCATCTCTTTTGCCAGCATGTCTGAGCTAGAAAGAGCAAACCTGGACATGACAGCTGAGGAGAATGAGAGCAGGTTAGGAAGCACTAATGACTGTTGCTCTCTTCAGACTCCCCCACACCAGAGAGAACTGAGTAATGAGTTTTGACTAGAGCAACATTAATGCATTTGTGGCTTTCCCTGTTGTGCAACCCCAAGGCTGCCTCGCCTGGAGCATAGTGTGGCACGGGCTGGCTCTGCTGCTGCTCAGGTAATTTCCCTTACGTTGGGAAGATGTCTGTGCAGTTTGTTAAGTAAGTTCAGAAGTGGCAGCTCTGCAGAGCAGGCTGAGAAGGGCCAGCAGTGATTGGAGACTGTCAGTGCAGGGGCATGCTGACACACGGGGGAGTGACTCCAGAGAGGTCCCAGGCTGGGGCTGAGCCTCTCCAGTGGGAACATTGACAAGTTCCTGAGGCAACCACTAAAGTGCCATTGCAACTTTATGTCACAATAAGAGAGACAGTGACAGGGAGGAAACCTGACTTAAAAGCACTCAGGGAGACCCAGGTCTGCAGGGAGACAGAACCCCTGTTCATGCAGCAGCGCTGCTGCCCCAGCCTCTGTGCACAGTCCTGAGGTGAGGCTCCAGCAGGCCCAAATAAGCCCATTTAATGAGGTCTGGGGGGCATTGGGACTCCTGCCAGCTCCTCATTAGTGAGCAGACTGCACAACAAAAGGCAAACCCTATCAGCCTGTGCAGGCGGAGAGTGCTGCTGGGTCTGTTGCTGATTTACAAAGCTCAGCTGTTCTGGGTTAAGCAATCACATATGGGAACTTGTTGGGAGCTTCCTTCCAGTAAGCCCTAAAGTAAGTTACATCTTTATGGGAAAATATTTAAAAATAAAACCATATGAAGAAGCATGCAGGAGTATGGGCTGGAAGGGGAAAGACAGCTCTGTTTTTATTTTGCTGTAGCTCACTGTCTGCATGTGGTCGACGAGAAGAGGATGAAGCAACTACTAAAAAGTGAAGTTACTATTTCAGGGGTGAGGAAAATGGAGAGTATTCCTAACTTACCTTCAAAGATTTTTATTGATCTTAAGGGTTTTTTTTTTCTACTCCTTATGGGCAACAAAACTATAGGTTTTTGTCTTTATTTCTGTTTCTCCAGTTGTGAGAAATTATTATAGTAGGGACAGGCAGTGGAAATAGCATAAGCTGGAGTCATCATCACTCTCCTGTGACCATGAGTATTTGAGTACTTGGTTTTCATCTCTGCTAGATGAGAGCAGATCCTTTATGTGGGATGGTGATTCCAACAGGGTCATGGATTTGAAGAAATGTTCCTGTGCAAATGTAATAATTTTTTGACTACTAGAAAATATTGCATAGAAATGTGTCTCAAGCACAGCTACACTGTCACTAGGAGAGAATCTGTGATGCAGGGCCCGTAGTGGAGTCCATTATAAGTGAACTCTATGTGAAGGGCATAAATTCGTACAGTTTGCTCTTACCCTGATTCTGAGGGAGCAGTGAGTGATTTTGGCAGAGTCTTTAGTTAGGAAATGCAGTTGCAGTTTGCAAGGGAGTTGGCTGAGGCTTTTCAGGAATGATGGGCTAGTGGTCCGTGGAAAATTGTTTAATGGTGGCAGACAAGTTGGAAAAGAAATGGCTTCTACTGGTGAGGCCCAGACCTTCCCTTAGTATAGTCTGATTTCCCATCTTTCACACCTCTAGGGCAAGGTCTGTGAATATCAGCTCACAGTGCAAAAATTAATATTACCTACTTATAGCCTCTGTTCTTTTCCAGTGTGTTTTGCCACAAGATTTGGAGTATTTTCACAATCAACAAGGGTAAAGGAAAACATTTTGAGAAGTTGGCAGAAACATGCTAACAGTTTAGCAGGAAGATGATCTTTATTTTTATGGAAGTGTATAAACTGAGATCTTTTTATAAGTAGGAGGAAATAAAGCTTATGTTTTGTGGGTTTTAAAAATAAGTTACTGTATCTAGCACATATTGCATTCAAATAAAAAGTCAAGGAAGCCAAACTTACTCACATATTCTCAAACTGGTACACTCAATTTCATCTATAAATACCTAGAACTGATACTTTCATTGATAGGTAAATGGTATCATTGTCCTCTTAGGATTGTATGCCTCAGTGGTTCCATTTTTAAATTCTGTCTGCTAATTTTAATGAAGGTTCAGCTTTCAGAGATCTGCAAATCTCCCAAGAGGGGAAGCAGGGGCTGGGACGATGTGAGAACAGAGGCACACAAGTGCTTCAGCTGCTGGGCTGGGCTGCTCCTGGGTTCCACAGCTTTCTCAGTAGCCTGAATGAATCCTGAAGAATGCATATTTCTCCACATCTTTGAAAAATAAAACACAGCAAACAAAAAAATCTTTGTACTTTCATTCAAGAATCAGTTCAAAGACTTTGATGCAACTGTTCACTATTAATCACATTATATTTTAGTCTCCCTTTTTTATTTAGCAATTTTTTCCTTTTTTTTTTATGGTATTCACATATTTTCTAGTTTAACTTATTCCTGTGTTGATGGTCATGACATACTAGTCAGTTTTTGGGAGTAAAATTTTTCCTTCTTTGTAAACTGAAGTTCTACTTTTGTTTTTCCTCAGTCACAAGTTCTCTCAGGTCTGACCCCATGCCAGTTCTTTTAGCATTCTGGATGGATATTCCTTGTGTGAATACATAAATTTCAGCCTTGGATGAATGTTGAATATGGTAATTCTAATTTCTGTAGTTACAGTTCATTAGCTAACCATACTTTCATCCCAATATCCTACTTTATCATTTTCAAAAAATGTAGGCACATGTTACATTTACTTTTTAGGCTTAAAGTTAATTAAATTTTTTGCCATCCTACTGCCTAACAGTTCTGTTTAGTTTCTTCTTCCTGCCTTTTTTCTATTTATTTATTTATTTATTTATGTCTTGGTTTTGAAAGACAGGTGCCTGCCAAGGAAGGCAGGAGCTTCTCTTGGAATAGAAAATGCAAACCCCCTCCTCCGAATTATTAAAAGGGGCTCTCAGGCAAAGATATGAGGATAGGAATAACAGTTCTTTAATATGTATAAACAAAATAAACTAAAA
>VXBU01005006.1:161970-192603 GCA_013400315.1 Bombycilla garrulus
AAGGAAAACACTGCCCCTCCTGATTTTAACAGCTCATGAAGATGGCGATAGAATACAGACCTTCTGGAATATTTTACATTATAACCTAGGACAATGTACTTGACTAAGTATTTTGGAATGTGTTTTGAATTGAATTTGAAAAATCAAACTGAATTTGTATTTTGACAAACTTCACTCTATTAATTAGGTCTTTTTCCATTAAAACCTGATTGTTTTCCATGCATTCTCTGAAATCTAATTTAAACAAGACTCATAAGTGCAGCAGTGCTATCATTCTCCATATATTTGTCAAAAAATCTGCACTTATTATACAGAAGCAACAGAATATATTCTTTGTGTTGAAAATGAAAATCAATAGAGTTTTAACAGAAGCAGGTGGCTCTAGAAAAGACACCTGGGAATTAAAAGCTTTTTTATATGTAATTGGTGGATACCATTTAATGGAAATTAATTATAAAAGGAAGAAATATGAGAAATCTTAGTATTTTAATCCTGTCGATGATCAAGGGCATTTAAAACTTTGACACATTGGAATAAAAACAAATTTTAAACAGCAGAGCTTTCAAAATACATATTTGAAGCCCTTGAGAACAGTCTCTCAGTCTTCTAATGAGTTAAATTTCTAATTATTCTTGTAACTGTTTTCTAAAGAATTTTATAACAGATGAAAAGAATTGCTGACATCACACTCAGAAACTGAGAGGTACAAAATGGGTTTAGATAAGCTGGTGCTGCATTAATTTTGTTTGGGTATTCAATTAAATAAAATTTCAAAAATGATTCCTTTTTTCTAGGAAAAAATATCGCATCTAAATTTCTGGATATAAACACCAAAAAGGTGATAATTCCCTCTCCCCCACACAATAAACACTCAGTGTAATGAATACTTATTATTTTTAAACATAAGTTAAAAAAATATTTTATGTTTGAGAAATGGATTCAGCATTTGGGTGCCCAATGACTCACACCAAAATCCTTTCAGCTAAAAAGGTTTTATTCACTTTTATACCTTAAAAAACCTGAGGAGAGAGGCAAGGTTTGAGGTTTATGAGTTCACTGAGGGGTGAGACAGTTGTAAACAGACACCACAAGTAGTCTCTTACTGCAAATGCAGCTTCCTCTGTGCAGCGTTTGTTTCCCTCCCCCAGATGCTGTCTGAGGACACGAGTTCTATCCCTGTGTGGCTCTGAGGGTTCTGCTGGGCCTTACCAGTGTCCTTGAGCCAGGAGACAAAGATGTACATTCAAGCACTGGACCTTCCCTTTGGCACAGGGTTACCACAATAACTCCATGGAAAAGCAGCTCTTTAGCACCATTCAGACTTGGGAAGGCTTGCACTCCTCTCCCTGTGCCTGGGAGGAATGCCTGCTCCTCACTGAAACACAGCAGGCAAAGGAAGGAAGGAAGGATTTCACAATTACATGTATGCACAAACACCCCTGATATTCTCTTTAATATCAGCTCTGATGAACTGCTAGAGTAGATGTTTAAATACAAGAGGAAAATCTTTAGAAACATAGTGTCCTAAAACAGGCCCAGTAGAAAAGTCAACAACTCAGATCTAACTCAAGGCATCTGCCCAAAGCATGGAACAAAAAAGGGTACAGAAGGAAAAATTCTTGCTAAGACAGAGAAATAGATCTACGAATTTCTTCTGTCCTTAGAAGGACTTTTCCCTTGTCATGCCATGGCCCATGTCCTAACACCATGATATTTCTCCCACTATACCTGAGGCAATGGGACACTCACCTTGTCTGAGGCCTCAAGGTTACTCCAGTTTTAATTGCTTAACTGGACTTCACTCCCAAAGCTGACATTCACTTTCTGTGCGCCTGAGTAAGTAATTTCAATGGAGCTGAATCCAAGTTCACCAAACAAAACTGATGGATATTATCTTTACTGGCATCACAGAGAACTTTTTGCCTTTTTTATTTTCATGAAATATATGGCATAGAAATATTGTCATATTTATACTAGAGTCATAAGAACTCTCCTGCTCTTTTACTTAATATCACATTGGTAATGAGCATCCAAGACCATCCATTTCACAGACAGCTTTTTCACTTAGGTATGAGTCAGCTAGCATTTTACTTCAGGATTCATAATCAAAGTTTGTTTTCCAAACTCTGGTCTGCCAAGTTGTTTTCCTTCTTACTTAGATGTTTGCCTCCAATCAACTGACCTGTACTTCTACATGTGTGTTTTCTACACCATAAAATGCCCCGGACTCAGGAGCCAGTGCATCAGCTTATTCACAAACATCTTTGTTCCCTTGTAGCCCTTTTCAGTTTTGGCATTATCACATAGTGTTGCTGCTCTGACAGTTATGAAAAGTTAATCATTATGACAACATAAGTATCAAGCAGAAATATTAACCAGCCTACTGCCTGCTCATGCATTCACTAATTATACATAACATGGGGACTTTTTACATAACAACTATGCTTCACTAATCCCTGCCCAGCATTTCAGGAGAGTGGAGAGAAAATCCTGTACAGAGCAGTGGATTTCTTTAGGTTGGCATGTACTCAGTCATAGCACCTCAAAGACTTCAGAGTTTGCCCATCCTTTAGAGATCCAGGGACAGAGGTGATTTTAAAATTTTAAAACTTTATATGTGATTTTTGTACTTCAAAGCAGCCTGGAAAACATTTGCAACATGCTGAGCTGTGCTGGCAGCCAGTCTGAGTTGGTTACTCCTGTCCAGTGGAGATCCAGGCATCTGCATTAGGAAAAAAAAATAGCTCAAGTGCTTTGTTCAGGTACAGTCAAGGCAATGTGTTTAAACCAGATGAGATCTAGGGACTTAAAGACAGATTGGCTTAATCATGAGTTTAATGACTCAGAGTACCAAGGTGATGGGTAATCCATCTTTCAAAAAGAGTGGTCTGGGAGCAGATTGTAAATCAGGCAGGATAAAAACTTAGTTGTGGAGTAAGAAAATAACTGTCTTCAGGTGACACTGTGACATTGATGCCTGGGGCAAAGATGGAGGGTGGAAACAACAAAAACTGCAGCCTAGTGATTTCTGTAGAGGTACACACGTCAAATACGTGCAGCAGTTTCTGATCTGTTATGAGGAAAGCAGATCCTTAAGAAGAAGGTGTGGATAACAGAGATTATTGTGTCAGCAGATCAGCAGAAGAAGCTGCAGGCTTAAGGAAAGATGGAATTATAAAAAGAGCAGTGGTATGTAGCATACAAAAACACGTGCAATGATTTAACAAGGGCAGCAAATCTGTCTAAAGGGCATTTCTGTCAGTGAGCAGCAAACCATATTTTGGAAGGTTTCCTCAGCATAAATATTACATCTAACTAGAGCAGGAATGGCCGAGAACAGTAAGATACAACAAAATTTGTGAAAGAGGCAGGAGCCTGCCCTGTGAAGGAGTGTGGCTCAGGCAGTCCATGAGTGGTTAATGACAGAGGGAGATGCTCCTGCTCCAAGGAAAGCCAGGGAAGCCTGGCACTGGTACCTTCTTGGATGCTTGCTTATCCACATGACGGGGGGGGATGTTGTGTGTGTGACACCGGGGATGCCACCAGGGAGCTGCAGGGCTGATACTCCTCCTGGGAACCCCTGCCTGGCCCGGGTTCAGCTGTCTGAGGGAGCGGTGCACGTGCAGGCTTGGTGTGCTTTGGCCAAAATCAGCAATGTGATGCTCTGGAAGCAAATTCTCCCCAAGAGAGACAATTTTATGATTAAAATAAGGAATGAGGTTTAAAGCAAAAAGTTACTATTAAACATTCATGTGCTATATAAAGATGCGCTGAGGGACAAAGGAAAAGTAAGTTGAGTTCTGGCATGGTATTCTCTAGGCATCCTATCTTGCTGCAGTTTGGTGACAGTATTATAACTAGGTCTTTGTAGCCATTTTGAGTACCTGGAAACATAAAATAATAGTACCAGTTATAAAAAAACTGTTATCTGATTGGAAATGCTGGGGTTTTTTTTTCAATGGTTGGCAAGTAGATACAACTATATTACTATTTTTATCTTGTGATCTTTTAATTTTGATTTAATTCTTGCACTAAGAGAAATTCTTCCTACATGGGAACGTTCTAAAAAAATAGCAGACTATCTATAATACTTACCCTTTATTTGATTCAGTTTTGATTTACTCCCTGCACTCATACTATTGCCAGTCAGATTTGTGTAATAGCACCTTCTAGGCTTAGCTAGCCCAGAACTGCAAACATTTCACATGGAGACAAAAGCAGCCTGCTTTAGGTTAAGATTGCTACAAAATAGATTAAAAAACCTGCTTTTCTGCCAAAGGTCTGAAATTCTTCTTTGTCACAGCTCTTATCTCCCTTTCCACCTTGTTTTCTCTGTCTTTAAGAGAGCACTTTTCTGTCCTAGAAAACTTTACTGGTTCTTCTGTTTCTTCCAGTTAATTATTATCGTGCTGGTTTTCAGCAGATTATGTCTCTATTAAAAAACTGTAGAGAGACTTGGTCTTTCCTATTATGCTTTATGAGCTTTTAAATATGCAAACTGATTTTGTTTGAAGTCAAATGTCACTTAAATAGCTAAAAAAAGAATCCTTAATATTCTGTGGGATGTCTCACCACTTTGTCCAGGTTTGAAACAGTTTAGACCAGTGCTGAGCTAAATGAATTAGTTCTTTTTTCATGTTTTGGGAACTGTATAATCTTAAGCTACTCTGAGCTGCCACTGAAGTAGGCTGACAATAAGATTGGAATGACTGAAGAAGTCAAACTCCATCCAGAGAGACCTTCCAGAGAAGAGCAAACCTCATGAAGTTCAGTAAGGGGGGTTGCCTTTAAACTGAAGGACGGTGTACTTAGACTCAGTATTAGGAAGAAATTCTTCCCTCTAAGGGTGCTGAGGCCCTGGCACAGGTTGTCCAGAGAAGCTGTGGCTGTTCCATCCCTGCAAATGCTTGGGGCCAGGTTGGATGGGGCTCTGAGCAGCCTGGGATAGTGAAAGGTATCCCTGCCCATAGTAGGGGGGTTGGAACAAGAGGATCCTTATGGTGCCTTCCAACAGAGACCATTCGAGAATTCTACGATTTCCAGTCAAACTGGAGCCAGGCCGTGAATGTTTTCTGAATTAAACCAGCTTAAAAAGTTAATAGCCAGTTAAACCTCTCTGAAGTTGGACTGCAGGATATTGTAAGAGGACACAACTATTGAGATGCCCATGCTAGCTAATGAAATAAATCAATAAAATAAACAGTCTCCAAACCACTATGATATCTGCTCAGTGATTTTTTTCTTCTCTCCTGGGGAAATTGCTCAGTGAGCACATCTGGCTCTAGAGAAAAAAGCAAGATCTAAATAAGGAGGATGTTAAGAGTAGCAGCTGAGGTGGACTTGGTCTTTATTAAGTAGTGGGGAACTACTAGTAACTACAGCATTGTTATTGTTTTGAAGTATTAAGAGGCCTTTTGAAAAATACAATATTAAAACGTGATAGTCTTTTTTGATAGCTTTGCTTAACAAACAAAAGGAAAAAAGAACTTTGAAACATGGATGAACAGCTAGGGAAGATAGAACATCATGTCTGGAAAATGAAGAAGAGTCAGGGTGAAAAAGAAAACAAAAGGTAAGAAACAAGGTTTTTATAGCCATTTGTGTTCAACTTGTTTGCAATAATCCCAGCAGAAAATCCCAGGAGCAATTTTTCCAGCAGATTAATACAAATCCGTATTTCAAACTGCTTCATTTCTCAGAGCCTTATGTTTTGTTAAATTGTCTTTTTTTCTGGCTATACAGCAAACATTGCTTCCTCTAAAAGCCTAGAGCGTTAGCTGGAGTAATGAAAGCTGGTTCCAAATAGTGTAATGCTCCCTTTGCAATCCAAGGTGCATGAGAAGGACTGGGTCTGTAACACCAGAGGGGAGTCAGTGCAGGTCTGGGGTGCACCAGGTGTGGGAAAGAGCAGGAGAAAAGGGCAGGTTTGGCTACCAAGATTATATCAATACCTAATGACCATGGCAACATCTGGTATTGCAGTGAAATAGAATCTTCCAGGAGCAGTGTTCGAGTTTGATGTTCAGTAAAAACTTACTGGCTGGTTCAGGTTTCAGACAGAAATTTATTAAAGCCACATTTCACAACTCAGTCTGTGATTCATTCCTTAAAAAAAGAATCTAATTTACCAAAGGGCTCAAGTACGAAAAAAATAGTGATTTTTCTATGCCTGATTTTAGTTCAATGTATTCCAAGGATCACAGCACTTTTTTAAAAGACCGTTGTTTGCTCTGGGATTTCAGAACTTCCCACACAGTAAAAAAGACATTGAAAGGGCTAAACTAATGAAGAATTGAACTATTGAGCTAGAACTATGTCAGATTTCTTCCAAGCCAAGAAGTGTTTATTGCCAAAGGTTTACAATAAATTCAAGAGCACATATTAGATCCTTGCAAACAGACAAGTTTCTTCTGTCTGAAGCCTGTTTTGATAGAATAGGAAATCTGGGATACTCTACCCCAGCTCCTCTCTCCTGGCTGATATTTAAATCTAAGTTTAGTTAATCAACATATCTAAACTGAATACTAGTGGCTCCACTAAATGATATAATCAGTTCTGAAAACATATTTTCTAGATTAAAATCCAGAATTTACTCCTTTCTCCCATAGTTACCTTCTTGCAGTATCTGTGTCCATTTTGGGTGATACTTGGAAGCCCACAAAGCAAACATGAGGACTGGATATCTCAACAGTTGTGTTCACTAAGACTATAATGCTACCATTATGGCCCAAAATTCTCATATAAATCCCCAAATATTAATATTAGCATTATAATATATGAATGCTACATTAAAATAGTGTAACTATGGTTGCAGAGTCCTCATTTTGATATAAGCCAGAACACTATTGGGCATGGTGGCTTTGATCTATGTCCATGCAGCTTAGCAATTGGATACAGACTTTTGACCAGTCAAAACACAACAGTCTTTATTTTAAGGGTAGAGAACAGACTCCAAGTGAGCTCCTTCCAGGAGCAGTTAATGCTAAAGTCATAAAACCATGTGAGCTTTGTAGCAGAACACACATAAAGGTGTATCAGAGGGTGCTTCACTTTTACACAATAAGCAAATCATATCACACACAATATATTTTTGAAAGTAGGTTAAATGTGCTTTGTACATTCACACACACATAAAAAAGACCAAATGTCAAAATAGCATAAATGCAGTGTATGTGGTGATGATTTTTAACACATAAATGAGATCAGACTAGTAAGTATTTTGGCGAAAATCTGTGAAAGCTTCTAAGTTGAACCAGAAGGATGATTCTGTGCCAGTTTGAAATTGACATGTATTTCTACACAGCTATTTCTTTGATGCATATAGAAAGCCATATTTGACACCTTATTTAAAAGATTCCACTCTCTATGAAACAATTCCGTACTAAGTGGAAAATGGTTTAAAGTGCACACTTGACTTTTCTATTGAAACAACGATTCCAGCAGATGGATGAAATTTTGTCACATGTTCCTGTGATTTCCATAACTCAAAGGCAACTGAGGAACCATTCCACAGTTCAGCATTCCTTGAAGACAATGTGAGCCCTTCCACAGATTTGGGATAACAATCAAAATGTCATTTTAATGTGAACTATGTTCATATTTTATCGATTTTAGATCCATCCATGATTTTTTTTCTCAATACCAATCATAGCACTCAAACTATAGAGCAGATTTCCTTTCTTATATCTCACTTCTCCCAGTCAGGGATTGCTTGATTTTTCTTATTTTTTATATTTTTTAAAATTTTTCCTTGCTGTCAATTTGCATATTTTTTTCCCTTGCTGTCAATAGTTTCTGAGATGCTTTCAGACACAGTTATAAAGTCCATTGACCTCCTCAGGAAAATGCTGGGTTCAGGAGAGCTGTCATACAAGTGATGAAAACAGAACAGTAACACTTTAAGCTGGAGGCACCCAGTCTTGGAGTAAATGCTGAGGCTTCTAAGGTCATTAATTTTATATGTGGAAACCCATAGAATTGAAGAGACCCCTGCCTCCTGTGAAATGTTTGACTACAGTAAAATACTGTATAGCAGAACAGCTCTAATAAATTGTTTCCTGTAAAACCTTGGGTCACAATTCTATTAACATAAATCCTGTGAGTTGCTGCAATGTTGATCACCAGTCTCTCTGCTGTGAGATATCATAATGGGAATCCTCCTTTTCCCACCATGCAGATGAGGAAATGTCTTTAAGTCTATTGTACAGGACATGCAATAGGCCAGCACAGGGCAGCATATGCTCTTTCAGCTTTTCTAGGAATTTTCTGCTATAAGAATCTCTTCTATTTGCAAGAACACTATCTAATTCTTATTTTTTTCAGATTTGAAATCATTAAGAAGGAGTGAGTAAAAGAAATGTTTAAACCATCACTTCTCAGGAGGAAAAGCATGAAAAGTACTAGGGGAAAAAGTTTGAAAGGATTGTAGAAGTTTTATTATTTACACATAATTTAAATTATTTTTAAAGTTTCTTCCTTCTTATATTTGTACATGTTCCTGGTTTTTGCATTCTCTCAAAGAAAAATTATGAAAAATTAAAAGAATGACATGAACCTCATTCTTATTATAGGAAGGGTGTCCATTTCTGTTTTTATGTTTTTGTAAGTGAAGAAAACAAATGAGCACAATACCTGTTCATAAAATAGTGGCATTACAAGGAATGCTGTCCACTGATGGCAACACACTGCTCCAACAAATGTCTTATGTACTTCCAAGAGAGGTGCTGTCCCCTGATTTCCAATGATAGTTGGACCTTGGCTCCTGCTGATTTTTCTGCTTTCTTTTGCCTTGGTCACAACGTGACTTCCATACAAAATCCTGTGACTGTACTGTGGAGAACTTTCTTTCTCATAGTTGAAGAAACATCAAAGGAATGACTGGATTTACTCTGCTGAAGTAGTGAAACCTGCCTGAAAATGTCTTAGCACATATAGGAATAATTTATTTTGTTCCAGTTAACGTGTGGAGTTATTTGCATTGTACTGCATATTCATTTAGCTGTCATCACTGTGGGTGGGTTTCCATTTTCCACTCTCTGTTTGAGCAGTGATTTGGTAGAAGAGAGTTCCTACAGGAACATAGGAAAATATGATCTATAGTAGCCATAAACCAGGCAAGGTGGAAAATGGTTTTACCTACAGGTATTGATATTTCATTGTACGCTTCAATCCCTGTTGAGCAATTGTTCATAAAAAGAAAATGCTTTCGTTAAGCTGGCAAAGATTAGAAATGCAACATGTTACACACCTCAGATAGCATTCCTGGCCTGGAAAGTGGGTCCCCATAAATGATAAATATGACACAGTAAATAGATGGCAGAAAAATCAGAGCTGTGAAGATCCTATATCCTGAAATGGAAATAAAACTGGAATTTCGTAGTAAGAGATGGCAATATGACAACAGAAGCACTGAAATAATACTTTTTTTTTTCTGAAGCCTCAGAGAGTTATTCTACTTATTTTATTTTAGATCTTTAGATCCACATTTTAGAGGTTCAGAAAACTCTAGGAAAAAGGTTTTTAGTTTTCACATAGGTTTTGGTGTGTTTCTGTCTTTTGTAATAGATGTTCCAAACAACATGAAGCATTATTTTCTAAAGATGTATGTGGCCAATAGAGCTCTACAGGATATTTTCATTCCTCCCATGATGACATCACTTCTCTGCAAGCCTTCTATATAAACACCTCACTCTTTGGAAAAGCATTTATTTTTGTGTTCTGTACTCTTTTCTTTACCCTACTTGTGTGGATGAAAATCTTCTCTGAACAAAGCAAATTACAAAGTATCACTGCAATGGCCAAATTCCATAGAGAATGACCTCAAATCACAGACTTAGAACAACCACAAAACATTGACTAAAAAAATTGCAGAAAACTACTACCTTTTCTATTCCATTCTAGAATAAGCACTGCTGTGTTAAGGAAAGGTGGGAAGCAGAGGAATGTGGAAGATTCATCCTGCCATCAAAGAGTTCCAGCCTCAATGTTAAAGCCTGTTCCACCGCCCCATTACTTTTTTAACAAAGATTTTTCTTCTCTGCTTGAGATTCGGAGTAAAATAAAGTTGAGAAGTAATCTTGTTGGGGTAAACCTAGTAATTGGGAATAGAGAGCTGGGGATTGGCAAGCTCAATTACCTGTGTTTGCTCAGGTATAGTCCTCCTAAAAAAGGCAAGAGGAGCATTTGCAAACACTTCCTGCCCCTTCTGCAGCCTAAACACTTTCTGGGTGAGATTGAGCTCACTTAGAAAATCTTACCAGTCTAATATTTGTGAGTACAGAGAGAGAGGTGTATGAGAACTAAAATATCTCCCAAAATTCTCTTATAGAAAATACATTAGGAGACCTTGCACGTTTGATATTCCATTTAAGAAATATGTTAGAAAGTAATCATGAAAGTCAATGGTATGTTTGGTTTTTCAGGGAAGCACAAGTTTCAAATTCAGCTGCGTAGGTGCTACTGGCCTCTCTTTAGCTCCTTATGTTTAAAAAATGCAAGAAAGAGATTTGCAACGTTGAACATTTATTTTGATATAGTTTAGTCTTAAGCCAGGATTTTGTTTCATGTTAGACAACAGTGAGCAGTTTTTAGACACAATTACTTTTTGTTATTATGGGATTGTTTGTGCAAAACCACCCAATTACCCCAAGGCAGAAGGCATTGAAAGCCATGCGCTGGAAGTGGGGACCCCAGCATCCTGCAGCTCCACACATTCACCTCATCCAGCAAAAGGTGGGTATCCAAAACCTCTGAGGGAGACTCTGCTTTCCTCGGCAATGCTGGGACTAATTTAACCTACATGATGGATGATTTTGATTATGAGAGAAGAGAAAGGGATCTGAAGAGTAGTCTGGAGTTTGATTCTGCGGGATCCAAACAAGTAATAAAACAATTTCTTTCTCTGTCTCATTTGAAAGACTATGCCATCAGATCCAGATTAGCCTGAAATAGTGATGGAGCTTCATGCTGACAATGTCTGTACCCATTTCAGAGGAAACTGTGCACTCATAGGCTCCTGAGGCATGTGAGCTTTGACAAGGTAAAAATGATTCATTCAAGATCAGAGGGAAAGAGGCAAGTTAGAGAAAAGCTGTCCCTCACTGAGAGCCACATAAGCCAAAGAAAATAATACATATCAAAAGCCAGGGGAAGATAGAGAATAACTTGGCAAGATCCTAGACCTTGATTTATTATACAGATAATGTTCTTTGGCAACTTATAGCACAATGATGAAGAAATTTTCCAGGCTGGGACATAATTTTATACTAATTTTTCAATTTGTTTAATTTTCAGCTTGGCATAGGAACATCAGGAGAAGGACACTACTTGAAGGAGCTCCATTTTGTGCATGCTTTGCATGTAAAAGAAATGATTTTTTTATGAGTTGTTATATGCTTGCATGTTTCTCCTATCAAATTTTATTTTAATTATTTTTCGGTCTCAATAACATTTTCTAAGCATATTTGAAAAAAGATGTGGGCAATAAATATACTTTGCCAATTTCATCCAAGGTATCTGATGAGAAAAACTAACTTAAACCAGAAATAATGGGTTTTTTTATTATTATTTCAATAGTCCAGTCTTTATTCCAATCTTATTGTGAAATATATAATCATGAAGGTGTATTTTTGCAGCTCTTCTGAAGCTGAGTAGAGAATAATTAAAGCAAATAGCAATTAACCTTTGTTAGGGAAGGCATCATAGTGTAAGTGCTGCTTCAGGGAAATTTCTGTTGTAAAATCAAAAGGATAGACAAGGAGAAAAATAGTATTTGAGGCAAGCTGCCAGTCAGATTATGTTCAGTATGGTTGATTTAATGTTCCTTCATCTTCCTAGTCAGAGTCATAGTGTTGAGGAACATACTAGGAGCTTGCAATGGGCTATAAATATAAAGGATATAAAATAGAATACAGACAACATTGCAATTTAGGATTAGAAAAAATGAAACATATATATATATATATACACACTTACTGAAAATGAAAACAAGACTTATGTAATTAGGCTTAGTCCTATTTATAAAATATGGGTTGTATGCTATCTTGTGAGTAAATTGCTGAACACACTGAGGTATATGCGTAAAATCTTTAAAATGGCTGTACAGGGTAAAACCAAAGACCATAGTATGCTGCATGAAGCAAAGAGTAAAAGCAGGTGTCTAAGAGACCAAACATGAAATGAGAAACTACCTCAGTCAGAGAGTTTTCCTTTTTCTTTTTTCTCCTGTTCTTAATAATTCCTAACATTTGTCTTTATTTTTCTATTCTCTGAGCTGATGTTCTCATGGACTATGTATCACTCTGCAAGATGCAGTCTGCCATAATTTATAATACATCTTGTTATATGTGAAATGATGATTTATCTTTCCCTCATCTATATAATTTCACATTTATTTTGTTGAATTGTATCTGCCATTTAAATGACCAGTTGTCCATCTCAAAGGGTTTTTTTCTATTTCTTTAGTGAATCTTCAACTCCTGCTCCTACTCTCTGTTTTCAGCTAGTAGTAGTTTATCCTATTCTTTTGGCAAGGGAGATTTTAATAAATCTTTGGAAAGCCAGATATATTATATTAAGTGGATCTTCTTTATCACAGACTTTTTGTCTCCTTCAAAAAAACAAAGAACAAAGACTCATGTTTTAGTTTATCTGTTTCAATTTTGCTTGTACTTTCAAATTATTTTTAAGGTATCAATATCAAATTTACTGTCTTGTAATTTACTGCCCTTCTCAGGACACACATTTATCATATTTTCTGTTTCTCAGCCCTCAAGTACCAAGGTGGTTTTGAGCCAGAGCTCATGGAACAGAGCCAGGTGAATTATTACATCACAGATAAACTTTAGAATGGCTGGAGATGGTCCTGGCAGATCTGTGTCTTGCCTAGACTGATTTTCCTGATGTTTATGTTAATATGTTCCTAACCATCCTTAGATATTCTTTATACTCCACAGAATGAGAACCAAACTGTGGTAGAAAGTCAGACCCTCTCATACTCTTCAGGGGAACTCTACCCTCTGCTAATTTGATTGTACATTTTGCTGCTAATGTCAATGGATTTAAGTAACAAAATCCCAGAATTTAGTTTTCCAACTCAATAGTCGAAGAATAGAAGCAACAGGAAAATAACTTTCACAGACAGAGGATCAGCAAAGTGCTGTTTCCATTTGTCTTTCTGATTGGTATGAAAAAAAAAAATGTCTGCACCCACAAGCACATTACTGCAGAAAGTCTAGTATTGAAAATCCATACAACTTCTCCATAAAAGCACATGGACTCTTAGGAAATTCTGGAACAGCTGGCAAGGAGTTCCCATCTTTCCATTCATCTGCCTTACTTGAGCCATAACAGGAGGTGGATAAGAGAGAGCTGATCCAGCAGAATCTGTCACTGTACTTCCTTTAATCAAGAAAATCCTTCTGTACATCTTAAACACAAGATTTTTCCAAGAATTCAGAAAATAATCAGAATGCTGTGCTGACTGCATGAAGTATTACAAAGGGCTCTAGTTGATGTAAAACATATTTTTGTTCAGCAGCAGGGACTATGAGCTACTTAGCCTGTAATGTCACACTATTAGATTTAAGGCAAAAGGAACAGCTACAATGTTTGTTTAGTATAAAAAGATAAAAAAGTCCTCAGGAGAAGAAATCAGTAATTCAAGTTTCTGCTGCAGGATGAGTCAGACATTGTAGCAGCAGCCAAGCCCCTGCCATGACTGAGACATGGGCATGCACTGCTTAGAAAGCTGGTGAAAGCTGGAGTCTGGAGCCAAAGCACGCTGGAGAATTACTGTAGATTAATTTCTGTTGGTGTTGAAGGGTGCATCTGCCCTAAATCCTTTGCTTGTTATGACTCTCCTCTGCTCAAGTGGACTGGAAAGAGATAAAGCTGAAAAGACATTTTACTAGGGAGATAAATACTGCTGGGATCCCTAACATCACAAAATAATATACCTTCCAAATGCAGACTGGAGAACAGGTATTGTCAAAGTGGTCCAGTCAATGCAGCTTGTTACACGTGAAAGGCTTCAGCATTTCCAAAGTAAAATGTATTTTCATTCTGCCATGATTTGATGTGAAGAGATTAATTTGAAACAGATAGAAGCACATACATTAATTTTGCTTACATACCAACAAATAGTAAGTTTGGTTTTCAGAATGTCAAGCTTTTAGATAGCAAGAGAAGCAGTCAATAAAAGCAAGTGGGATGGAGACGTTATTTTTAAAATAAGGGCAAAAATTGTCTGAAAAGTGTATCCCAGTGATATGTGAAAAATAGTAGTTGAGAGGTTGTTGGACAAATAACCTCCTCTTGTAGAGAAAAAAAAAATAAAAAAAAAGCTAAATCTTGCAGATTTAAACAAAGCAACAGATGAGGGAAAAGACATGACGAAGTGAAAGTTGCCAGACTTCGCAGAGGAAATTAAGAACGCACTGCAAACCTTGGATGGCAAAATGAAAGATCAACAGAAGATGAGAGATTTAAAGCAGTGCAGGAGGACTCTACAGGGCATGGGCAAGTTGTGCTCTCAGTAGGAATATGAATGCAATTTATGGGTGTGAAGATGGGAGAGCTAATGCAAGAGGGTATTAGTGAGAGAGTGTGACAGGAGGGCTGGCAGTCAGATACAAGGACCTACAGACACTCCCACTGAGGAATTTCCTATTTCACCCCCACACTGATGAACAGCCTGGTGAGGAATACTGCAAAGCTCTGAACAGGATTTTAATCATTCCTTCAGATGTGGGTATAAGGAGCAGATAATGCCTTTTAGCTGTATAACGTGATAATGACTGAAGCATGGAAACAGATGGCGAAATGAGTGCAAGAGAAAATTAGGTGATGACTGCCCCAGGCAGGGGCAGGGAAACAAAGGGGGACAGAGGCAGAAATGAAGATCCAGAAGGAAGAGAGCTTGAAAAGCAGCACTGAGAATGCGAGAGCAATCCAGCGATCCACTCCGTCTCTAAGATCTCAGAGTGGTAACTGTATGTTTGCCAGATTTTAAATCAGGCTGAGAACTGTGGCTGCGCTGGGTCTGGGAGCTCAGCAGGAAGAGGAGCTGAGGTCTTGGTGACGCGGGGCAGTGCCCCCGGAGCTGCTTTGCCTGGGACGGAGGGAGCTGGCACCATTTCCTGCCCGGCAGCAGGGAGCAGCAGCACAGGGAGGTGGGCACAGTGACCGCCCAGCCCTTCGCCTTTGCAGCAGTTTTTTCACCGTGTCTCAGGTCAGGAAACTATTCTAGTATGGAGTGTGAGCTCTCCTTTTCCACGTATTAAAGAACTGCACCCATTCTCACGCTACACAACGCCTTTAAATGTATATTCACACAGCCCAGATGGTCACAGACACTCAGGTGGTGACGGGCAGCAGCCAGTGTGACATCTAAAAGATAATGAGGGAAGCCCAGTGCTGAAACTCATACAAACATTCCCCCGCTAAGATGGAATGCCAATATTTATGGTCACTACCGGTGAAAGCATGCTTTTTTGGGCTGCTTTTTGGGCTAGAGAGACACTTACCTATTGCATTTGTTTATTTAATAGGGACATCATGTGGCGAGAAAATATGTAAGAGTTACAGTAGCAAGTTTAGCAATTATTTTTACAATAATCTGTGGATTTTGATCTATTTGTCATTTCCCATTCTGTAGTCAGCAGAACCCAATCATTTTTATCAGCACTTTGTGTGCTACAATACACCATCAAGACTGGAAAAAAATGGGGATATAAAAGTAATCTCTGCAACAGGTAGGGGTGTTTACATATAGATAGCATGTTTAGTTTGATAAATGCTTCTTCATGTAGTCAGATAGTTTTCTAAATATCTGATATCAAGAAAACACACAGAAGGTGCCAAGTTCCATTTCTGTTTTCTAGAAAGAGCAAAATGAACTGAATTTATAAATGCCACTGGTGTGCCACTCATTTACCGACATTAAACTGAAAATTGTGAAGAAGGACAGCAAAAGACAGGCTATTTCATTTTAATAGAGAAGTGACAGTTCTGTGAACTTTCTTTGTCATTTCTCATATGAGCTTGCCAAGCAGCGTGAGTGAAAATGACACTTGGAAAAAGAGGCCAACATGATGAATTTAGTGACAACTTGTTGTTTTTCCCAGACACCTTTCTTGGAAAAAAAGGGAACTCTGAAAGTGAAAAGCTTTCGAATGCAAAATAGAATTGAGAAAAACCTTGCTACAAATTAACTGTGTTGGTTCCCCATGAAAAAAAAAAAAAAAACCAAAAAAAACCAAAAAAACACAACAACAAAAAAGAAAAACCCCAAAAAAAAGGTGTGGGGGTTAGATTTCTTCGTTCTTTGTTTTCTTTGCATTTCTGTGATAACCTCAATTAAATAGGAAAATGTATAGGCTATTCTTCTAAAAGAAAACCTATAAATATGTAGGTATAAGTTAGCATGATACCAAATTCCAGACACAGGAATTTACCATTGCGGACATTGGAATTTACCATTTACCATTGCATTTTTGCCTTTTTTTTTTTTTTTGGTACAGTTTAATATTGTTTTGGGTAAGGGGAAAAAGAAAAAAATAGGACAGTCTAGGAGAGAGAGCTGGGACTGCTCTCCTCATCTTGCTGCCACAAAGGTGCTACAACCCGTCANGCTTTTTTTTTTTTTTTTTTTTTTTTTTTTTTTCAAAGAAGGCCTGTAGGTTATTTTCTCAATTTCCAATAAAGGATTAATTGAAGCATCTATTTTAACTGATCATGGCCTGCCGGTACAGGCTACAGCTGAAAAATTGTATTAACAGCCTTCTCAAGCTAAGTCTTATTTTTCATGGCTCATTAACTTTGGTGTAGTCTGCTCCAGGCTGAAATTTTACAAGATTCCACTTGTAAAGTGTTTTAAGAACTGATGACTGAAAATGACTGGCAAGTTCAATGGTATATGAAAAATAAATAAGCTATTGCTGTTAGACACTTCTAATTTTCAGGGCTTGAAAATGTCAGATAAAAAAAAGGTGGCAGACAGTTATCACTGATAATTACCTTCCAGCTCTGATCTGGATACATTTGTAGTAGCTGTGAACGAAGAGGAGCTCTTCAAAGTGCAAGAAATAGACTAGAATTATTTTGTAAAAACCTCAGTAAGAATGTCTTTGTCAAAAGGTAAAGGGTGCTCGGATTTCAAGCAGAGAATTATCTTAGCAGCCAGGAAAATGTCCTTTCCCACCGCTGTGCAAGAAAATAAGAGAGAGGGATCTCTGGCAAGCTTTGCTCATTCCTTTGCCAGCTCCTTGGAGGCCACAGGGTGTTCACAGCCTCCCCAGCTGCCCCAGAGAGGCAGAGCCCTGCCCTGTCCTTGCCCTCCCTGGGCAGCGTGGCCAGGGCAGAGCTCAGGGCTCTGTCCCGAGCGTGACTCGCCTGCCGCCACTGTCCGCGCCCTCCCGGCAGAGACCGGCAAAGCGAGCTGGCAATTTGCAGCCCCAGGGTCAGGAATAATTCCTCAGCTCCTCACTCAGAGGTAGAACAAAAGAGCTTTCTTGTCACGCATGCCGCAGTTGTTAAAATGCAGGCTCGGTGGTCTGGGCATCCTTAAATCATCCCTGGGCAGAGAGTGGGACCTGCCCACCCACGGTGGGTCTGACCAGCAGATTATTGAGTGCGGGGGGGCTGCTCTCCCACTCCCCCTCCCACCAGGAGTGCAGCTGCTCCCCAAATAACCCATCTCTCCTCTAAAAGCACAGTTTAATATTTGCGGGGCAGGAAAGGTAAAGTACGTGTTTGACGCCATTTAAATTGTTGCCAAATACTAAGTGTGAGTATCTGCAGAGCTGGGAGGGGCTTAGGCTACGAAGCAAAAGTATGCAAGAATGCAACAGGGTTTCTTTCTCCCACTTCACTTTATTTTCCCTTTCTCAGATGCTGAAAGATCTTGGCCTTATATTTACAGCCAAAAATATTAATAGTTAGATTTTTTTTTTGTACTTCCTTTCAAAAAAAGATTTGGAATTTGTCTCCTTGGAGGGGGTGGGGACTTTTATTTTTACACAATATGGGTCATGTTTCTACTATCACTCGATTTGAAAAAAAGCTTGGAAAAAAATGTTGCCAGAGAATCCAAATCCAAGTTAATTCACTGAGGTACTCATTTCGCAGGATTTTAATTTATTGATTAAATAATGGGAGGAAAAGGATGTTCCAAAAAATAGATATATTTCAAATTTCTTAGTTTTTTTTTTGTTCTAGGTTTGTATTCTGGAGCTTGGCTTTATGTTATACCATATATCATATGACTGAAACTGCTTCAAAGAAAGAAAAATGGTTCCAATATGCATGAAGAATTTCTCTCCATATATCATGAAGGAAAAAAAAAATGTTTTGTCAACTGTTTTCTCAGGAGAAAAGATTTGTATGTTCTGAGGTGCAGTAACATGCCACCAGCTAAGCTGGTGAACAGCAGCAGTTTGAAACAGCCAGTGAGGATGGCTGGTCCAAAAGACATTTTTCTAAAAAAAACGAGCTACAATGCCATTTTTTTTGTTTAGCTGGTGACTGGCAGTCAACATTCTTTTGGATTTGAATAAACATTCTCTATATAATGATTTCTTCACATTTTAGTGGCCATTCTTCCTCTCTTCTCTAGTAGTTCTGGGCTTATGTCCCTGACTGTGATGTTTGGGACATGGTTTTCTTCCTTTCCATTTTTAAAGATGACCTTGCTGGTAAATTTGCTTTCAAAGGTCCCTTGGCTCCATTTAAAATCCAGACCTTTAAACATGGTCTTTAATAGCTGTAAAATGTTCTCATAAATCCCAAGCTATGTATTTTCTATATTGTTTCTTTATGGTTCATTTAGTGTGACATTATATAAAAATTTTAAAGAGGCATTTCCTTCTCAATCACTTTTGAGTGAAGTGTCTGGAAAAATCACTCTTAAAACTTTCTGTTTGAGCCATTAATTAGCACACTTCTTGTTAACTGCTGCTGTAGCTTTTGATTCACTGGCACCAGCACACTTCAGGTGTGATGGATGTGCTGTAAAGGCTTAGATAGATAGACTGTTTGCATGTCATAGTAAAATGAGATATGGTATTCACTTTCAAAATGAACTTTATGGGATAATACTTTATAGAAGTGATGATGTCGTCCTGGATACTGCAGCTTTGTAAGTAAATACAAATAATGCTCCATGTGTTTTATTGGCCTTTGTCAGTGCAACTTTTAGCAGAAAATTAAGACAAACTCAGAGCAGTATTTTAAGCTGAAGGGGATATTAACATACTGGCATAAATAACAACTCAAGAATTTATATAGGCAGCTATGAATAAAGAAAAAAATGTTTTCTGAACATAAGAAAGAGTCTGCTGTGAGGGAAAACTAAAAAGTCTCATGGAAATGGAAGGAGTTACTGGAAATCAGAAGCCTTTGAAATGGGGAGAAATTTAGTAGCTCTGCTTTTATTTTGATTCTTCTTCTATAAAATAAAAAAGTACTAATATTGCCCAACAGTTTTCTATTATGTACAATAAACTGCAGTGTAGAAAGTTTTTCACCTAATGGGAATTAATGACCAAGGGAAAAACCAAACAGAAAAATAAGAGTGGAGTTAGCACAGCGCTGGTCATCATCCTCTTTCTTGCCCTTGAAACTGCTGAGGGATCAAAGGCAATGAGGTGCTCAGATGTCACTGTGATGAAAGAGCCAAAACAATCCTCCAGAGAGGAAAAGCAGCCTGAGAAAAACAGAGGAACCACAACTGGTTACCGTCCTCAGTTCTGTTGGTCACCAGGAGCGCTAACTCAGCACTGGAGGGTAAGGCTTAGGCAACACCATTACTTGTCCAGCATGAACGGAGATGGAAAGCAGTGCCAGTGCTGGAATGAAATCCATCCTGGGGTGGGGCTCTACAGGAAAGCACGAGGCTGAGTCTGGCTCACCTGTCACGGCCAGCAGGGACCCCAGCCCCTGGCTGCACCTCTGGCACAGCGTGGCTGAGGCCCTGCCTTCTCAGAGAGCAGCAAGGAGCGCAAACAGCGTTGCAGGCCTGGAAGTAGATGTCTCAGAGAATTATCAGCGACATTGATGAATCACACTGGCATTTAGACTGTGCTCAGTGGGAGCTAAAAAATGAAAAAGTAATTTCATCCTGTAGTAGATTTTCAAAATACCTGGAGGCAGATATTTCCCTGGGTCATGGCCCAGTCTTGTAACTTTTCTTTTGCAGACTCCTTCTCTTTTTGGTTCTTACATCTGATACTCTTGTATGTGGCATAATAATAATAATAATAACACATTCAGGGTAAAGATAGCTGCCAATGACACTAATAGCACCAAGACTTCGTTATGTACAAATTGTGCAGTGTTTTTCTTTTGGTATTTACAAATAGAATGAATGAAAGGCAAAAATGAAAAATTCTTTTTAGAGGTAGATGATTATAATAAATATTAGCCAGAAAAAAACCTCAGGACAAAAACCAACCAGAAAATGTTGTCAATTTACATTCTACAAAACTTGGGTGGGTTTTGGCAGTCAGCATTAAATGCAACTTTGCTCTACTGCTGTGCATCATCTCAGGGCAAAAAGTGTTACACAACGCTTGTATTTAATGTATTCTATTTATGCCAGTCAGTAAGTGATAGTATGTCCTATCTAATTAAATCCAGATTTCTGTGCATCTCTTCATTTACTTACAGTGCAAATAATGGAAACTAGCATTAAAGTATTAAAATCAGATAAAGTTGCATTTCATATTAATAAAGTGTGTGTAAATTTATAATTTAAAATATATCTTATGAAATGTAATCTTCTTTACGTATTGCATAGGCCTCTGATATTGATCAAGATATTTCTGGGAATGTATGATGAGAGGAGAAAATGATTTTTATCCATCCTCCAGGGATAAGTTTGCTTCTTGCTGATCTCTCACACTGCTTCTTTGAATAAAACTACTTCTTGTCTGATCCTTTTCTTCTCATTTGAGGAAGGTTAGTTTCAAAAAGGAATGTTGGAATGTAGTCAGCCTCTCTCCAGGCAGATACTTTGCAGAGCAGGAGGTGAGCAATCCAGGGCCTCTTCAGCTCTGTCCCTTCTCTGGTCACACCGGGATCAGTTCCTGAGACAAACTTGGCTTTGTTTTCCCAGTTTCAGACAAGCACGGGCTGAGGGGAGCCAGCAGGGTCTGCTTGCCAAAGGCGCTCTCACTCTGAGCTGCCCTGGGCAGGGACAGGATGCTGGGAAGGGCTGCAGGACACACAGCCTGCAGGGCTGCAGGGAGTGCAGGACACACAGCCTGCAGGGGCTGCAGGACACACAGCCTGCAGGGCTGCAGGACACACAGCCTGCAGGGGCTGCAGGACACACAGCCTGCAGGGCTGCAGGACAACACAGCCTGCAGGGGCTGCAGGGAGTGCAGGACACACAGCCTGCAGGGGCTGCAGGACACACAGCCTGCAGGGCTGCAGGACACACAGCCTGCAGGGGCTGCAGGACACACAGCCTGCAGGGCTGCAGGACAACACAGCCTGCAGGGGCTGCAGGGAGTGCAGGACACACAGCCTGCAGGGGCTGCAGGACACACAGCCTGCAGGGCTGCAGGACACACAGCCTGCAGGGGCTGCAGGACACACAGCCTGCAGGGCTGCAGGACAACACAGCCTGCAGGGGCTGCAGGGAGTGCAGGACACACAGCCTGCAGGGGCTGCAGGACACACAGCCTGCAGGGCTGCAGGACACACAGCCTGCAGGGGCTGCAGGACACACAGCCTGCAGGGCTGCAGGACAACACAGCCTGCAGGGGCTGCAGGGAGTGCAGGACACACAGCCTGCAGGGGCTGCAGGACACACAGCCTGCAGGGCTGCAGGACACACAGCCTGCAGGGGCTGCAGGACACACAGCCTGCAGGGCTGCAGGACAACACAGCCTGCAGGGCTGCAGGGGCTGCAGGACACACAGCCTGCAGGGCTGCAGGACACACAGCCTGCAAGGGCTGCAGGACACACAGCCTGCAGGGCTGCAGGGAGTGCCAGGACCCCTGGGGTTGGCAGGTCAACGTGGCTAACTTTGCCTGCAGTTTGAAAATGCAGCCCATTTAGAGACAGAACAGGCTTTAAGCTACTTTTTTGAACACTGCATCCTTCAGGCTGGTTCATGTGTCACTCACAGAGACGTAAATCCTCTGAGGCCAATGGGAATTGTGCTGGGCACAAATGCAGAAAGAATGAGGTCCTCAATATTCACGTGCAGGATCTTCTCTTTCCCAAACCAGCGCTACCTGTTTGTGACTAAGCATTTGCTTTTGAAATCATAGTTTCTGTTTGTATCAGAAACACTCAAATATAGTCATCCTGGCCTACACCCATACACGTGTGTAACTGAAATTCTTTACAATCTTCCTCTCTTATTCCTTATGAAAATATGTCTAATAAATGCTGTAAAAAATCCATCTACAGAATCTTGAGACAGGCACTATTAAAATTAAGAAGGACTTTCAAATTTAGGAGACACTTTAGGATTAGAGCCTTATATTTTAATACCCAACATCAATGCTTCAAAAAAATCGATTCAAACTTGTACACCAGCAATATGGAACGTGGTAGGTGTCTTCCTGCATTGTAATCTGCTGGCTGGGGACCAAAAAGCAAAAATTAGTGATGCAGAAATCTGAAAGCTGAAATTAAAAATTAACTCATAAAAACATGACATGAATACTGCCTTTATCTCTGGAACAATAATTGTTACAGTTCATTATTTTTAACTTTTTCAATAATCATTAATTAATGCTTAAAAATTTTCAAACTAATAAAATTATCTGAGAAAAAAGAAATTGCAACTATTTTCACTCAGTGTTGCTTACCCTTGGAGAAGCAAAGTTGTCTGCCAAATATGGAACGATTCCTTTCTTTAAATTCTGACTGGCAAGATAAAAAAATCTGCTCTCTGCAAAAATTATCTAATTTTGTAGCTGTCTCAAGGGTATGTCTCCTTTTATCAGATGATGCCCTTTCTTCCTTGAGTGGAAAACTCACTGTGCACCATAAACAGTCACTTTGCATTATGTGGATTATTTCCCAAGAAAAGTAAAGGAGTGGGCTTTTGACAATGATGGAAACAACGAAGCATGAAGAATTCAGAGAAGATCAAAGGTGCTCATTAGTTCAGATGGTAGGAAATAAAGCCGTTAACAATGACACAGAATCTTTCCTGTTATTCTTTCATACAGTATGAAATCCCATAATTGTTGCATCAGAAAATGCCTCATTTACTTTTCACAAATCAAATATTTAAAATAAATTCTTATGCTTCATATCCCACGTAGTAGACAGACGCCCCTCATGTTTTGTATTACTTTGATGTAATTTTTTTATTACTTGAAAGGCTAATTCAGATTGCAGAGGTTTTATGAATATTTTATGGACTCGGTGTTGTGAATGATCAGAAATATCTCTCTCTGATATGCTCTGGGCTTACAATTCAGCAGTGCTCAAATGAAACCCGGCAGAGGAATGGGCTGTGGAAGCAAAAACCCAGCTGAATCATCTTCCATATTCCTGTATTTCTACTCAGAGCATTCTTAGGACAGCCACAGGTGCCTCCCATATGTATAGAGCTGAGCACATCAATGGTGCAAAGTAATTTCTTATTTATGTCTCTTTTCTGCTAAGACACAACTAAGAGAATCTAATTTAGGCAATTTCATGTTTTAACCACTGACTTAGTTCAACATATAGCTATTTTTGATCTTATTTATTTTCTTGCTTTAAATTATAAAGGTCTGCAAATCTCCTAGTACCTGGTTTAGCAGTTCTAATACTACTCTTTCCCTGCTCCATTTGAGGTTGAAGTACAACAACTGGTTTAATTAAATTTTTACTGTTTCTTTATGTCTCTTATGATTACCAGACTGGTTCTGGATTTTGAATATTGAATTTTTTTTATTTAGTAGCACATAATTAGTTTTAAAATTGTACCCACTATGGGCTTTCTCCCTGTATATCCTGCAAAAGAAAAAGGGATCTGTGTATTTAAAATTTTGGGATGGAATATTCTAGGCAAATCAGTGGATACATTAGCAAAGGATAGATTTAAAAACCATAAAAATATATCCTTAGCATCCACAGAAAGCAAGAAATTATGCTGAAAAACCTGCCAGAGTACCACAAACCCCCACCATGCTTACAGTTTGTAGTATAATAGATATAGTCTCATTCTTTAATAGTGATAAAAAACTCATCAAGCCATTTCTGCTCGCCCATCCAAGGTCTGTGCCACCTGCACTGCTCAGAAGATTTGCTGTGAACCCTTTCAGGGAGAAGGTTTCCACTCTCCTGTAACAGGCTTGAAAAACCAGTCAGTCATTCTGTGCCTCAGCCAACCTCTCCCCTGCTCACAGCAATTTTGTGTGTGACATCTACCCACACTGTCAGGATAAATGGTTTCATCTCTTTTTGTGCTGATTTGAACTACAAACTCACCAGTGTTACTGTTTTTCCACAGCAGTGAATTCCCACAATTGAACATAAGCAGAGAAATTGGTGTCCCTGCTTTCAGAAGTCATCGGGTTTTCTTCGTGATGAGCAGACTGGAGGTTAGCACTACTCTGAAGTCATGGGAAACATCCAGAGTGAAAGGATGTGGGAGGGTTTGTGCAGTTCCTCCTATTCTGTTTCAGAGCCTACAAGCAGCTGCCAATGCGGTTAATCGTGACAAGCAGTAAAATAACACTGGTAAATGGATGCAAAATATGGGTGCGCTGGGAGAGGATAGGAGGGTGGGAGAGAAAAAAAGAGAGGTTTTAATGACCTCTCTCTACTCCCAAAGTAAAGACATACCCAATGTTATTCAGCAGCATGAAGATATGTTTTAACAATAACCTTTAAAACAAGGGTAAGAAATAGAAATGAAATACTGCTTGCCTGTATTCCAGAGCTTGAAAAGAAAATCAGCTTCTGCTTCATTTGGGAGGAAGTCTCCACTTGCTCCAGAGAACACGGTGTAAAGCCACAGTTTTGCACTGTTAAACAGATTTGGTATTCCAGTTAGGTACTGAATTTCCTTTAATAAATATTAGTACTTGGAAAAATTCTGAGCTGTGTAAAACCCAGCATTTCCAGAACATTAGCTTATGCAAGACTGACACAGAAAGTAACTTCTGAATCCCATAAAGACAAGGAGGTTTAACTTCTGCATTTTTCCTAAAAAAAAATATTAAAGCCATGCTCGAATAATCATTTTTAATGGAAAAATGTAAGTCTGTGAGGTAAACTCTGATCATAAGCCTGATCTTGGGAAAGAAGTGCATCTCAAGACTATAGTGAGTAATTGCTGCATATTTTCAAGACATCATTATTAAGATGAACAGTTTTAGTGCTGGTTAACTGTGACACTGCTGATTTACAAGTGTATGCAACTCTTACATTTTTGTTTTGCTATCTTTCAATAGTTCCTTCTCATTTTGCCTCAGAACATTTCTATTTTCAATGGGGTTTATTGTCTTCCTTCCCTGCAACTCCATTAGCTAATGGAAAACAATGGTGACGGACTTGTGTATCATGCCCTGAGATATACATACCACAGGTTTTCTGTTAAGAGCTTTCAATTATTTAACACATATACAGAACATGCTGGAAGGTGAGATTCCAATACACAAGCCAGCTTTGAAATAGCAGACATAGTAGTAGTTTTTCTTTACAAACTATTGGCTCAGATACTGAGAGGACGGGAGGGAAGGGAAATTTGCTACACAACAAAGAATCTCCTGACTCAGCCTAAGGGAAGAGATATTTTTCTGGTTCTGTGATCCAGATCACTCATGGGCAAGACCAGACCAATGCAGATGGATCAGACACATGCAGAACAAGCCCAGACATAAAATCCTCAAATAAATCTTCTAGTCTATGTCCCAAGCTCTTTAGTATAATGCTCAGGGCATCATTAGCCTGTAATTTTAAAAAGGAAAGCACAAGAAAAAAAGCCTTTTTTCTACCTTTTTACTGAATACTGCATTATATTTTTTTTTATGAAAAGCAGGCTAAATCTAATAACTGCAGCCATTTTACAATCTGCAGGCCATTTTCTGCCTGTAAGCTGTGATCATTTTATAAAGTACAGAGGAAAAAAGGCAGCCCAGAGCAGGTTGTAAAATCTTCTGTAAGATGCAAACCTGCTCTTGGGTGCCCTCTTTCTGGGCAGCAACACCTCCATACTCATGGCAGGGGGTGAGGAAGTAGTTGAAATTAAGTCATCTCTTCAGAAAACAGTAATTGTCATCCCTAAAACTTTCTTCAGTCACTTTTCTTAAGTTCCACCTCACTGATTTCAGGGCACTCAAAATATACTTAAAGGACATCAGAATTTAAATAAACTTTTAAATGATTTCTTGTTCTTCAAGATACCAGCAGCCTGATACCAGAAATTTCACCTCCCTTTATCTGTCTTAAGAAGAGCTTACAGACTTAGAAGCAATTTTCCCACTCTATCAAAATTCTATGAAGGACATGAGAAAGGTCAGAAGAAAAGCTCTGGTTTCCCTTTGACCACAGAGCTCTCCGAAAAGCATATTGAATATCATTGCACCCAAACAGAGAAACATCATACCATCACCTTTTTAATCTATGATGGATGGCATTATATGGCAATAACAGAGAAATACAATGGCAACCTTGTCTTTTTCTGGATTTCATGTAAATCAAAACCCCAAATGAAGCCAAATTTAAAAATAAAGAGAGCTCAACTTTAAATGCTTCTACAATATAGATGTGCCAGCCAGAGTCCTGCAAGGAATTCCTTTTTATTTGAAAACACATGCAAGCTCAAAATACAAATTCAGATAATCATACACTTTTCCCAGGGTGGTTTCTTTGCTTCAGTGAGTCTCAGGCTTCTAATTATCCAGATCAGGTGTCAGACCAGAGAGATAATATTGGAGCCCACATGGGTCTGGCTTCATTTGCCCTGGAAACCAGTGTGCAGGGATAGAAGGAAAGATCTTAATAGTTTGCACCAGATTTTCTTTAAAGAAAGCTGTAAGAACTGAGCCATGGTTATTTTATAACTGTGCTAGGAAAGCCAAGTCTCTACATGGAAAGCACAACATAAAGGTATGATGAGCTTTAGGAATGCCATGGAGATATGTTCTGTCCTAAACAATGACAATTCTTTTCAGAAAAAATTATGAGTTAAATTAACTGGAATGTTCTAAGTGTATTTGTTTTGTGACCTTCAAACAGGTGGAAGCACAACTACAAAATGTTTATAAATGCCTAGGAGGGAAGGTGTTACATGTAAGCAAGATGAAGTGTGCCTGGGAGAGGAGGAACTTTCCTGTAAGTCTGCAAGACAAGATGAAGATGAGCTGTGGGTTAGAGGAAGTCTAATACTACAGTAAGTGATGGTATTAAAATAAAGAAATGTTTAACTCATAAAGCATGAGGAAAAGAATGAACTGCATTATTGAGCAGTTTAGAAGAGAAAGAAAAATGAATCTAACTCCTTGGATCGAGGCAGTTAGAAATGGTTTATAGTTTTAATACTCGAGACTGGAAATAGCAATAAAATTAAAAAAAAACCAAACCCTAGGCACAGTGACCTTTATCATTCTCCCCACTTACAATCACGGAAGATATTTGTGCCTATTGTGCATCTATCAACACTCAATTTTCTGTAAGGTGCAAATATTGATAACTAAAATGCTGATGTTAAACCATAAAAAAACTCTGTGAAAAATATTCCTCAAGTTCGCACCTCAGAAAACAAGCATTCCATACAGATGGCTGCAGCCCAGTCATGGTAATACTGTGGAATTTCTCATTGTGATGAGAATAGATGAGGATTTTGCAGCTTCCCTGAAGGCATCTTAAACTTCACAGACACCTCTCCACAGAGTCCAATGACTTTGTTCCCTTTACCAAAGAAATCAAATGCAATGCACTCAAAAATTGTTCTCTTCACATGGCAGGTTCAGTACTGAACAGAAAAACTCTGTGCTTGCCTTAAAGTAATAACCAAAACCTCTCAAATGTCTGTGTAGATACTCAAAGCTTGAAATGCTTGTGTCTAGGTGTAAAACACCCAAAGCCTTGGACTTGTGCAGGGTGATTGCTTAGTCCCATGTTATACTCGTTAATTTCTTCGGTTGTGAGCAGTAATGCCTGTCAGATGTGCATTATCACAGTGCTGGGGGCCAAAAGCTCTGTTGTTGCTTTCTTTTGAGGTAATAAATGAAGTGATGCCATACACATTTTATAGACAAGGATGTTAGCTATGGAGAACTGAAGTGTCTTGCCTTAGGTCACAGAGGAATTAGTCTGAGCTGGTTATCACTTATTTTAGTCACGTAAAAGAGTTTGGCTCTCAGTTACCAACTATTTATCCTTAAATCTGTCACTGAGCAAAGAATAAAGAGTCAGCATTGCTGTCATCATTCAACAGAAGAACATCTTGCGAGGGTGAGTCATCACAAAGTGGAATTCTGCAACAACAGGATGTTTTAACAAGAGCAAGGCTAGAGGCTAAATATTAGAGTTACAGAAAGCATATAATAAATACAAGATCACTGAATACTCAGCTAGTTTCAAAACGAAGTGGACATGGTGTGAATCACAGATTTCAGATTCTCACAGCTTAGGAAAACAGTTCTGATTTTGGCTTCATTGTGAAACTCCCACTTTTTGCATTTTGATGGGAAAACCAGCCTTACTTCATTTAAATTTTTTGAGGCTTTTAAATTTCCAGACTCAAATAAAATCACAGGACAGCTAAAACAACAACACCTAAGAACAAAGAAAAATTTTACAGGAGACTCCATGTGCCCAAAGACAGCTGGATGTAACAGATTTCTACAGAATATACAAACTTGAGGTTTTAGTCATACTTTGTTCTATTACATCAAGCATGCTTGCTCACCCAAGCTGGACTGCAAGATAGACTGAGCACAATTACTTATTGCAACTTTAATAAGGATTACTTTGCCATTTGCAAATTTTACTAACAATGATTTTATATTGCTTTTCAGATATTGCTATTTGTGACTCAAGAAGCTTAATTAATCTGAATCAAGAGTATTTCTGTGAAAGACTTGTTATAAGATATGTTAATGGAGATCTCTCTTTGAGGATAGCAGTTTTTAATCTAATACTAGATCATAGCTCATTTACATTGAGATTATATTAAGTTTTATAGACTTGTTTGAAATACATTGATTTCAGTGTCATTTATTTCAAATACTTTTAAATTTTAGATAGTTTGGTAACTCAAAATGGACGTTTGCTTTGAACTTCATTATTCCAACTAATGGGTAAGTTTGCAGCTTGATAATTAGATGCACAAAAATAACTGACACTTTTATTATCCCATAAAATTTTAATATGAATGGCAATAAACAGCCTAACTAGAAAGCTTATTGTTAATTTTAAATTGACTTTTGTCCTTTTAAGGACTATGGTTTTAGCGTCCTCTTTAATTTTTACACTTTATGGTGGATTTTGATAGTTGAGGTTAATTCCTCTGATAAAGAAAAAATAATGTGCAATAGAATGTATTGACAAAGATTAATTTTATTGCAGAAATTATTCATCTCCTAATCTTTACAATGATAAATATCCAAATAAACTGTGATGAAATACAGATTATGTCCTAGACTTTCAGAAATTCTTAGAATGATGAGAGAGGGGAATGCATTGGCAATGAGTACTTGGTGATGTTTGGGAATACCAACACTTTTCCAAGCACCTCTGAAGCCTCACCCAGTGCTTCTTGGACTGAAATTCCTACTTAACTAAGGAGGAAACAAGGCAATTACAGAGGGAACACTAAATGAGAAAAAAAAACCAAACCTTTTAATGCTATTTAATTAAATGTTACTTTGTTACTTTCAGGATAATATTTTGATTCCTATGAAAATCATTTCATCAGGATTTGAAAGGAGATAATTGACAACACCAGCACTGCAGAGCTGGAATATTTTCAGGCTATATTAATAAAAATAAGGAAAGCTCTTCACAGGATTTAATATCAAAGGATGTATTTTGGTGCAGGTAATTACATACTAGTTTACATCTATCAAACACTTAACTATTCATTTTGATTCAGTGTCAGAATTCTGATTTTAGTCAAGAAGTTCTAGTGTTACACCCTGAGTTTTTATCTTCCATCCCTTTCAGTGTGCAGAGGCATTCAATGCTTCTGCAAATCAGCGTCATAACTCTAAAGAGCACTGAGGGATTTTTGTGGGTTTTATTTGTTTATTTTGTTTTGTTTTGTTTTGTTTTCCTGTCCATTCTCTCTAGGAAGAAAATTAGTTTTGTTAAACCAGTTAATTTAGAAATGAGCTGGGAAGCTACTGAATTGACAGTAATAGTGTATTGTTACATTTTTTAATTTGAATAACAAACCATTTTCAATGCTTTGTGATGAATAAATGGTTATAGAATATTCTAAGCGAGTGTCACATGCCAAGAAAACTACAGAGCTTGCTGATTACCAGTTGACTGAAAATCCCAGTCTGTTCTCCTAGTGAATTCAGGCTAGTAGTGATTTCTCACTGAATTTTTGATAGGTCAAGTACAGTTCAGATGTGGAATGATTTTTATTTACCACATTGTCCTACAGTGTGGGGCTTTTTTTTTAGCAGGTTTTAAGCTAAAAAAAAAAAAAAAAAAGTCTCAAT
>VXBU01005006.1:192612-283121 GCA_013400315.1 Bombycilla garrulus
GCTAAAAAAAAAAAAAAAAATAAAGTCTCAATAAACTGGAAAAAAATATCTGAAAGTATTCAGAAAATACTTCAAATTATTAATTGTAGCATTTGTTAGATACAGTCAGAGAGCTTGGCCATGCTGAGCTGTATTTACCCTAAGGCTGAACAAGCATTAAACAGACACGGTGGCCTTAAACCAATTGTGTCTTTTATGAATTCAAGGCTTTAGAAAATGGCAATTTGGCTTCCTTACAACAGGTGTTGTAAAAGCAAGGTTCAGAGCTGTTTAAATCACATCTGTGGGATTTGAGAAGCTGGACAAGCCAGAGACCAGTAGTGACACTTCCTTCATATCACAGGAGGATTTCTAAGAGACTCTTCGAGGTCATTGGCTTCCAAATGCTGAGCAAAGATGACAGCAAAGAGGGAGAGGTGGAGGCAGTTTTTCTAGCCATCAGTTTTAACAAAGTCTAGTTTTATTACATAAAAATGTATCTGCTTTAAGTAACACTTGATATAGCACCCAGACAAATACGAATTGGAAAGTATTACGTTCATGATTTCTCTCTGCTGTTTTTATTAGTATAAAAGTAAATTATTCACAAAAAGTTATAAAATGGAACATCTGTGCAAGTGACTTGCATTGGTTCATAAGAAAAATCTCTATGATAATAAAAGCAAGGTACTGTCAAAAATGTCTACCAGCTTCTTGTTTCACTGCCATCTCACTTTTCCAAAGCAACATCCAAAGGAATTTGACTCTAACCAGGGTATAATGCGAGGTATCATTCACTAGAATGCCCCAGGGAAGGATCATGCTCTTTTATGAGCAGGCAGCTTACCAAGCATGCTGGGATGCACACTGAATTGAGCAAGCTGTTTTTTATGGGTGTTTCTGTTGGTTTTATCAAGCAAATGAGCAGAAGGCCTTATAGATTCTTTTTTATAATGCTCTAGCTGTGCAGATTCTATACAAGAGAAATCTTACATTCTTTAATATTTAAAAACTTCTCATAATGCCTTTGCTATAGCAGACACAAAGATTCTGTGCAGTGAAGGATTTTAGTGCATTCTCTTTTTGCCAGTGGTACATTGCCTGTGGGAGGAGCAGGAGGAGGTAATCTGTGTTCAGTCACTCCTTTAGCCTAAAAATAATTGAAAATGAAATTAGAAAATTCTTCTTCAGCTTCCACAACAGTATGAAGGGGTAGAAAAAGTATGACATGGTTTTGCAAATCCTCAACTCTTTTGGAGAGCAGGAGTCACAAGTAAATGAGCATATTATTTAAAAATGTGTTCCTGTAAAAGAGGGATAGCAAGACAGCAAAATAAAATTGAGCATAACAGGGATGGAAGAGGCAGCTTACTAGAACCAATAAAGTCCATGTAGGATAAATTTAGTACATTAATATTAAACATTTTACAACACATATCTGAATTTCACTTTGTTTTTCCATTAATCCATTTCCTATTATGCCTTTTTTTTTTTTTAATACAGCCTCTCTGAAAAGGAATAAAAGCCCCAAAATAAATAGTTAAATTATTTCTAACCAAATAGCTTCTTATTAAAACTCAGTGTTTCTACATAAATTATTTCCTCTTCCCCACTTACTCTAAAATGGGATAAAATTGGCTGCTTTAGCTCCAATTACAGGCCTCTGCTTAAGAAAGATCTGTGTAACTTTTATACTTGCTGAGACAAAACAATATTGCCTTAGTCTCTGAAATGTCTCTGAGTTCAATTAATATTTTCCGGATGAATTGTCATTGTCACTAGTGAATAGGGATTCCCAGTGCTCCTTTGAAAAGAGACACGCCAGGCACTTGGACACTCAAACTCAGAAAGTTACCAGTGCTCAGCAAGGCCCATGGCATCAGAGAATTTGCCATAACTGGTGAGATTAATCTAAAATCAGAAGAGTTCCTTCTCCTGACAAAACAGTTTCCTGCAAGTGAACCTCAAATTCCAGTCTACAGTGGCTCCAAACACCTACCCGTTCCCCAGTGACCTTTTATATAATTTAACAGGATGCAATATGAAGAGTGTTTTTCCCTAAGGATCAGCATAAATTTCCTTCTGCTTGCTTTCATCCTGTTACTTATGCTTAGACTACTTCAGATTATCCTAAACATTTCCATGCTACTTATTGATAACAACACACCCAGTGAAACTTGGAACTGGTGTTCACTCCTTTCCAGCTACGATGCGATCAGGGAGGACAATGTGTGTGCTTCAAAGATTAAAAAAACCCCACAAACCAATCAAACAACAAACCATCTGACAAATAAACAAACAAATCCACCAACTCCCCTTTCCTCCTCCCCCCCAAATCACTTGCAGAGTATTTGAGCCTGGAAAAAATAAATTACTGGAGTAGACATGAATTCTTCCAAGTTTTTATGGAGACAATAAACCAAGAACTGGGTAATATATTCTGATCATCTGTTTTAAGCAGACTCAAAGTACTTGCCTAGTAAAATTATTGCTTTACATAACAGTTTGTTCTTTTTGTTTTGATTAATGACCCTGCTAGTTTCCAGGCAGCAACACTTCCTGCAGCTACATTGGAGAAAGCACATATTTTGGAACTGCTGTTACCTGCCAGTGAGAAAATGGTTGTCCTGCCAGTGCATTTTACAGAAAGCAATTAAATCTTGTTCTAAAATAGGAAGTGTCTAGTGTTGTTTTTAAATATGTATGAATTTTTTAGCATCTTGTTCTTGTTTTTCTAATTCAGTTGCATTACCGACCATGTGAATCTTCAGACAAGATAAATGGCCTTTGTTTGAAATAAATTTCCTATATAAACACAGATTCTCTCCAAATATCTTTGGAAACACTCATACTTCCTCACAACTTTTGGTAGCTCAGACAGCTTTTACACCTTGATTTTTTTTTTTTAATTTTTTTTGGGGGGGGCTTAGTGCAGTAGAGGCACATTGTGCACATGTCTTTTAGTGTTTCATCTTTTTCATTTACAGAGTTTGGTCACAGAACAAGGACTCATGAAAACAGAGCTTCATTTCACAGGCATATAAACCGAAATGGCAGCATTCAGATAAGGAAGCTGAAAAGATTTCGACTGCTGCAGAAGCTTGAATACTGTTGTGACTTTTTCTGTCTAAATCAAACGCAGAAAACTGGCACAGCTACTTTTGATGGAGAAGATGAGTTGCTTTGAAATGTGGTGGAAAAACACAACCCACAAGCCACTGCTTCCACTTCTTCAGCTCCCATGCAGCCTAGCAAACAAGAATCAGACCAACATCTGCAACCAAGTAGAAGCTACTGATCCAACTTATCTTTCAAAGAAATTGGATTAGGACAGAGGAACATTAGACAAAATGCTGGAGTTTTAACATCTTTCTAAAGAAATTTATTCAAATTTTAGCTTGTCTTTGAAAAAAAGGAAGGATTAGGAAAACCAAAGAGATAATTTTTAGGTCACTCTGCTTTGAATGCAAAACCTGGCAATCAAGTCTTTAAAAAATTGTTTAAGGTATATACTAGCAAAGAAGATGCTTTGATTTCGAGTTGCCAAATATTAGAGCTGCATTGGTAAAAATTTAATAAAAAACTGCATGGGATGAAAAATCCCAAAGTTGTAGTCAGATTTCAAGAGATCTTCTGCCAGAGGTTCACGTTCAATTGTATGAACTGGACATATGGATTTAGTTATATTATGTGAGAAGAATTTCAAGCACAGAAATAGTACTTCTGTAAAAAGCCAAGAAATGTAATGCAGAAGGACTAGGCGAAAAAAAAAAAAAGGTATTTCAAAATAAGGCAGAAAGTGAAAGAAAAGATCACAGAGTTGTGGGATCTCCTGTCCTGTAATAAAGGGAAAGCAGATGTCTCAGAGCATTCATGAATAAATCCAGAGCTCAGTGCCATATTTCAAAAATAAATGACAACTTTCTGTGTACAGAAGAGGTTAACAGCCAGTCCGCTCCTATGAACTTACTGGTTTTGTTTCTAAATCCTGTTTTTGTGGGTTTTACTTGTCGGTTTTGTTGTTTCTTGGTTTTGCATTTTTTCTTTTTAAGAAAAAACTTCCTACTGCAGAGACAACCAGGCCAGAGACAACTCTCTTAGTACAAAGGACATTCCAGTAAATGCCAGAGGCTTTTTCAGTGAGTACAGAGTGGAGAGGACACAGCCCTCCCACCAGAGAGCCAGCCATGTGGTAGGTGCGGTCTTTTTTTCACTTTTAACATCTTGCTTTCTGAGTTTTCAGTTTGACTTTTATGCATTGTGCCAACTTTTTCCTCAGTTTCCCAGATTCTGGCTGCTGTTGCACCTCTGTGGATGTCCCCTTATGCTCACTCTTTGCCAAACTTTCTGGCCCTGAAGGAAGATGGGAGGTTCTCTGGTACTTTTCTCCTCTGCAGAACTTACTAAGAGAGTGATTAGGTGCTGTATTAGTTGATTATCATTCAGATTGGTTCAGGCCAGAAAACACTTTTCTTGCAGACTTAAACTTGCTTAGGACTTTCTACACCCATTATTATTCTAATTCCTTGGAAAAGATCCTGAGCTGCTTGTTCTCAATCTTTATGATCTACAGATGCTACCAGATGATGTAATTGACTTTCTCTCACATGCTTGGTCTGAGCAGAATGAAAAAAAAATCTTTGCTGGTACTTTTCTTATTTCAATAAACACTCATCCAAATTCTTGCAGTTAGATCTCCTCTGTATTTCATAATCAATGGAGCTGAAAAACATAAAGGGCAATGTAAACACATTGTTATAAACATGAAAAATATTCCTAATGAGAATTTTTTATACTAGCAACCAAATTAGTTTTATGATCCTCCAGTCATACCACCTATGCCAGCAAATGCAATTTCTCAATAATTTCATCCTTGCCTTTTTCCCTGAAATCATGGTCAAAGAACTAAAAATGGTAAAAATATCAGGATCCTAAAAATGGCACTATAAGACAAATCTGAGAAAAACTGGAGGTTTTAAGCTCTCACTTGGATTCCTTCAGCCTATCTGAGGTTCAAAAACAATGCTGTGTTTGATAACGAATCCTAATGTTTGTCTGTGTATTCTTTCTTCATGCAGCAGTGGGCTCAGGACTTCTAAAAAAAGATGAAGACATGAAGACAATCAGGCAAATAGGACTGCTGGCAGTGCCCAGCAAAAGGCTGAGGAGCTATGATGCAGCACAGGAAAACTACAGAGCAAGTCTGAGTGATGACTTTAACCAACTCTATCTTTGAACTTTACTCAGTCTTTCTAATTACTGTGATTTTCTTTTGTTTTATTGTGGTTTTTCAAAATGTGTCTGCACTTTACAAGTGCTCTGTTTGGTTCAGCAGGAAGAGTCAAAACAAACAAGCAAAAAAACTAACCCAAAAGTACAACCCCAAAGCTGAAAACTACATATTAGGAGTAGGAATGGCCAAACTCTGCTTGCCCAGACTTCTCTCTTCTTCCCAGCCCTGTGTTCAGAAGGGAGAAAGCAAACAAGGCTGCGCTTCTGTGGCACTTCTTGTGACCCTGCCAGCACAAGCAGAGCCTGTCAGTGTCCACACACAGCCAGGCAATCCTGTACCAGCCTGGGCTGCCAGGGAGCCCACATTCCCCGGGAGCTGCTGAAGGGCTGTGCAAAGCAAGTCTGGACACCCAGGCTGCCTTCCCCCAGGAAAGGGTTCATGCTGAAGCAAAAGACAAGCTCCTTTCAAACCAGCATTTCTGTATCAACTATAAAAAATATAGAAAGTTTTTAGTACTTTGCTCAGAAGTAAAACGCAGATGGGGACTGCAAAACCATTTCTGGTCCCTTTTGGTGGAGCACTGCTTTGTGATGTGAAACCAGCACCCACCAAAGAGGCTATCACTCACATGTACAAGTGAGCTGTACTGCAAGACTGAAAAATTAATTAAACCACTGTTTATTCAATTACATGCTCTGTCCCTGCTCTATCTAGATAAACAAGCTGAATAAACTTCTGAAAGCTTTCAGCCTGAAGAGCCTGAATCCTATTATCAGCTGTTAAATTAAACATTTAGAAGGCCACATTCTGTGAAGGGATATTTCCAAGGGGTACTTCTAAAATAGCACATTTAAAATATTTTTGCATTTTAAACAAAATTACCTCGAAATTTTCAAGATCTGAAATGGGCCTACAAATTAACTACTTCCATTTAATTTTTTCCATCAAGTTATATGTGGTAAAAAAATATTTTTATATATATATAAACCAATAAAGAAGAGACAGTGTATTTGGCTGTGTAATATTTTCTTACCTGAGACCACAGACCATAAGAAATAGTGTGAAATTCCTCTTGGGCTCTCTACAGGTCACTGTGATTAGGTGAAATTTCAGAGCAGACTACAGAAATTTCACACATTGTTCAATGGTGAATGTAAGAGGGAGACTCAAGCCCAGGACCAAGAGTACTTACAATTAGAAGAAGTTGTAAAAGGCAAAGCAGATGTGCTTGAGCACAGAAACCACCTGGCAAGTGTCACTTTACAGTCCTCTATGTGCAGAAATTCTTTTCAGAAGTGATGAAGTTTACAGCACCACTGGAATCCAATACTTTACTACACAAGAAACTGGCAGCAATAGCAGCTGCAGGACAGAACTTCCACGGGCCAACTACACCTTTCTGGAGGGAGCAAAAAGAAGCTCATGCATTCAGAGGTTTAAACCAGAATATGATATGCATGTGTCATTGGGATATCCACTGGTTTAGCAGCTTCAGCCATCAGCACTGAAGGCTGTGTTTCAAATTTACATTTGGCTCTTGGGCAGAGACCTTATTAAAAGCCTAACCAAGAAGAAATAGTGAGAAAAAATGTTTACCCCATGAATTTCCATCTTTGTTTAAGAGGCACCAAGCATAAAAGCCTATGGAAGAGTTCTTACCTTAAAACAACAAAACAAGGAAAAAAATTTGTCCCTACTGAATAAAAAACAAACATAAAAGAATTTCTAAATTAGGGAAGACTACCTACTCTTTCTGAGTAAGCAAAGAGAGTCAGTATGTGAAGTTTTATACTCATTCCACTGCACCTTTGTGTTATTTCTTTATCTGTAAACAAACTCTTATTTTACACAATGCTGAAAGACAAACAGCAATTTTCCCCATGGGTGGATAAAGGCCTCAGAATGAGAAGTCTGACTCCTATGTCAGCCTGTTCCCAGTTTTTATTTATTATTTATGTGGTTTTTGCCATAAGGAAAAACATGGCACATCTCTGTCCCAGAAACAGACTGGAGACTGACATGGGAAGGTTCAAGAAGGTTATTTATGCAAAATAACATTTTTCCAGTATAATGCACCCCTTGATTTAACACTGGATGCAGTAACCTTTGCTCAGCAGTGAGAGTGCCAAAGCATCACACAGCTGCTAAGGTAGTCTGAAAAATAAGAGCTGATTTTGCAACAGCAATGACAATACAAAGGCATGTCAGAACCCTGAGCCCAGAGTGAGTCACAGCAGTTTTCCTCTATGTCTTGTAACAGGAGGACAGATCCTGTTCATAGCAGAGGTTGACTTGTTTAGCAGGGACTCCAGCAGCAGCTTTGGGCCGAGGCAGTGCCAGGGGAGCTGAGTGTCTGGGCGAGCAGGGAGGTCCCCACAGCCATCCTGGTTCCCTGGTCTCGTTGGTGGCAGCACCAGAATTTTGCCCTGCTCCATCAGGCCCAGGGTTCAAGTTGTACTCAGCACAGGACATTTAACATCTGCAGTTATTCTCAGAGTTTGAGAGTGAGTGGGTCTCTAGCCAGGTCACAGCCATCTGTGACTGGTTGCAGAGACATGCATGGTACCATGTGTCATTCAAAGCTTCCTGATCAATGTGGGAGAGACAATGGATTTCACACTGGAGTGTAAGGAGGAAAAGGGTCATGGGTTAAGCTCAGGTGCACAGAGATATTTATTCTGATGCTTGAAACTGAGCACTGCTTAGATTACAGCTCAGACTTCAGAGACCAACATCCTTTGGTCCTGCTTGAATAGAGCAGGCAGAAATCTGACTTGGGTGATTAACTCATGTTATTCAAGTTTAGAAAAGAAAATAAGTACAACTCAAATTAAAAACCTCTGGCTATGACTGAAACCAAGAATTCAATTGTGCCACTGCTCTGCAAACTGAGCAACCAGGGCTGTGTCCCCATGACCCCCCTGGCAGCAGCAGTGATCTGCACTGGCACTTGAAGGCACCGTAAATCATCTGCCCAGGGCAATGTTGTAGACCTCAATAGATCAGATTAGTCCTTACTGTCTTCAGAGTAGATTTACTAGGGCACTAATGGGTTTTTAGCCCTTCCATCTCACCCAGTGACACTTCCCCAAGAGTGTTATGCATATTTCTGGATAAATGACAAACCATTCTGAGCAGTAACTGTTGTGCAGCAGACATGAACTCGGTTTTCCTTGGTCTCTGCAGGTGCACTACAGAGATCAACCAACAGCACATTGACAACTCTCCTTGCCTTGCTAGTGACTGCCCACAAATTTCAGTCTTATCAGAAGCTGAGCTGCATTTCTCCTGAGAGGCCAAATATCTTCAGACATGGTGCCCTCTAACTCCTCAATGGAGTACAGAAGGAAACAAAATGCACAACAGTCATGGATTTCTACCTAAGCAGACTTGCAGCCCAAGTCTATAAAGACTGAAATTTCTATAGCTCACGTTAAGACAGGCACAGACACAGGTACAACAAAAAGCTATTAACTTTAAACAAGACCTGTTTTGGATGGGGGAAAATGCAATAAGAGAAATTTTGCAGACCGCCTGCCCAAAACCAGAGAACCAGTGTTTCTCTGCTCTCTGCTCTACTACACGACCACCTGGCAACCTCAGCACTCTAGAGACACAAGAACTTCTGAAGAGGATGGATTTTTTTCCCATTGTTTTATGTAATTTAGAGTCTTAACTGTGAATTCCTTGCAGCTCTGCAGACTGGGACGGGCAAAAAGCCTTAATCCAGATATAAAAGTGCCCAAGGAAGTTTGTCTGTAAGCAGCAGAGCAGCTGCTGGCAGAGGGGGCTCACCATGACTGCAGGACTGAGGCTCCAGCAGGGAGGCAGCGGGGTTGGAGCTACCTGCACAGGGCTGCAAGGCTGCTCTGTCACAGCCAGCCACAGGTGGCCCCGGGGCCTGCAGGGCCACCTTCATCCTCAGTGCTTTGTAGGTTGCCACTTTCCTTTCCATGCTCTGTTATTTTTTTAAGGACTCTGGTTTACGTACAATGCTGTGGAACGATATTGATCGGGTGGTGGTGGGGTTTTTTTTGAAAGAGGTAACCTTTGGGACTCTTTCTGGGTCTTAAATAACCTTTATCACTACCAGAGCAGCATAACAGAGAGCTTATGATACAGGCTACTGACCTATTTTTGGTATTTGTTTCTACAGAATGATCTTTACTCTTGCTTGAAGTTTTACTCTACTTATTCCAACTATTCTCAAAGCATTGCACTAGAGATGAGAATAAAGATGGATGATGATAATAACAAAAGAAGGTATAGCATCCCTAATTTACATAAAGCAAAAAGAATTATTTTTTTAGTCCTTTCCAAAAGAAGAAAATCTCTCCTCTTTTATTCCAACTCGGACTGCTCTAAAAGACAGGGGAAAAGAAAGACAGCAGGCAATGGATATAACCATCTACCTATTCTCTTCAATCTACTGCTCTGGGCATTCATTTAAATGTCAGGCTTGTTCTCTGCAATAGGTACGAAATTGCTTTTGTTGATTTTATCAGTAGATCTCACACTGTCTATTTATGAATGTGTTTTTTCCCATAACCAATGTTTAAAGAAAGAGCAGAAGTGTCCATATATGCACATTCAGTTTTCTGAAGGTGAAAAATATTACTTTTGCTCTTGAATAGTTTTACCTTACTCTGTTTGAGGTCAGTCCAATCCTCCTCTTTATAACTCCACTATAATCTTGGAGAGTTTAAAAGAACTCTTCAACTCTTTTAACTATTCCCTTGTGATTGAACTTTCATATAACCTGTTATTTTCTTGAGTTTGCTTTTTTTATTTTCACAAAGGATTCTGAAAGAAAGCCTTGCCCAAAGCCCCTACATGAAAATCATTGAAAAGACAACTAAAGTTGACTCCAATAACATCCACTTCTGTGGTTAGTATGGCCCAAAGAAGCTTTACTTGGGAATTAACTTGTCTCTATCTGATAACAATTGCAGCACAACCAGAGACTATACCTACTTAGCAGCCTAATCTGCAAAAGTAATTATAAAACATCAAAATACTTAGCAAAGTAATGCATTTATTCAACTTGTCCATTGTTTACAGAACAACATGAGAGAAGTGACAGAATATTTCATTACTTTCCTATCTCTTTAAACCTCTCTTGAGGTATATCTTTGTCCTGTGGAATGGGAAACTTCCTGTTGGGAGCTGGGTATGACCCGGCCTTTTGAAAGCTGATGCCACTCAGGGCTTTCAGCATCAGTGCTTCCTCTGCCTCTAATCACCCACCCAGCACTTTCTGTACCACAGCCCTCACTGCCTCTCCTGCAACACCGGGAACTCAGAGTGGCTCCAGGCATTCCAGTACCTCTTTTGAGAGACCCTCTCCAGGGCTGATTGCAGCACACAGAAACAAAGCTACAAAATAATCCCTGGCTCAATTTATGCTGAATTATACTCAATTTAATCCCTGAGTCAATTCAGAGGGGAGGGTGTCTTAGTGAAATTTGCACTGTCTGGCCATGAATTATGGGTACATTGCTCTCTTTCCTGTTCAATTCAAGTGCACCAGTTTGGTGTCAAACAGGGTGGAAGGAGGCAGTGATCCATCAGAGCACTTAAGCACTTCTTCAGTTCACAGTCCCTGCACTCTTCCATTGGAGTTAATGTTGCACCTCTCCATATTAGAACTTATGGGTGTGGGTTTGTCAGTTGTGCCTTACCTTGAGTTTAAGGAATTTTGACACCTCCTTCAATGCTCATGAAAATTGGTAGAGAATGTTAACATACAGCCATAAAATCCTGCTCTGCATGGTATTTTTGAATACAAAGATACAGCAAAGAGTATACAGGGGCCTTGACTTCGGCAAATGACTGTATCCACTCCGAAGGAAACACAAGAGATCAGAGTCCACCTCCCCATATCCATCCTAAGTAATTTTACATTGGTTTTCTTTTGCAGTCTAATAAATCACAGTGGCTCTGTTGGCTGATGCAATGTCACTGCAATGCTCTGAGACAAGTGCTGGTGTGTTAGTTCTGGAGATGAGAGTGTGTAGGCAAGCACTCATTAGCCTTAACTAATGAATCCTCTAACAAAGTCACACGATTGAGAGGAGCACAAGTTACTGAAGCCTTGAGGCTTATTGCACCAGGTTTTCAGAAAAGGTTTTTTTTTGTTTGTTTTGTTCATATTGAGTGAAACTATTCTGTGCCTTCCTTGCTTTGTAAGAGGTCACAGTCCTTGGGTATGTTACTAAACTGAGCTGCGGTTTATGGGAGACCTGACTTTTATGTGGAACAAAAGTCAGATTTGCCTGGGAGTGATCTGAGGTGCAGTCCCACTGTGCTGTAGTAGTAATAAAACAAGGTGATCCTGCAGAGATATACAGGTGTTCTCTTCTGAATATGAGTGGCTTCACAGCACCACTAACAGCCCCCAAAAGCTAAATGAAGTAGGTCTTTGTACTCTGAAAAACAATCAGTCCCCTGAAGACCTCAGGGAAAGCACAGATGAGCTTTGGTTTCTGTGGAGGCTGGGAAACACAACAGGTTACAGGGAGTGAGAGTACTGTGGAAAGCTGGCAGGAGCCACTCTCCCATCTTATGAAGACTGTTGCCCCTTCATTTCATTCTTAGTTATAGAGATCTCTTCTCAGTGCTTGTTTAGGGAGCAGTTTTTTTCCTTAGATACAGTGATTTTCTCTGCCTTTCCACTCGAGAAATGACCTCTGTGAGAGGAGGACTGTAGGTAGCTATTTAATACTTGCATTTTATGATTACATGCTATTTTTCTTTTTTTATTTTTTTTAAATTCCTTCCAGAAATCAATGGGTCAGGAAGAAGAGATGGGGCAGCATCTTTTCTCAAAAGCTGCCTAGCCAGCTCAGGGTAAGGAGCTCCAGGAGATTTCAGGGGCAGGGGAGCCAAGCTAGAAGCTATTTGCATGGTTTCCAGAGTTCGTACAGTTTGTCTAAGCAGGTCTCTGTCAAAACTCTGCTTGAATATGTTCTGTAAAGACCTGGCCAGGCATGGAAGGATACAAAGCATTTCCAGGGAACTCTGTCATGGCAATGAAAGCAGAAAAAAGCTAATGGCGGCTCATAAAACCACTGTTTCCAAAAAGAGCAAAAGTGAGAGGCCTCATGGAGTAGGATCTGAGTATAAGAGAGCTGGACACAATTTCCAACTTCAGCAGGTGGGAATTCACTTAACCCATCTCCCAGTCTGTGCCTCCACCCATACACTGGGGATATAAATTCTACTTTCTTGGACTGTTTTGTTACTAGTGTGACTAACACTGCTAATTTACCAATTGCTATTCCTCAGAAGCACTGAGAAAAGGAGCTTAACTCTTTTAAACCTTTCCAGGAATCCAATCTTCCTTCCCCTCCAGCTTCAGTTTGAAGCCATGGGGTGAGCAGGAGCCTCTCTGAGGAGTGGTGAATTCTCCCTGCTTTACTCATCCTCAACACAGCAGGAGGAAAGAGCGAGTTCCCTGCTGAGCACAAGAGCACGTGTGGGGAGAGGATGCATCTTCCTCTTTCTGTCTTATTAAATTAAAATTACACACCTCACATAATATACTTTTCCTGCCAAAATAGACTTGTTTATCTCTATGTATGGCAATAACATTCTGACCATGGGGGAGTAAGAACACTGGTGGGCCCTGAGGGAACAAGCATGAGCACTTCAGAGCATAAGTTATGCACAAAATGAGCCACCTTCAGAAAGCTGGATGACTTAGCACTAACCAAAGGACATATAGAGTGATTAGGGTAAAACACTGCCAGCATACATGGAGTAACATACCAAGTAAAACACAGACCAGCATAAATAAACGAGACTTCAACATTAATAAAGTACATTAAGAAGAGTGCCTCTAGCATTAGCAGGCAAATGTTAGGTTCAATCTGGATTTCATTGAGGCTTCATTTGAGAATTTGAGTTAGAAAACTAATCCTGACATCTCATCTCAATTGAATGACTTTTTCTCCTTTGCTTTTCTTTATGTGACTGGAAAGTTACATGTTTTAGTTAAAAATCCTTCCTAATCAAGACAGTTTATAGAAGAAAAGAAGGAGAATTCAAAATAAAGTTCCTTCTTCAAACAGTGGTTCTCACTAAAAGACCCTCCACTGCCCTTCACTTTAAACCATTGATGAAACCACAAAGTAGATCATGGAATGGCTGGGTTGACATCTCTGCCCTAAGAAACTCTTCCTATAAACTTTCATCAGTGAGCAAGGAGGCCAGAGTGTGACAAGTACGGGAAAACTGTCCCCTGCATCCCCCATATTCCTGGGATGGCAAACTCCACCACTTTACTAAAAATTACTGGGATATATTTCTTACAAAAAAACAAACTAAAAATGAAATGTTAAAATCTTACCTTCCTTTTAAGGGGTGAAAGGAATAAATACAGTACATGGCTGTCAAATCAAAAAGCCATAAAATCTCCATGGAAATACCATAATTTATAAATTGCCTGGTTTTAGCCATCATCCCCTTGTTTTACAAATCAACAGAACTGCGACATAATGTGAAAGTTGCAAAAGGGCCAAAACAAAACTGGATGCCAGCTCTCCAGTAGCTTCAGTTCGGGATGGAGCAAGGCTCCTGGTGAGGACACCTCCCTAGGCTAGCAAAGAGCTCCACTTGCTGGCAGATGCAGCCCCTGAGTTATTGCTTCCCACTTAATTAACCAAAGCAGAAATAAACAGCCATAAATCAATTGCCCAGTTGATCAAGCCAGAATAAAAGATTTATATTGCTTAAGAGTACCCACTGACAGCTCACATACTTCCAAATATACTTCCCGGTCTGCAATGAATCTTTGAACAAGTATGTGGACAAAATGTAAGCGGTACTTAGGCGAGGTGGTGAAAAGAGTGAAGAATGACACCAGACCCACTGCAGCCTTCCCTAGGCCATCAGTAGCTCTTGGCTGAGCTCCAGAATAAAGGTAAGGAAGAGAGATTTTTGACACTACCAGCTCTTTCTGTGAACCCCAGATCATTCTAGTCTGGTACACTGATATTCTGTGGTGAGAAAATTAAACCAGATTATGCATAATCTCCCTATGCTTTGCTATATTTTAGTGCTCAATATACACAAGTTACAGGTTTTTCTTTTGAAGGCAGCATAATGCTGCATAAAAGGATGGTGTTCTCTAAAAATTCTTGTATAAATGACCTTTATGAGTATTCTCCCATATCTTTATCTCTCATTACAATATTATTCCTTTCACCTTTACAGCAAAGTTGAATAGGGCTGGTAATTTTTGCCACCAGTTCTTCAAAAGCACCTCATCAGCATTCACTCGTGCATAAAAGTACATTTCATGGTGTACAAAAGTATATTTTGCACAAAATGAATTATCAAAGCTATTTTTCTCTATGCCAGAAGTATAAATAGATATACTAGTCTTCATACTAATTTAATTAAAAAGTTAAAATTGATTTTCAAATAGCTGGTAGGATCCTATGGAATAACACAGGGACAGAGGGCTATAGCACTTTTCCAGAAAGGACATAAGAATGCAAAATGTCCAGGAGAAATTTTATAATTTTATAAGAACAAGGACCAGAGATGAACCAAAAATATTATAAAGGACATTTTAATTGCAAAGTATTTACATACCATCAACTCAAATTACAAAAAATACATACAAAAACCTTGGCAGCAAGGTTTCTTTGATGGATTTGACCAAGATCTCTAGGAAGACACTCTGATTTTTTTCAGTTAGCCATCCATCTAAATAGGTTTGGTTTTTTTTGGTGGCAAGATTTTTTGATCAATCAGTGAAAAACAGATTGTGACACATTGCCAATACTTCACTCACTTTTTCCCAGTCTGCTGTGTCACAGGGACTGCTGAGACACCCGTGGAATCTCTATTCTTTAAGTCCATTCACACACCCAAATAAGCAGATTATCCTGAATGAGACATTGGAATAGCAGTGCTCTCAGTCTCAGGAAGCACTTAATGTGGAGAGATGCTAGGACACCAGAAGCAGTGGGAAGGGTTCAGAAAGCTCTTGTTCCCCACCCTGCTGTGTGGAACACTGCTCCTTTCCAAGGAAACCACCCCCTCTTTGGGTAATTGCCTGCAGGTTTCCAGCACCATAATGGCCTGTCTTGTCTCCTGCAGGATTTAAGATTTGACTTTTCACACAAGGGGCATTCTCACTATGTCTGAGATCAGAATCAATGCACACAGATGGGAAAGGAGTCATATCCCTGTTGTTTGGTCTGTTTAATTAACTCCTTGGCAATACTATCACAAATGGAAACCTAACTTTCTGGTGACTCAATTGGCTTCTGACATAAAAAAATTGCCTTCTAAAAAAGGTTTTCAAGGAAACATGCCATTATGAGTTTTAAGACTGAATCAGTGCATGCAGAAACTCCTGCTGGATTGCTCAGTTCTAAGGAAGAACTAGTTTGAAGGAGAGAAAGTACAATAATTATGCAGCTTTCACCACCAGACAGAAGCATGCTGGCAAGATAATAAGCAACAACATGAAATAGATAAGCTTCCTTTATTTGTAGACATCGAATTGAGAGACAAGTTCAAATCTTTTTTTCCTACCAAATATTACATAAACGGCCTCTAGAGGGATCCAGGTTATTGCTTTTCTGTGTTGAAATCCCTTAAGCTTCGTTGTCATTTTTATTGTTTTTTTCTTTCCCCTCTGTTACTTTTCAACTAGTGAATCATTCATCTAGAAATAATGATGCAAACAATTTGCATTTAAACCAGAGAGTTCATGACCGGGATGAAGGTTATTGAAAATCAAGAATTAAAAAACCTGGAGAGCAAGGTTCTCAATTAGTAGAAGTCCAGGCTCAAACAAATCAGCTCTCAGTTTATATTAAATTCAATAAAAAATACAAATCCAAATAAATACCTAGGCATTCAACTGTCTATGTGAAATGCAGCTGAACTGGTGAATCTGCAGACTTAGGTTAGGAATGTGGTAAGAATTGGGCTCAAGTTTCTGCAGAATGAGTCAATATTTCCCACTCAAGTTCCTAGAATTCTCATGAAAAAGGATATTGCTTCCAAGTTATTGTATCTGGCTTGGGCTTTGTTTGCCTGAATTATTTCACCTAGTTAGAATTTTCACAGCTAAGTTTTTTAGTAAAGCAGGAGTCCCAAGTTAAATAAAGAACAAGAATTTAATTCTATGGTGTCTATCTTCTACACATTCTATATTCTATTTTCATGAAGTAATGGGTATAACAGGCTTCTTCAAGCCAGCTTCAAAATTCAGTCTAGCAAGCTTTTTACTGAATGTGCACTTCACATGTAATCAAATGTAAATGAAGGAGGTGCAATGACCATTGGAATGTGGAAATACATGTACAGGTATGAAAGGAAGTCAAAGACATGATCCTACTCTGTTTGCAGCTTTGTTTTCAAGTTCATATTCTGCAGAAAGAGCATTTTCAGGGACCTTTTGGCACCTATAAAAATACTTGAAGGTACTCAGCCAGAATCCTATTCTTCTGTTTGGTGGAATTGTTGTTTGGCTTGTGCAAATCAAGATGGAGAGTAGAGGAGATAAGAGAAAGGCTATGCCAAGGCCTCACTGTTTCGGAAAAAACAGGTCACAATCCTGCCATTAAAGAGGCCTTGCTGAAAGTGCACCCTGAAATCAGACTGCATTGCAGTTTTTATAATACAGCACCACACAAAGCCAGTCCAGAACCAATCTGGTTCACTGAATTTAAAGTTTCATTGTATTCCTTCTGCTGGTGCACTTATTACACATCAACACAGAAACACTTTTGTGGCACAGGCTCAGATACAGGAGATGTTTTTTATAAACACTGAACACAGCACCACATCCACAAAAATATTTGCTGTTTCTGATGTGCCTTGTTCCAGCCTATAAAATGCAGATAAATCATCTTCTCCCAGACAACAATTTTGTGAAGATTATTCATTAGCAACTGCAGGAGTTCAGCTGACTCACTAAACCACAAACTCAGCTAGCAAAACTCAACAAATTAAACCAGGCTTTAGGTAAAAGACATCAATGAGAGCTCTTCTCTCCAGCTCCAAAGGAATGTTGTGCAGTTAAAATTTCCTACTGCTGATTTTCTGTTTAAACTTTGGTTTGCAATGAAAAGAACAAAACATTTAATGAAAAATGCCAATGTAAACTAGGGAAAACTTGCCTTATGTTTTACTGTGAACTTTAGAAATGCTATAGAATATAACGTTTAAGATTCCTCCTGAGGGTAGAGCAAGAAAACAAAAAAAACACAAACTGGAGTCTAAACTAACCTTTCTTACCTCCACCAAGTCAGCTGCTAGCTGAATCATTTCATTACACCTTCTAGCATTTAATAATCCAGACCACAGAATACCTCTTGAACCAAATAGCTTCAAAATTATTATAATAATTTTGCAACAAAAAACAATAGAAATTGTTTTTTCATTCATGGATTTAAAAAATAATCCTTTTCTAAAATAGAATTGTTTTATTCATTGTTGTCCTGGGTTGAAGGCAGGTATCTGCTAGGGAAGGCAGGACCCTCCCTCAGAACCCTAACCCCCCCCCCCTCTCCGAATTACTGAAATTAAGCGGCCTTCAGGCAAGATATGGGGAGGAATAACAGTCCTTTACTAATGAGTATAACAAGATACAAATTAACAATAACTATGGTATTAACAACAACACCTATTACAGAGAAAAAAAGAAAAAAAAAGGTCAGGGACACCCCCACCCCGCGGCAAAGCCGGCAAGAGGGATGGGGAAGGCCTTGCTTCACAAACCTCGTAGGCAGTCTGTAGTCGTAGATGGCTCCGACGGGCTCCTCTGAGGAGAACGGAAGAAGCTCCAAGATGGAACGCAGGAGTCCTGGTGCAGGGATGGATCAGATGGGTCCCAGCGGGGCAAGCAGAAGCAGCAGCAGGAAAAACCGGCCTGTTCTTTTCCAAGCAACCACAGCTCCTGGAGTGTCCTCCTCCTCCCCAAAAACCAACCCGGCCCGGCAAGCCTTTGTCTTGCAAATACACTTAAGCATCGGCCATCAGGTTCCCCCGCAACAAATGGGACAAAAAATTCCATAACTAAAAAGGACGAAAAAAGAAAAGAAAAAAACTAACACCCCAACCCCCCACAATTGTACAACTTGTTATTCCCACATAAATTTTCCTCTCACTGTAATTTTTTGATATTATCTATAAAAACAAACAGAGTTAGCTTTCCTCTAGCTGGAATTCACAGAAATAGGTTTCTGTGGCATGGTTTTTGTTGGCTTTTTTACTCTCTGGAACTTGAATCCACCTTTCTAATAATTACCTAATGCTTTATTTACAACTATATGGTGCTCTTGAATGGTTTGATAACCAAATTCTACCTATTCTCATTCCACTGCGTTTTATCTCAAGACCTCAGTAGGAAAATAATGGGGTTTGTGTAATTATTTTTTACTAATAAAACTATAATTAATGATGCTCTCCAGTGAGACTCTTCTCACAGGTCAGGACTACCTGTCAAAAAAACCAGCCAACCGATCAAAAAAGCATCCCCCCAAAAAAAACCAAAACCCAAAAACAACAACCAACCAACCAACCAACAACACCAAAACCCCAAACAAACCCCCCCCAAAAACCCCAAAAAACCCAAAAAAACACATAAAAAAACCCCCACCAAAACCAACCAACCAAATGAACAAAAACCAAAAAAAGAAAAACCACAAAAAAGGGAAGGAATCTTCAGATATGAAAAGGAGGATTTCTGCATTGCAAATACGTATTTTGTATTTATGTTACTTTACAGCAGTTTACCTTGCAGTGGGGCTGTGAAAATTCAGTGCTCAGTTCAGAGCTCCTGAATGCCCCTCAAGTCAGTTGTATTTTATCAGCTTCTGTGGGCTGCACCCCAGGCCAGCTTGGGGGTGAAGATGCTGGACTTCTGCCATTACAGGCTACCTCCAATCCAGCTGGCTGGAAGAAAGAGGGGATATCAGATCACACCTGATTAGGGAAAAAAACCAAATCTTAGAGGTATTTTTGTGTGTTCTCCAACCTGCAAACATAATCATGGAAAGAAAGCTAAAGGAAAAATTACTGTGCTGCTATTGATATAATATTCAAATAGCGATGTCATTGAACATTGAATAGAAGAACCAGATAAGGATCTTATGGGAGCAGCAAAACCATTCCTCTCCAAGCTCAGAGTATACCCACTATAATTTTTAGCAGCACATCTGCTAATGAAACTCTAAATGCTTTGAATAGCAAGAATTACTGGTGTTTGTCTTTAATTTTTGGAAAAAATCTATGGTTCATTCATTTTTAGTTCAGTATTTGATATGCACTGTTACACAGGTTTAAAAGAAAACAACTCCACAATATTACATGAAGAGAAAAATATTTCTTATTTTGCCCCCTCATTTAGCAATAGTACTTCTGGTAATTAAAGAGAATATGTGCTACACTTTTAAAAACATGAAAAGCCATTTCTGCATCCTCTTCAAACACGAATATTGTTAGTAGCTCTGGTTGTTGGGTGAAGCCTCTAGGAAACAGCTGCTCATTTTTTGCAATATTTCAGCATATCTGCTCCTTTGTCTAGACTATCTTACCTTTTCACTGCCCATTTTGTCTCCTTACCTGTTCTTTGTCACAGATTTTCCATCTCTAGATGAAGCATGAGCAAAGCAAAAATGAGTAAAAAAGCTGCAATTTTAAAAGGCAATCAAGCCTGAACATAGAACCTTTCAGCAAAAGCCTAAGGTTGCCTTGTGATGGATGTAAATAATGCACAGAAGATGACCTTTCCCATTTGCAGAAACTCTGTTCCTCAGATTTTAAACTAGATTCTGCCATGGGGTATAAAAATATTCATCTGCAAACAAATTCTCTTTCTCTTTATAATTTTTTTCCCATGATCTTGGACTGACCTGGTGTTGTGACTAACAAATTTCCATTGTCACTTTTTATCCCCAAAATGGATGAAGTCAGAATGTGTCAGGTGGTGTAGATGACCAAATTGCTGCTTTTTAATTTGGTGTCAACCCCTAATAAATCCACAGTACTTTTTGATATCCACACATATTTTGAATTTGCCAAACGAGGAACTGGCCTAAAGTATGAAGAATAGGGTTTAACTTCTGACATTTAGTTTGATCACAGCAGAAACACAGGAAATTTTTCATTCAGCAGTTGGCACATGAGTAATTGCTTAGAGAAAGCTTCAAATGGAGAACTCCAGTGACTAATTTTTTTACTCTGATTTTTAATATTTGTTTAAACAGACTTGTAACTAATCATGAGGACAACTGTTTTTCCTGTGAAGGGAGCACTAACACACATGACCAGCAATGTTTATGGTCAACTTTCAACTGTTGTCAACCAGCTTAACCCACATAAGTCTGTGTTACACCTTGTAATCCACACCAGAGCCCTCTATGGCTTTCTGATTTTAGTATTATTTAAAATGTTGATTTTTTTTTTTTTTGCTTGTTTTTTTGCTTTAGTGAAACAACAAATTTAGATTCTGGGTCCTCCCTCTTTACCATAGCCAGCTTTGGCTTAACTCCACCCTTTCCAAAAAAATGTACAAGAGCCTGAAAACCGAACACCCTGAAACATTTTTGTACTCAAGAATTTGGGTTAGACAAGTACAATTACAATAATATAAACTATTATGTTTCAATTGCACTTCCTAAGCAGGCTTGCCTATTCATGAAGTTTATTTATTCTTAAATGATTTTTTTCTATTCAAGTGATTTCAGTTTTACAGTGTTGAAAACTTAAATGTTTTAGGCCTCCAGCCTCCTGCTAAAGCTTACGTGCCTTCTTGACTCCCAAATTCTCACTTTAGTAGAACAGTTGAATTACAGAAAGAAGAAAAATGTGCAACATTATGTGATGTAAAACTTCCTTCTCTGTGCAATAAGTTGTTTTACTCAAGGAGAAAGAAGGGTTGAAATATTACCTGTCCTACACATATGTGATTTACCATCATGTTGTCCTCTCTTCTCAAGATACTGGGTAATTTCCTGCATAACTCCTTAAATATTAACATATTGAAATCTTCATTGCACTACATTTTCCATTTCATCTGTTAACATTTTCTTTTATTTGGTTTTGTTTTATCAGGAAAACAAGACACAACATCTAGTAGACAAACTTCCACTTACTAGGTAGGAACAGAAGGGTTTTTTGCCTACGGAGTGTTCATGGAATTTTTCTGGAATATAAGGAAGCCCCAGGAAAACATTCTTGATTTAAATAGGTGTTGCAATCAGAACAGCGGCCTTGGAAATTTCCATTTAATTTCAGCCCCAAGCAGCTGTGATTCTGGAAATACTGCATGGGAAGTGAATTCAGAGAATTTACCTGACCTGTTAGTTGGGTCAGATGGGCATGACAATGTGACAATTTTTCCATTGCATAGAAGAAGAAATGACTTTGTCTTCCCTACAGCACAGCATAGGGAAGTCTCATGTTTCAGAAGGTGCACTACCTCTCCCTCCTCTTACTGGCTATATATTTTCTTAAATTTGTAGTAATAACTTACACAAACATCTGTTAGAGTTCAGTTTAAATGAGTCAATTCGTTCAAAAGCAGGAGAATACAGACAAACAGACACCAAGAGACAGAGCAAGGGACAAGAACAACGGGAATCCCCTGAACGTCTCCACTGCTCAACAACTGATTGTCTCAGAACAAATGACCAAAATTTTATTGCTTAACTTTCAAGAACCTGATTCAGATAAGTTATTTTTTATAGTTACCAAATGATTGCAAAAGTACTTTCTTACCTTGCTTGCCAGCAAGGCATTTCAATTTCTTGTAATCAAGATGGACTGTAAAAAATAATAGATTTGCATCAAGTAATAGGGATTAAGAAGCAGGTTTTTCTACTAAGTTATAAAAAGTGCATGGGAGCATATTAAACCTCCAAGCTAATCAATATACTTTCTTTATCAATTAAAAAAAACAAGCCAAACTAAAAACCAACCAACTCCCCCCAAAAACAAACAAACAAACAAACAAACAAACAAAAAAAAGCTGCCTAAAATACTGTGAACTAAGTACAATTTTGACCTCTGGATTCAAAATAAAGATTTAATTCTTTCCTTCACTGGGACAACAGACAAATTTCAACAGTGTTTTCTCTGAAGCAGTGACTTCATGTCACTGACACGCATTATGATAATAAACCAAGAACAAGTAAAGGAATGTTATTTTATTGGGCAAAGGTAAAGCAATATAGCTATCCAGACGCCACATGGCTCTTTGACACATTCCTTGGCATGAACAAGTGCATTGTTTTCTCTTTCTATAATGTACAGTCTACATATGTACACAATGTGTCTGGCAATTCAGCTAGAGGGGTTTTCCTAATTACAAGAGCTCACTTGACTGGTACTCTGTTCATAGAGGATGTAAGGATTCCTAGAGTCTGCATTGTTGTATTTGCCTGCCACAACAGCAGTTTGACCCATAATATTACAATGGAAAAGGCTGCTCTAAAATTTAATACGCTCAGAGCTACATCTGCTGCTATACTACTTTATTGTTAATATTATTGCTCACAAGATAGTACAAAAAAAATCTTTTCTCAGCAGAAATATTTGCATGTGTTTATTTTTAGGTCCTGAACAGATGAAAATATCAGCAGGGATTACTGTTGAGGTTGTTTCACTGACACCCATCAATTCTTGTCAGAGGACAAAGCATCATGACCAAATGAAACACCACTGTAACCAAAGGGACTGGCTTTGATGGGCAGAGGCATATTTAGTAACAAAAGACATGATGCTGCAGCAAGTGTAAATGCTGCACAGAAAATACCTCAGTTCTTGCTCTTGAATAGTGGATAAGAGCATTCCATGGCTTCTATATCTTTTATTAAGAATTTAACTGAATCTCTGTGCTTTCTATTTTTTCTAAGTCAGCAGTTTTAATTTAAAGAGGTCATCTGAATTCCTCCCCTAGCTGATATGACATTTTTACTCTCAGGAGTTGTTTGCATTTTTGTTATCTTCTAAAATTATACTGAAAAAAATGTGTCCAACCTGAGTTTGAACCATTGTCTTGAAATTAAATTTAGCCACTTGAACTGACAGTGACTGCGATTTTAAAATTATCTATTTCCTCCTGCCATAATAGTATTGTTCACTTGGGTGCACACAAAAATAAACAGAACATTCTTAATTAGCTCATCTGAAAGAAGTGCCTCCTAAGCATGTCTTTCCAAGCTCTGTTTATAATTGTAAGGTTGTCATCCTAAGGGGAAAAACGTAACAGTTTTCATGTTTCTGCTATACAGTCTTAAGCTAATGAGTTTGCACTTGGATTTATTAATTAACATGTTTTATATTCTTTGTATAAAAAACTTGCCCAAGACTCTGTTAGTCAGAATTTAATATGTGAAGATTTAATGCCTTTAATTGTCTAAAAGACCATGGTGATTATTTGGCTAAGCAACATACATCCATATCTTGATGAATTTTGGATGCTGCTGCAATTGCCACTGAAAAAGGGTTATTTCAAGCAATCACACTGATTACCTCTATTTACATATAGAACTTGAGAGAGAAGACTATTATTCTAAATTCCTTTTAATATTAAGGCAAATCACTATCCCAGTTTTAATTGCATGACTCTTGAGAAGGTCTATTTCCCCATTAAAGAACACTTTTTGTTTTTCAAGACAAAAAAAATGTTTTAAAACTAAAATGTTAAGAAGCAGGAAAAATTATAATGTCCCTAAGACCTTCATACCTTTTCAATAAATAAAATATCTTTCAAAATGTGCCTGGTTGTAGAAATGCAACACAAATCCTACTGGTCAAAGATCAAATAAATTTTCTGTGTGTCAACACACCTTGGCCCAATCTTACTGTCAGTCGAAACAACAGCATTAGGTATGAGAGTGTATGTGATCTTGTGTGGTCATGGGCTTGATGAGCTGCAAAGGGTGAATGGAGTTGGAAAGCCCCAGAAAACCTAGCGCTGCCCTGGAAATGGACACTGCTGCCAGTACTATAACACAGGGAGTTAGAATAAGACAGGTGCATGTGTCTCATTTATAAATACAAGTTTTGGCAGGGTCATAACACTCTCTTCATTAAAGGGAATGAGAACTGTCTCCACTGAATTTAAAGGACTTACTGAATTTCAGAGATGGGTTGGAGTAAATAATTGCATTTAAAATTTGAGCTCTTGCCTCTTTTTCAAATGTCTGTTTTAAGTTCTTTGTTAGCATTATAGGTGCATTTAAGAGGATTGCAAATGAAAGAAAAATGTTAATGGAATATTTGAAATAACCACATATTTCTTAGCTGCTCTCCAAAGTTAATAATAAAACTCAATACAAATACACCAGGAAGGGGAAAAAGAAACTAAGCATGATAAATATGCTTTTGCCAGTCTGCTTTCTTTCTCTGCAATGCGATGAGTTCTCATAGAAATAATGTGTCTGGAAAACCATATCTGTGTAGCATTGCATTTGATCAGTTTCATTGTTGTAGCATTACACCTGAAGGCTGATCAATATCAAATTACCTTGAACAAAGTGAAGCCTACAGCACAGTTGGGCCACTGTATTGTGTTCAAGGTAAAGACATAATCTGCAAGCACGAATGAACTGCCTTTCTCATTTGCCACCTCATCACTGAACTTGTACTTTATTCTAATACGTGGCTTCAAATTTTGCTTTGTTATTCTAGAAAAAAGAAACACAAATCACAGACCTGCTTCAAGATTGTCCCATAACATTAAAGTCACATGTCCAAAATAGTCTTTTTTCACTAAATAATGTTTATACCTGACTGAGGTGTTTGTAAGAGCAGTTCACCAGGTCACAGTCAGGCACTGAAGGCCCCTAGATCCTGCATGTGGAAGTCGCACATCAGTCTGCCTGAACGTAAATGGATGTACACCAAATTTTTCTAATAGTAATTCAGCTGTTTTAGTGCTTCTCATCTGGATATTCCAAACTGAATTTTAACTGAAACGAATCCAAAATTGCAGGACACTCAGTGTGGGCTTCCCACACAACTCCAGGAGGTTGTTTTAGGCAGCCACTACTGTCAGCCCCTACAATGACTGTATTTAAGAATGTTCCAGATTTAAACACAGTGTTAAAAGAAATTTTTCACTGCTTTGCTGGAGTCTAGGTGTTCTGTATTTCACAGGACTCAGCCCATCATAGATATGTTTAATTATCCTGTCTCAGATTCAAGTGTGTTATTAAGACAGACCTAGCAAGCTCTTGCTGATAGAAAAATCAATACGGGTGATACTTTCAGTCACTTGCTTTTTGCATATCTACTTCACAGGAACCAACACTGTCATGCTCAGGTTCAACACAGTCATAGTGAAACAGACTTCCTGCTAGAATCCTAGATTATACAAACATGCCTTGAATATAAAAATTGAAATTCTAGTTATTCAAACAAGAGCTCTTCCAAAACATGAGATTACATCTGGAGTGAAGACTGATTTATAATTATGATTTACTCATTCATAATCAGACCTCATACTATTTAAAACCCTACTAAAAATAGAAAATTACCTAATATTCGGGATTATTATGCACAAATATATTATTTGGTTTCTTATTCTCCCTCCTTCTTACTTCCCCCTTCCTGAGTATGAAAATGTTGCACCATTAAGAAAGCAGGCTATAAAAGTCTTGGAGTCCAGCACAACTTTGTTACATATGTCAGCTTTCTAAAACACCTATAATTTTTCAAGGAAGAAATTCAGAAGTATTCCACTTGTTGGCTGAAGTTTATCCCACCAAACTGGATGTTCTGAAAGGGGAAGGTTAAGCTTTACTCTTGTGATTTGAAGTCATTCCTCTAACAAGAGACACGTGGCATAAACTGTTCTCTGGCAGTGCCTGTGCCTCTGCTCTGTAGGAGCAGGATAATCAGCAGAGACAGCAGTACCTTCAGAAAGGTGACTCTTCTCAACTGAAGATTTCTACAGTAAGGTGAGATGAGACCAAACACCTTTGTCCTCCGTAACAGCTACTCCCCAGCTACTAGGGTTTCAGATATCAGGTTTTTTTTGTCAAAAATTTGGCTTGCCAGCAGCACCTGACACAGATGTGAATCTCAGAGATGCCCTGAAGAAACAGGTTGTCTTCTCTGGATCCTCATTGTGTGAAATACTGCCCACCTCCAAAAGTTATATATTGCCCATCGAAGGCTGTGCAGTGTGCACAGTCCCTGGCAGCTACACAGAATATATGCATCATTTGATAATATAACACCTTCTCTTCCCAACACTCAAGCTTTAATAATGAGGGTGGTCTCCCCCAAACCATCATCTAATTTCTGTGTATCTCGCCCTGTATTTTCATATCACTTCTACTGCTCTGCACTTTGTTATTATGAGGATTTAATCAAGACCCTAGGTGAGGCTGGCCAGTGTAGATATTTCTTATGGTATATTTCATTCCACAGATGAAATAAATAAATAAAGCTAGAGCCTGGAGTTGGCAATAAGGTGACTGAAACCTGCTATTGTGATTAAGGTGTCTTTCTTCCTCAAGCAACCTGGAGTTTGTTATACACAAGTCAAGCTATAAATCAGTAGATATTGGATGATTCAAAAGCTGTAGAGAACATAAAATTATGTGGCTTCAGCTTAAAGAATCACAAGCAGAGAGAAATTAGGGATGGAAGGCTTATTAAGCTGTCTAGTTCAATCTCTGCCAAGATGGGAATATTCCCTGGAATTTATTTCACAGCACGTTATCAAAAGTTGTTTCCATATGTGATTCTGCTCTGGAAAGAGCCTATAAAAGTGGTCTGGTACAGTAGCATTCTGTCTGAATCTGTGATTCCTTTCAGATCCAGAGAGTTCAAACAAATATCTTTTTGCTCTCAGTTGAAGACATCCAGTCTTTCAATCATACACACTATCATTTATAGTAGATGTTCTGTGAGGCACCCTTGCCTTTATTTGCATCGTGTAACTCCACATTATGCCTTGACTCACTTCTCTTGCCCTAGGCACGCTGTGATGCAGGCAAGAGGATGGAGCTAACAGCAGAAGTAAATGCTTTATCAGAGATAAAGTGATACAGATTCTTTGTATCCCCTTTATGTGCATTGAGACTTGCAACATTAATCCTGGATCTTCCGCAGATGTTCCTCTGCTATTTCTGAGCCCACAGTTACTGAATCCTGACCTAATGAGTCCTTCATCATTCTCAACTTCCTTCTGATGTCACTACTGAAATCATTCAAATATTACTACCACTCTCCCCAAGAGACCTGTCTTTTACAGCGTTAGGTGAAGGAATGAGTCAGTTACCTGAATCCTGAAGCTGCTGAGATTCTTCTCCTGCCTCCTAGTAAGCTCATTTGTTATTCATTTAGTGCCTCCTCATCTTCTCTTTGACTCTAAGTGTGACCTTTTCATTTTTTCCTTTGATTTTATTCATACTTCTTTTCTTTTTCCATTTCACAGTTTGATACTCCCTTCTAGGACTGGAATATAATTCTGATTTCCTTGACTAGAGTGACCAAACAGGCCACACTGTTTAACTGGATAAGATTTATCTTTGTCAGTTCTGTAGGGTTCATGCCAAATGGTCCTCCTTGCTTTGTTATCAGTGTCCATGCTTTAAGGTCAGATTCAGGCTGGGTGTGGGTGAGTGATGCTTATGCCCGCTGACAGCAGGGAGAGAACCATGCACATCTGAGCACTGACTGGAACAGCTCAGCTGGGATCTTCTCAGGGTTTTCAGCCAATTAGCCATTTAAATTTATTTTCCCCCCATTATTCATCAGATTCCTATTCTTTGAAAGTTTTGCATGGCCTAATTTTTATGCTGATTTCAAAACAGTCCCAATTCTAATGCCATCAAACTTCTTTTTAATTATTCATGTTCTCACCACTGCCAGAGAATGTCAGTAGTTCTTTCACCATGACATTAACAAAAATCATGCTTTTTTCCTCACTTCTCCACTTGTCTGTCAACATTACCCTTTCTGAGCCTTTTCAAAGTGTCCTTATGCTGTTTCCACACTGTGGCAGGCAGGCAAGCACAAAGCATAACACAGACATCTTCTGGAAACCTGACTTGCCCTCTCAGCTTGAAGCCTTCCTGCAGACAGCCTGTTCAGGCTCTCTGGTGCAGTGAGATGCTGGCAAATGTACGATGTTGAGACCTGAGGGCCCTGAGAGATGCATTTAAGCTTGCCTATACTTGTGCTTGCTGGGTCTCTACAACCAGTCTGGCTCTAAAGATGCAGCACAGGTATAATGGTCATTATTTGTAGATTCCCTGTCAGGAAAACATAGTTCACACCTCTTCAGTTCACTGCAATCATATTTTCTCACAATCACAACAGCATCTGTGGGATTGGAGCATTTACACTCCCGCTTCACAGAAATCCCACTTCACACCTTCCCACGGTTTCCTAGGCTGAAACTCATCTTGCCTACAGCTGTTTCTTTTCCTCTTCTTTTATATTTTACTCTGCCTCATCTTTCATAATTTACAAGGGAAAAATTAACTTTGTCAGTCCTTATTCTTGATGCTGGCTGTACTACAGCCTGAGGCTTCCAGATGCATTTCAGAGAGAGAGGGCAGTGTTGACTGCAGCAGCCACAGCATTAAGCAAGACGCCCTGGGAACCTCAGCTTTATTTTTACTTTGTCACAGTCTTGCTGAAGGACTGTGGCTATTGCCTGGGGCCTCCTTCTGCTTTGGTTTCAATACCTTTCATACAAAGATAGAATCACAGAATTCTGGTTTAGGTTGGAAACGACCTTTAAGATCACCAAGTCTGACTGTTAACTGCACACTGCCACATTCACACATCTTTTAAATACCTCCAGGAATGGTGACTCAACTACTTCCCTGGGCAGCCTGTTTCAGTGCTTGACAACCCTTTTTGGTGAAGAAGACTTTCCTAATATGTAATCTAAACCCATGGGGTGCAATCTGAGACCATTTTCTCCTATCCTACCACTTGCACCTGGGAGAAGAGGCTGCTCCCCCATCCCCCAACTTGCTGCACCCTCCTTTCAGATAGTTGTAAAGAGCAATAACATCTCCTCTGAATCTCCTCCTCAACCACCCCACCTCCCTTCATTGCTCCTCATAAGTCTTATTCTCCAGACCTTTCACCAGCTTTGTTGTCCTTCTCTAGACACTCTCCAGTGACGTAATGTGATTCTTCAAATAAGGGTCCCCAGACTGAACACACTACCCAAGATGTGTCCTCAGCAGTGCCAAGTATACAGGGGGATGATCACCCCTCCTAGTCTTCCAGGAACACTCCAGGAACCTCCTAGAGTTTCCTCTCTGCTGTGCTGTATTTCCAGCAGACACCAGGTAAGTTGAAGACGTGCAGGAGAACAAGGGCTAGCAATTCTGAAACTTCTCCCAGCTGCTTACAGATTTTTTTCACCTGCCTCTTGATCCTGGTTGGGTGACCTGATTCCCACCATGATATGTCTTGTTGGCCTTCCTCCAGTTTCTTACCCATAAACACCCAGCCCTGTTGCCACAATCATCAAGCTCTAGACAGTCAAGACACTCTCTAAAATACGGGGCTACCTGATGTCCTTTCCTTTTTGCCTGTCCCTCTGAGGAGTTGCAGTTCTCCAGCTGTCTGAACCATTCCACCACATTCCCATGATGGCAACTATGTCACAGTGTCACTACTGCACAAGGCCTTCCAGCTCCTCCTGTTTGTTCCTATGCTGCTTGCACTGGTGTAGAGCCACTTCATCTGGGCTACTATTCCCACCTCTTCCTGAGGGGATAAATCCGAATTCCTGCATGACCATTCTCAAATACTTCCATTGTTTCTAACATCAATAACCTTTGCCGTTTTGTTGCCACGTGGATCTCCATCCTGCAGGCTCACAGACCTTGCCACAAAAGCTGCCCTTCAAAATTGTGCCCAGGTTTTATATCTAGGGAGCCTGGCTTTATGCCTTTATCCCTTCAAATCTAGTTTGATCTCTTTCTGCTAACACCCATGCCAAAGAACCTTTTCCCCTTTGAGACAGGTGTATCCCACCTCTTGTGTTGTGCAAACTGACCCACAATCAAAAAACCCCAAAATTCTGCCAGTGACACCAGGTTTGTAGCCAGATACTGTTCTTATGGCATTTCATGTTTTTTTCCCTCATCATATCCTGCAACCAGAAGGATAGAAGAGAACACTAATTGTTCTCCTCAGCCCTGATGATATTGGCTTTCCTTTATAAAAAGCTTTCAGGCCTGTTGAAGAAAAATAGCCTGGAAGAGAAATGCTATTATTGTTTGGCTGATGCAGTCCTTGCTACTTTCTCATCACAATCACAGGAACAGGTGTGTTGTACTGCCACAGTGCCTGAAAGCTCACCAACCTATGGAGGAGGCTCCTCCTAAGCACAGGAGTGAAGAGCTTGAAGCCCTCCTAGACTCTCTGGCATCTCACCAGCATGGCAGTGGGTCTGCCAATACAGAAACTTTTATTAACTTTCAGGTTTCAAAAAGCTTTCTATTCCAAGTATTTGTTTATTTTTTATCCTGGAAGGGTAAAAAAGGAGAGAAAATAAAGGTTGGATAATTTTCATGTTGCACATATGTGATTTCTGTTTCTAATCCAGTTGCAATAGTAAACACCTCCTGTTGTGCTACCCAAAAAGACTGGAAAATGTCCATTCTAATTGTTTTCCCTAGGCTATGCTGAGTGAATGTTCAGCTCCCCGAGGTTGAAGTGTACTGATATAAATTTACTGTGATAGAGCTGCACTGCTGCTGATTGTTGCAGAACTACGACTGAGTAGTAAATGCTTCACTGCTCTGTTACCCGGGGGGGGCTGAGCATTAACTACACTATTGAACAGCAAATGCTTATCATCCCCTATAATTCAAACCGTATAAATCACAGAAGAGAGACAATGTGCCTACAGGGAACTCACACGGTCTATAAAAATGTAAAAATCAGAACTATATTTAGCTGACAGAGTAATATTTAAAAAAAGAAGAAAGTATTCAAAAGATAATCTCAGACATTAAACTCATCTTCATTTCAATCTGCCCAAGGTTTGGTGGAGTTCAATCTCCTCTGCAAACATTTTCATCATTAACAACATTTTAAAAAATAGGATTAAGAAATAAAAGCAATTACTCTTCTCTCCTCCCAATCCTCCAACCATTCATGCAGCATATAGAACGACCCCTTTTAAGCCCATCCTTACAGCAAAGCAAAATGCCAGCATTTTTTATTCACCAAGAAAAGTATTTCTATTTTGCTTAAAAATAATAGACGCTTTAAGATACCTTGTTTGTTAACCATGTAACCACTGAAAGTGGAAGACACAGCTCCCTTTTGTCTAAAGACAGCTCTTCAAATGTAGGGCTTATGCAAGGTTCATTGCACTGAAAGGCAAGTAAAAACATTCCTCCAAGGAACTGTACTGTGACTGAGGACATAAACTTTCATTCCTGAATAAGCAAACACTTTATGTGAAGTGGACACAAGGAGTTCCATTACTGTCAATGAATTACTTGTGGCTGTGAAGTTAAATACACATGAGTATTTGAAGCATCATAGAACTTTATAATTAGTTGGTGCTGCATATTCCTTAATGTGTACATAGGATCTGTTTTCTGTTTTGGCATTAACCATACAATAACCTCTGGAAAGGCCTCACCATCTATTCACAATACAATTTATTGCAGAGCCAAGGCCTTCAAAATATTCTATATTAAAAACTGAAACCATCCCCAAACATCTATCTGCAGAGAAATAAAACATGGTAACCTTTAATACACAAATGCAATTACAGAAAAAGACAAAGAGCAAAACCAGATGAGAAAGGCCTCAGGGGAGAAGTGGTATGGGACTTTCTGAGTGCTCCACACAGCATTCAGAGAGCTGATGAAAGAGAGGTTTGAGAACAGAGTTGGAAAATGATCACAAGCAATCAATGTTTTAAAGAGGTCAGAACAAAATCAAATAAGGCTACTAAGTTTTATTCTTAATCCACAGACAGCTTAGTAGCATCCCACTAAGATCTATACTTCTTGAAGATGTCCTAATGAAACGAAGAGCATTTTGATTTTTTAATCTTATGAAAGATGATGTCATCAACATCTTGTGTTTGTTCTTTTTTTCCCTTTAAGAGAAAATACCTGTACTTGATCAGCATGTGTGTCCGACCCCACTTTGTGAGCCTGAACTAATCAAGAGTACATGAGGGATTTTAAACAGAAATATAATTAAACCATACAAATATGTTTGAAATACTAAGAGAAATAACATGAGGTATGGCCTTATTAGACAATCAGAAAAGGGTCCTCCCAGCACACCAAGCCATGTATATACAAGATTACTTTGCAAGAATGAAGCAAACAATGCCAACGTACTTTAGATGTTCTATCAGGGCTCCTCATTATCAACAAGGGAGATAAGATCTTTCTGTATATATTTGTCATGTGCTTCAAGGTGTTGTTTTCAGTTATCTTCAGATGAAGAGCTGATAATTAGCTCTAAACAAAATCAAGGAAGCTCAGAGAAAACCAATGAAATCTCTAAGGGCAATCTGGTCTTCTAAAGACTATGATTTCATTCAGTCCATGGCTTTATTTCCAGTGGGCTATTAGATGTTCATCAGTGGGTCAACACTGAGAAGAGAGCAGAGTATACTAAGAAATTTTTGTGAAAAAATGCTTAATTTGCTATTAAGGGCAGAAAAATTAATGTGATGCAGCAGTAGTTTAATATGCTGGCAAAACGAACACTTACAAGTAATCCTCCAAAATGTACACCAGCTGCAGAATGCCAGATGAATTTAAGATGTTCATCCCACAGGACCACTCAATGAAAATGAGCTCATGCTTCAGGATTTTCAAATCAGAGCCATATGCTGAACACTAACACATTTGCAATATTAGTACTTTGAAGTAAATTTCTTAGAACATTATTGAATCTAATTTCCAATGTTCAGTTAGCAAACTTCTCTCCCTTCCCTATGGAGATAACCCTGTCGGATCAGCCTTACATGATATTACTCTGGTACTAGGCTGAGAGTATATTCCACGTTTGACTAAACATTAGATATCCATAACCTCAGATGATGAAGAATTGAAATGATTTTAAATTTTTTCTCCTGATGTTACTCATCCATTGGTGGAAACTGCTGCAGTGCCAGGAGTGGAAGTGGAGTGTGACATTTCTTACCTCTGAGAGTCAGCTGGGCAACCTGCAGTGCCGAGCATCTGTGGGAATGATGGCACGAGTGAGGGTCAGGTGTACAGAGATCCCTCCTCTTCTGGCATGTCAGGAAGTCTCATGCAATAGAAACAGGCCTTTTATTTTATTTAGTTTATTTGGCTCCTAAACACTTTTAGCTTTCAGTTGACAAAAAAGTAAATATCTGTAAGTGAAAAAAAAAAAAAATTGGCCTCTTAAAACTTAATCTAATTTGCCTTATGTTCAAGACCCACTATTACACTCCTCATGCTCATTACGTCCGACCTATAAAGAATATTAAAAATCTCATTATTTTGTTGCTGGCTTTTCTACTTAATTATTACCACAACAGGCAGGTAATCATTATGATGATTAATCAAGACTGAGATGTAAATAGTTCACATAGGGGTTAATAATAAGATAGTAACAGTAAGCACTGTTTCTGTATAATTAGGTCAAATGACATGATTTATACTGGTGCTAACCTACCTCCAGAATGTACATTTAAGGATGTTACTGTTTTTTCAAACAGCCCTACACTTTGCTAGCCTAGAGTAACTGAAGGTTGCTTGAACTTTAAATTTTGACATTGACAAAATTTGAATTGAAGGGGGATATTTTTTCCAAAATTCTAGTAATCTATTTGCCATTGATTTGGCTACCACAAATTAAATTTTCCTTTTTGATAGCCCACTCTTCACAGAATGGCTGAGGGTGGAAGGGATCTATGGAGATCTTCTTGTCCAACCACCCCAGCTTAAGCAGGACAACTCTAACTGATTGTCTCCAGAAACTCTATCACCTGAACATCATAATATTCCTATAGGAATATGCTGAACTTTTAATGTGGCCAGTGACAAAACTCTCACTGATTTTCTAATAACAATATATGATTTATAATGTAGAGACTTTCTTGTCTCGTTGTCTTGATTTTCTTGTTTCTCCATAACTGGAAGGCTTAGTTGCAATCCTTACTAGCTGTGTAAGCACTAGCAGTGCTACTTGTAAAGCAAAATAAGGCATTTCCAAATCACGTGCAAATTTAAAACAGGAAGGAATGTTCCATAAAAGCAATGGTTTTTTCAAGCTACAGCCACTCAAGCAACAGCAAAGTATTTTTATTTAGTACTAAAATAACTTATATTGCTGTCTTTATTAACTCAAATCTCTTTTTCAACTCTGCAGAAGCAAATGGTAGGATGCAAGAAACATTTCCTAGATATAAATGCTGTTTGAATGATTGCTTGAGAGGAATTCTGGAAGCTACTAACAGATTTGCATTTTTGCTAAGAGCCACATGTAAATCAACACTTCTAGTTTGAGACAAAACTTATTTATTAAATAGTCCTTATTGAAATAAATTTTGTGGAAATAAATTTTGGGGAAGGGGTGGGTTTTTATTTACATACATTCCTAACGTGAAGATTTTCTAAAATATTGTTTAGATTATTTTTTCTTTGCAATTTTGTTACCCAAGAAGAGACAGGTTAAACAGAGCTTTAGGACAGCACATTTTAGGTGGTAGTCTGGAAAATCTCAAGGAAAGAAAAACAGATCTCCACACATTGTCTCTTCTCCACACATTTTTAGCTAATTAAGATTGTTTAGACATTTAGACCATTAAGAATTAATATAAACAAACAAATGAAATGCTGCTTTTGGGGGGGTTCTTTATCCCTCCTCAGCACAGTGTCCAGGGGAATACAATGAGGATGATGTTTTTCCCTGACACTTCTTGTACTGCCAGGGTACCAAGTATCTATGGGCTGGATATTCCTCGAGATCTGGTTGAATGAAGTTGTATCCAAATTTTAATGCATACTTAAACTATTAGTGTCAGCCTTCCACCTTGTACTGAGGTAAAATGCGCCCTAGCAACTAATGCCAGAAATTTTTCATCAAGACCTATGCCTCCAGAGCTAAGGTTGTTTTAGCACTTTTACAAACTTATTTCCTTTTTCTACTCTGCATTTTTCACTGTTTCCCCATATTTTATTAATGCCAGTCTTCTTGAAAAGGGCACAGGGACAAGCAAGCATTCTGCAGGGTAAATGGGAAAAGGAATGGACAGAAGCTTTTCTTAAAATGTCACTGCCCACAAAGAGCTTGTGGCAGCCCAGCATTATATGAGGCTGGGTTTTAAAGAGGTGTTGTTAAATATGCCCTGATCTCTCTCATATTTCTAGCTTGCAATTTTAATCAACTCCACACTGAACTTTAATTTAAAAGTATTTAATCTGCAACTCATTTCAATCCCTTGTCATGTTTTGTATGCACTTGGAGCAATGCTGTCCTGAATCAAGACAAAATAGGAACATCATGGTTGTCAAAAGACATATCTGATAGAGCCAGTTATTGCTTTAGTAAAAAGCCTCAAAGCCCTGTGTGCGCAGCCTGACCCATTACAAGAACCTGTTGTGATGGTATTTGGGGTGCATTTGTTGTTAGACTGTCTTTTATTCTATTTGCACATGGACTGTATTGTCCTTTGGGGCCTGCACTCACATTCTGAACATAGCTGCAACTGTCATAAAAAAAAAAAAGAAATTTAACATGAATGTGGTCCTAGCACCAGTAGCTTTATTCTAGATTTTATAGAAGAAACTGATTAAACTTAGAGACAGATAAAATACAAGAAATATGTATATATGCTGCCTAATGTATTTAGTCTAATAAAAATTATAGGAGGGATCTACATCACAGTTTTTTTTTCAGTTTGTCTCTTCTCCACACTTTTTTAGTTACATTTTAAGACAATTAAGAATAAATATAAACAAAATTATATGAAGTCCTATTCATATAATTTATGCTTCACTATAGAGTTTCAAAAGAAAATGTTTTTCAAAGCTTTCCTCCATGTAATGTATCTAAAATATAACTGATCCACACAGAAAACAGTAGATAATAGTATTGCGAATCTTTCTACTTTAAATGGTTGTCAGAGAAGAGGAGGAGATTATTTTCCAGTAAATTTTTATTATGATCAGCTATTTCACACCTTCCTTAACATCAGTGTGCTTTGTTAGCCTTTTCCAGTAGTCCCAAGGTCTGTGCCTCCCTGGAGTCAACACCTCGGTCTGTTCTGGGTCACTGTGATCTCCTACAGGAGAAATACACAGGCAGAGTTAAGGATAGGGTTTCCTTAGTACAAAATCCAAAGGATGAGAGGAAGAATGGATTCTGGAGTGGGATTATTAAGGCTCTGTCCTTGCATGCACTGCTGCAGTATTGAAGGCTTCCTCCCTCCCTCCTCCTTCCCTTTAAAACCAGTTAATTCTTGCATTTGGCTTAGGGCTTGAGTCTCTAAGTAAGGAGGAGAAGATATCCAGTGAGGATTATTCTTTGAATTGTTCCCAGTTTTCAGACTGGGAAATTCAGAGATTGAGACAACTCCAGCAGTAAGCACTGAAAATGCTCCTGGCTTTTCATTTCTGTGCTTCATTTATCATTTACCTCCACCAGCACCAACGGGAGCCCTGTTCTAACTGTAAATCTAAATCAGCTGTACATCTATCCCAGGAGCTCTGATTATATTTATCCAAAATAATAGAGAAGGGTAGATGACTAAAGAAAACTCTAAACTTCCCCACCTAACAATTTAGATCTCAGATTAATGAGCTCTTAAGTAATTGGGTCAGCCATAAATAGGGCTGTTTGCAAAGACAAGAACACATTAATCTGGAAAGGTCATATTGCTCGTATCACTGGTAAATATTAGGGTATTTATAACCCAGTTTTGAGGATCAATTGCTTGCAGTCTGATTTCTTCTGTTCTCTTTAAATATATTCAAACTAAAGAGTCCTCTGGAGGTTTGTTCCATGTAGTCCACAACACAGAGTAAATACTTTGGGTCGAGGCAGAATAGATTTTGTTTAAGTATCTCCTATGAATAGTTTCAAAAACCAGTATTGATTTCTGGATGTTTACTTCAGGAAAGAAAAGCTTTTCCTGGTGTTGGAGGTCTAAGAGATTATTCTAGACAAGAGAAAAAAACCCCAGGATCTGCTTCTTCAGTAGCTATCTGATAAGGGATATAAAAATGTTCTCTACAAACCTGGGTGCACCTTAGAGACGTGTAGGGACCTCTGCATTGTATCCCATGCTGTTACAGCAGCCTTTCTTTTCTCAGCTCTTACAGGAACTCTACCATGATGAGGTATAAATTATTTATTTGGGGACCTCTGCCTTGTCTGACTGAACCTACTATCCCAATGGTCTTTGGGAGCTATAAACTACAGGAAACTTAAAAAGGATGTGATTTTACAACTCTCCTTGTCTGAGCTTGTTATGGGAATATAGGAAACATCAGCACTGTAACCCTGTGAATTGAATTGTTTTACTCCCTCCCTAAAATGCTCAGCACATGCTCTACATTCTATCTTGTCGCTTCCTGACCTCCTTGACCGGGCTATTAGACAATGAGAATTGAAGTGGTGTTCTAAGCCATTAAATTAGAAATGAAATGCATGATATATTGCTGTCTTCATCAGATTTCTGGAGGATTTAACCCCCATTGTTGTAGTCCTTATTTGATTTATGCAAACAAAACCCCTTAGCATAATATGCAATTAAAATAGGATAATTTATTCCATTAGTCTTAATCTAAATACAACACTGCTTTGTTAAAAGGAAGAAAAAAAAAAAAGCCCAGCTTAAAGCTCCACCTACAAGTTTCATGTTTTGCATTGGGATCATAGGGGAAACATGGAAACAGTCAAAAAATCCAATTAAGAACAGTGGTACTAAAACAGGCCAGTCTTAAAAAGTGTCAGAGGAAAGAACTGGTAGCCAAATCTGAGAAAACACCTAATCAAAAATAGTTTCATTATTTCTATTTAATTTTTGCTGTTTATAAAATGTGCATGACTTGACTGGGAAATTCTTAAATATAAACCTTATTTAATATATATATGTGGTAAACTCCTGTGAAGTTCACAGATATTACAAACCACAAGGGAATGTTCACCAGATAACACTGAGTGAAGCATTTGGACCAAGAGATGACTTTAATCTGGCATTAAATTTATTCCTATATAATCTAAGCAGTCTTATTTAATTTAAAATGCAAGTATTTTAAAAATTTCCATTTCAAAATACTTGCACTTTTGATATGGTTTGGAATATTTGAAATTTAGTTTAAATATCTCTAGTATAATTACAGAACAGAAAGTGTAGCAGAAATAGATGAGATAAAGGAAAACATTCAAATCATATTTGAAAGCAGAAAATTCAGCCAAATTCAGCCAAAAGAGTAATTAGTCATAGAATTACAGCACAGCTTGGGCTGGAGGAGACCCTAAAGATCACCACCTGTTCCAACCCCCCTTGCCATGGGCAGGAACACCTTCCACTATCCCAGATTGCTCAGAACTCCATCCAGCTTAGCCTTGAACACTTCCAGGGATGGGGCAGCCGCAGCTTCTCTGAGCAACCTGCGCCAGGGCCTCAGCACCCTCACAGGGAAGAACTTTTTTCTTTTATCTAATCTAAACGTGCTCTCTTTCAGTTTGAAGCCATTCCCCATTGTCCTGTCACTACCTGCCCTTGTAAAAAGTCCCTCTCCTGCTTTCTTGTATCTCCTTTAGGTATTGGAAGGGGCTCTAGGGTCTCCCTGAAGACTTATCCAGAACAGCTCCAGTTCTCTCAGCCTGTTTTCTTATAGAGTAGGTGTCTTTAGTCAAGTAGTTTCACTTCTGGAAATTGCAGTTTTGGTTGCTTGAATGTTTTAAGTGTTCAGTAGGCTTCTGTGTGAGATACTTAAGAGATGGATCTTGATTTTACTTCTCACTTGAGGACCTTCAGTCCTGGAGACACCCCTGGATTTTGTCACTCTCCTGAATTCATCCATTCTCATTCCAATGTTGTCTAATTGGTGAATGAGCCACACAAGACACCAAGGATGCCTTGCCAAGAAATCACTATTTTTGAAGCTATAGCTGTAATTTTCCCCCTCTATAAATGTGCACATAGTTGGGGGAGTGAAGAAAGCCCAAAATATTCATCACCATGTGATGCTGGCTGTTAGAAACAGAGAAAATGGTGCCTGTAACCTCCGTGGAGTCAGTTCATCATTAGATTAACCACCACTAAGGTAGGGCCATACATCATTAAAGACGACAGGCACAGTGCTGGCAATACAAGAATAATAAGTAGAATAGCTTGCACTGTCACTGTGCCTGGGAAAGCAGGAGAAGTCTTAGAGATGCTGCTGAGGAAGGGGAGGGTGAATAGGTAGTCATTAACTCGGGAGAAAAATGATAAACTACATTCTTATTCAGCGGATGTCTTTGCTTATCAAGTTTATCTACATTTACAGTACACTATGAGAACCAAATACATCAGTTACTCAATGTCTAAACATGGTTTTCCAACATGAAAAATATGTTGCCTATCCTGATAAGAGCTTAAATGCTTTTCATTTAACCTTAGCTTTCTCTACTTCATTTTTAATGACAAATTGCTATCTACATGAAATGTTTTCCAGCTAAGCTCCTTAGCACAACATTGCTAGGGAATACTACAGCATGCATCTCCTTGTTCCTCACAGGAGTGCTGGCCTCAGGCACCTGGTGTTCGGTGTGAATAGAAAAGGCAACTAGCTGAAGTCCTTTTGCACTCTGTAGAGTTTAGAGTGTTCAAGGATAAAATCCTTCAGAATGGTGGATGAGCAGAGGGTCACTCTTTTTTTTAATGAGTTAAGAGAGGTGGAAGGTTTCATTTTGAGAGTTCCTCACAGAGAGCAGACATTTATTTAAAAGGGACAGTGCAAATTCCCATGGCACACAGAGTTCAGCATCCTCATCTTTAGTTTATTTTCATCCTATCTATATGTTTTCCTTTTGCTTCAAAGTTTCCTGAGTGGAAATAAAAACACATATAGGGAGTCAACATAGGTCAACTCTTCCTTCTGTGAATTAGCAAGCCCTTTACTGTTGACATCTCAGCATCCCTGCCTCCCATGCAAAGCTGACAAGTCTGCTTTGCACACCCAGGTCATGTTGGTCATGGAATGCACCAAGAAATAAACAAAGAAATCTTTCTATGCTTATGCCTTTTGCAGTCTCTGAATCTGAACTGTCCTCAAGCATCTCTTGTACTCGCTGTCTGATAAATCTGTCTGTCTCATTTGTAATGTACCAGAAGTTGTAACACTGCAGCATGTGAGGCTCTGGGAACATTTCAAATCATTTCCTTGGCTCAAGTCAATGCAGTCTGTAAAAAATCTCTAGTTTTAGCAATCCATATTAGCACTTAAGTTCTTTTTCAGAAGACGATCAGAACTAGAGATCAGATTATGATTATTGACTTAAGAATGTGAAAAAGTATATAACCTGTATGCATGACAGCAATTCTGTACTTAGAGGTTCATTACCAACTTAACATACCTAAAAAAACCATTCAATTTCTCATGTCTATAATTCCATGAACTTTTGAAAATAAAGTATGTCTTCCTCTTTCTATAATGTCTCATCACTACACTACTTAATCAGTAAACTTTACAGAATAGAGATAAGAATAAACCAGAGAGACACTGACTCACAATCTTTCAAAATTTTCATTTTTGACATAAAAATAACATTTAGATAGTTAAATCTCTTAGCACATGCTGTTACTGAATTCTCCAGGTTCAAGATACATGAGAAATGTGATCCTCATGGTCTCTGACCTGCATTATCAGCTGAGCCTAGAGAGGGGTGACTGTGTCACCTGCCATGGTGGCAGGCCCCAGGGCACTGATACAAATCCACAACAGCTCACACTTCATCCTGCCATGAGCTCTGCCCAGACAAATCCCCCACACACTTTAACAAGGCTCTGCAAAGAGTGATATCTCTTCTTTCTATCTCCATGTTCCCTCTCTCCTGTGTAGTCTCCTGCACACTTTAACAGACGACTGGGCCTAAAAGTGGAGCTCTGACTAAATAAAATATACTGAATTAATTCAATCACTTATCAATCAAGAAATGATGATTTACTGCTATAAATATTAACCAGCCAAAACAGGTGGAGCATTAATGAAGACAGTGCAGACATACATAATAAAAAAAAAAAAATTTTGCAGTATAAAATATAAACAAGACCATTGGGTAACTGCTGAAGATTTAGTAAAATAAAAAAAATTCTTGTTTATACTTTTCTCAGTGTGGAGTGGCATATATTTTCAATTAATCTTAAAAAACAGAATAGAAAAAATAACCCACAAAATGCCCTTAGTATGTGTATTCTGAAGAAAAAAAATCCTCTTTAATTAGAAAAGCATATTATTTATGTATCTAGATTTTAATTGCCCTCACTTGATATGCCCAAAATTATTTTCATTACAATCAAGCTTTTTACTCTTTTCTAACTCCATTAAACTCTACTATTCATGGAATTGAAAAATAAGGGTTCTGAACAAAATTATGGCACCAGACATTCCTTGAATCTGAATTGAGCCCCGTTTCTTTTCACAGGAATACTAATTTTTAAACGGATGTTACACAGTTCTAAAAGCTTGCACACGGACAGGCCAGCCCATGGCCGTTTGCTCTCTGAGTGGCTCCAAAGAAGCCCTCATGAGGATGCTCCTTCCCAGCCAAACGCTGCTTCCTGACAGGACCTTCCAGGACCCCAGAGCTGCCCCCAGCATGGGCTGGGTCCCTGTCTGACTCCAGCAGCAATGGGAACATCCCTGGGGCACCCACCCAGCGCTGGCTCTGGGCTGCAGCAGGAGCAGGGCACAGAGAGGGATGTTCAGCCCTCCTGGAGCCGTCCCTCTTCCCGTGGAGGGACCTGGCAGCTCCTGCTGCCCCCGGTGGCTCTGGGGGTATCTCTGCTCTCCCAGGTCACTCTGTTTGTCAGCAGCACCCCTGTGCCCCCCATCCCCACCTGAGCCTCCAAAGAAAAAAATCACACCACAAAGCTCACCATGAGACATGGAGGAGCACACCACAGGGCGGGTTCTACTGCTTTGGGAGCCAGTGTCCCTCCAAGGCCATCAGAGCCACGCATGTCACACAAAGTCTTTCACAAGACAGTCTTTTACAATATTATAATTCTTGTTCTGTTACCTTCAAACATCAAATTCAAGTATATTTTTCAGAAATGGTCCCTTGGCCATTGCCATCAGCATCAGATCTCAGCCAGGCAAAGCAGCTAAAAAAAAACTCAAACCAAACACAGAATTTCCCCACTACACTTCAATTTTCGGAAATAACCGAATGCCAAACTCTTTGGTGTAGCGAGTCCCTTGTAGGTGCACAGTATTTAATAACTTCCTCCTTTGAGTCAGTTTGTTAAGCTTCCTGCACTTTGGTAACATCCAACAATCATCTGAAAATGTGTAAAACATTTCTGAATCACTTTGCTTTTAGAAGTTATAACACAAACTCTTAATTAATTTCATTAACTTTTGTATTAGCTTAGTTTCACTTCACTGCAACAAGCCTTTATTCTCCATTGCTGAAGAAATATAAAAATAAATAAAGGAAGAAAATATAAAGCAAACTAACCAAAAGCAATTAAAAATCACCTTCAGACCACAAATCTTCACTAAAATAATTAAAAGCATTAAGTAATTTTTTTCTCAAAAATTTGGTTATTTCCAGCTTTTTGGGTGTTGAATTATAAGTAACACAATTGCACTTTGTGCTGTTTTGTCATGTTAACACATGTGGCACACTGAAGAAAGTTCACTTTAACTACTCACAAAGATGATTTCCTGCTAAGAAGCTGAATTAATACAAAAATGTTTTAGTGTGCATAATTTCTAGTAGTATAAATAGCATTTTCTTCCTAAGGAAATTGTATCATTCTCTTTTTCTTCCCCTTACAATGAAACATGTTGTTTTTACATGTTTATTTCTGCATACTTACAAAGCAAAACACAAGATAGCAATTTAGGTAATGTCTTTTCCCTTTCTCATAGACAGTTTGATTTGATTTAAACAAAATCTAAAATTTCCACAGAGAGAATATATAAGAATATGCAAGATATGTAAGAATATAAACACAAGTTGAATAATAGAGTTGAAAGTTTTAATTTATATATCTATAGTGGAGCGATAAGATCTTTTGAAAGTTAGGGAAATTCAGATCAAGATTGAGATTTTCAACCTCTGACTCCTCCCAAAATGCCAAGAAAGCATTCACCAGCAACTGAGGTTTCGACATCATAATAGTCTTCAACTGAATATTTATGGTGCACCATAAATGATGCACCATAAATCTCAAATCTTCCTAATAACTAAAGATGATTCTGGTCTGTGCTCACCCTGATGGGCTTTCAGTTTTCACCAAATCACAGGTGTGTTGCTGCTGGAAGATCTTGGTCATCAGAAAATCTGACCCTTGGCATTGTTTCATTTCCAAGAGCTTTGCTTCTGGTTGGATAGGTATGAGAGATGCATAGGAAGCATGCTCACATTTTGTTGCCTGTTTTTCTAACAGTTTATTGAGAACATAGCAGATTTTAGTCTGCCTAATTAAAATACATAAAATTGGTTTTTTCCCCTGCTTGTACCTACCTGCACAACTCATCAATTTCTTAGAATACAGCCTGGCTTAGCTGTATGTGCTCTGTATCGAACGTACAATTAGAGCTGTTGGATTGTAGCTCACAAGGTCAAGGCTACTTCTGGTTATGAGAAGTTCTCAGAGGCCCAACACATGATTGGGAAGTTCCCTGTCATCACAAACTGCGCCTTTCCTATTCTCTAGTTTCTGTTTTAGAGAGCATTCACAATGTCTCCTGCCTGTAAGCCAGAGCAATTATCACTGACTCAAACCTCACCGACCTGGGTGCGGACTCTGAGCAACTCTGTTTTGTCAGGGTGTCAAATAACGCTTTCATGTTACTCATCCAGCAGGATTGAAGGGATCTATTGTCCATCCTTTTTGAAACACAAGTTAATGGGAAGAAAGGGATGGTGGCATTTTCCTTAACTTCCACAACCTGTAGAAAACTCTACAAAAAACACACATAAGCAGTTTTTAACAGATTTTAAAGACAGGAAATTTCAGTCAGAGTTACCTTTAATGGCAGTACCTTGAAATCCGTCAGGCTTTCTCTTCAGTGGAAACCTGCTGAACACAGCAGTGTTGACTTAAGAAAACCACCAAAGCTCTTAATTGAGGGGATGTCCTTCAGACTCAGTGGAGGAGGTTTTAAAGATGATTCACAACAGCAGCACACTGGTGTGGTCACTCCCAAGAGAGTTTTGTCTCCAAAATCACCCATCATCTCTGCTGATTAGTGCAGATTTAGGATCTTTAGCATTCTCTTCAATCTCTGGGAATAGATGTAAATCAAAAGACAACATTAAGTATAAACATTACCAAAAGTCCAGGATACAGTGCAACATAGTAAGCCCAAGAATCCATTTCACTGAATTTATCTCAATGCTAAAATTTTCAAACTAAATGCAAAAATCTATTCCTGTGTATTTATAATAAATATCTGTGAAGCCGGTATCAACATTTTCCTACTACAGATGGCACACTGAGCTTTTTCAGTTTAATTTCTGCATCTACATTTTCCAGGGAAAGATTTGCTCAATAGTTCTGTCACTGAAAATATCCAAGAAACAATGATATTTTAAGATATTATTCATTGTGTATGAATTTTAATTCCGCTGAAATATACTGCCTTAATAAGGGGAAATTATTGCATTTTACAAACAGAAGAGAATGTTAAATAATTGGGGTTTTCTGTTTGAGTATCCCTGCTCCTTCTCATTAATTAGTTTGACTGTTGGTAGAGTTAAAATTTCATTATAGAGTGAGTTATTAGTTCTAATAAGATATTACTGAAACATTATTTCTAGTTTGAAATCATGTTTAAATTATGTACCTTATGAGCTTAACTTTTAAGGGCTAAACCATCAGGGAAAAATGTTTAAAAAATAAGTCTTTGTACTGGGAGGTTAAAACTGGTTCTTGGCACAGCCTGAGCCAGGGCTTGTCTGTAGCTGGTCAGGATGGGAGGGAGACTGACCATGGGGTGTCTGGGTGGAAGCTGCGTCCCTGCTTCTTGTGAACGGCCAGAAATGTGTCAGGTGGACTTTGTGGCATTGGTCATCAAACCCTGCCCCTCCTGAGAGCCAGGGTTGGGCACTGCAGGGGAAAAGAGAAGCTTTTTTCATCTGTTCTACACACACAAAAATTAAAAGATACTAAGCACGCAAATATTAATACAAGTGAGTACACTCTCATTTCCTTTCTCTTCTAAGTGTGTGTCTGGTACTATCTGCAGTCTAGTCCATATAATTTAGAGGGTCTGACATTTATTGCCCTGATCTCATTTATCATCAGCCCATCTTCATTTTAGAAGCACAGATACTCAGTGTACAATTTTTACTGTAAAATTGAATTTGTTTCTTGTGACAGAGTAGGCTTGCTGAATTTATGACTCAGTATTGAACATCCTTCACCTTGGAAGTAGCTCTCCTGCTGTAAAAACGAGGCATGCCTCTCATGAGGACAGTATAACATCATGATACAGATGCCCATCCTGTTAGACAAGGTCGTGCCAGGAGAAACCAAACTTAATTTTCTGAGACTTTACAACACTTAGCCCTATATTTCACTTTACAAGGATAACTACTGGGAAATACTTTATCCCAATGTAGCAACTGTCCTTTGCATCAGGAGAACAAAAACAATGTTTGATGTTCAGTTCAAAATGGCTGAGAGAAGGAAAATAAAAAAGGCATGCTGAAGACATGTTACTTTTCTATCTGATGGCTGCTGCCTTCTTCTTTACACCACAGAAAATAACCAAATTATCTCACCTGTATTTTGGACCCAGACTTCATTATGTGTGGGTTTTTTATTCAAGGCTGTATTTTTTGACTCTCAAATCCTTTGTCACTGGGTTCGCTGCTTTGCTCTCACCTTAGTCTAACCACTGCAATTACTGTCAAGTTCTCAAATAAAGCTACCACTAAATTTGTCTTAATTAATTCATGTTACACAGAAGCAGGGACACGTTGCTATTTCAATCTTGTCCTTAGACTTTCACAACCTACTTCAAGTCTGCAAATCATATCATTCTTCTTCCTCAGTACTTCACAGCACTTCACACTCTCCTGAGATAACAAAGTACTGCACTAACCCTTTGTCATTCAGGGGACAGCAGCCACAGAAGCAGTGATGTGTCCATCTGGCTCCATCTCTGAAATGCAACCCAAGAACTTGCAACTCCTCATTTTCCAAGTTGAAAACAAACGTCTGTCTTTCACATCATGCCTTGCCTTCCTCCCCTGTTGCACCTCATCATTATTTGCACAGTTCCCAACCAGCCACAGCTAAACTCCTCCACGCAAGAAAGCAGAAACCACCATCCTGATCTGCTGCACCTTTTGTAGCTCATTTTCCTTCTCTAGAGAAACTCCGCTGCAGCTGTTAAAGGTGCTCGGTAATTTTCCAGCCAAAGTAAACACCTACAGGCTGTAATTACAGCCTGTCAAAAACCCTCTCAGCCTTAAGGAACTGAGATGCTGCAGACTAAAGCTCCTCAGATGTGTCTGTATCCTTTTACAACCCCAAAAAGGAAATCAGTTCACAGCTGGGGAAATATTTTCCAAATTATAATTTAAATTAGAGTCGCTGTGTTCTGCATTTGAATGCATACTCATGGGAGAGCAGCTGGATTCTGCTGTACTTGAGAGATTTTATAGAAGAATTTTTTAAAAAAATGTATATATTAAAAAAAACCCACAAAAAACCACACCAAAAACTAACCAAACAAAAAACCCTAACCAAACAAACAACAGTACAAAAAGCCCAAACCAAAACAGAAAAATCCCAAATAACAAAAAATACATACTCATGCTTTGCAAATTACAGCTCTTTATCTACTTTGCATTGTTCTATATTGCTGTTATTCACAGCACTTTCCTGGACCACAGCAGCACTATTGAGCAAAAAATGTATGGTGCTTGATGCCCAGGTTTATTCTCACTTTAAAATTCATTAACTTCTGTGGTTGCAAGGAACATTAGAGGATCATGGATGAAATGTTCCACCGCTTAAACTTCCAGCAAATAATCAAAAAACTTTCAAAGGCTTAGACGAAAGTGTAAAGCCTCTTTTTAACAAAGAAGTTGAGAGCCTGATGTGCTCTTGGTGTGTTTATTCTTCAGCTATAAGAATGTGCATCCCTGAAGGGACTGGGGTTGATTATGCTGTTGTGTCACAAGATATTACAAGCAAAGGATGTACAAACCTGCATTTGTGTGGGAGAAATAAAAGACTATTTTACTAAGGGTTCAACTCTTCTCTGATGTTTAGGGTTTTCCCCCTTCCCCAAGCAGTTAAATTCTAGGACCTAAATATAGAACCTAACTTCTGATTTTGATTCCTGTTCTACTATTGTGTATTTCTCCCTTATTAAGAACAAATCACACAAAGAAGCTATTTTGGAAATGGCATGGATATGTTTTAGCCAGCAAATCCAGGGTAATCAGCAGGCTCGGATTCCCAAAGTTGAAGGTTTATTTTAGAACAGCATGCCATGTTTAATCAGTTTTCCTAATGCTGCACAGTTCCATCTGCTTTGACAAGAATATGTTGATCATATTACAGAATGATTACTGCTAATGGAGATCTTTTAGACAAGATTAGATTTTGCTTCTGTCCAGATGCCTCAAAGAAAATTAGTTTTTGGTGTCATATTTTTGTAATATTAATATTATCAGCTTATGGGCTTGCTCATATGCTATAACTGCAGCAATTTATCTGATAGTTAAACTGTCAGCACCATGCAGCATTTAACCCAGTGAGCACTGCTGCAATCTGGATCAAATTAGGCACTGCCCACACAATTTTATCATAGCTGTGAGGTGACCAATGAATATTCTGATGAGTCCCCCACCTCAGAGGTTCAGAAATTTGCATTGTTCAGCTGAATAGATCTTTGCAAGAAAGCTGATTGCTTCATGGAAATACCTCTAACACTGAATACTTTTAGAGGAATGCAGGTTGTTTTTTTTTCCCACATAAATCAGCAAAATGGGATTCAGAGCTGTGCTGCTTTCACAGCTAATTAATGTGGCACTGTAGCCTATTAGTATAACAGCTGTGGTGATAGTAGGTTTTTTATATACATACAGAAAGGATAAATTACTTGAATATAAAGGACTTTTCTGTCCTTCTTTCAAAGTTACTGAAGATGTTCAAGGGCCTTTCACGATCAGTATTTACTGGTTAGACAAAAAATAATTATAGTAGCTGAGAAATATAAAGATTAGTTTTAATACATTTTGACTAGAGAGCCTTACAATATCAACTAAGTAATACTATTGCCCTTAAGTTCAATACACACTGGTATGCACTCTGATGGCATGCTTCATCCCTTTTGATAATGTGCCTTTAAAAACCATGTCCTTTAGGGTCCAATGGACCATGAAATAGTCTCTACAAAAGTACCAGTGGTGCCAATGCTGAGACAAACATTCATTTTGGCTGTCAGCTTTAAGGACTGCAGAAGAAATGAAGCACATTTATTATATACTGATGTATTCTGACTAGATAATCCTTTTCAGTTGTAGGCACTATAAAGACAAGTGCAGATTACTGTGGGAGAACAGTTAAAAAAAATTGGGATGGACTGAAACTGTTGAGCTTCCAATTTCACAGTTGGGTAATTTGCCTTATAAACTTGTATTTAAAGGAAAAGTTTTACTGGCAATGAAGTACGCTAACTAAACAATCTATAATTTGAAAATTAGCAAGTTGGAGATACACAGAAATTCTATCTACTAATGCTAAATTTATTAATTAATGTTGGAATTTGCTTTTGTATGCTGCTGGCACTGTCAGGGGTTTTTCTTAGATAACCATTGTCATTCAATTCTGTAAAATTTTAGTCCTTTGTCACCACTTTACAGAGTTTTGGTTGCATCCTTATTTCTGTACAGACAAAGCAACTCATCCTGGACACCAACAGGACTTCAGAATTCAGAAAAAGATACTTAAATCATAGTATTTTCAGGAGCCGGTATTGGGACCAGCACTATTTAAAAAAAATTGTCAGTGACATTGTCAGTGGGATTGAGTGCACCTAGCAAAGTAGTCTAATGGAAAGTGTTCCTGCCCCTCATGGCAGGGGAATTGGAACAAGATGATCTTTAAGGTCCCTTCCTACCCGAACTATTCTATATATCCATTATTTTTGTGCATTTTTCAGTTAATAAACTTAATTATTCTTATTTTAAATCTGGAAATATGATGCTTAAATCCTAAGGGTTATTTTTTCATTATGTGGTAAGTGAAAGGAGAAACCTTTACCTATCTCCTGGCTACCAGCAGTTGACCTCAGCCTGCTGAGCCTGTGCTATCAGGTCTTTCAGTCAGACAGATGCAACCTCACTGAAAGAAAGAACAAACTAGAATCTTTCTTTTAAATTGAACTTTTAAAATTGCCTGTCAAAGATCAAATAAAAAAATTATGTATTGAAAATTAGCAAAGCAGCCTAGGGAAACCAAAAAGCAATGGAATGTACATTGCACATGATAACTGAACACCACTTTGTTGCAGCTTGTCTTACTAAGAAAACAGTTCTCCAAAATTCGGAGCTAGGAAAATGCCTAAGTACAAAGCAAGGAAGAAATCACCTCCATGAAGATTCATGCACATATAGTTATGAGATACTGGCACACAAGGGAATTGTTCAACAGATCCAGTCTTCAAAGCTGTAAATGTTAATGGATGTTGTTAGATACACTATTCAGACACTTAAACCAGCTCCAGTTCTGTTACACGAACTCCTGTACTTTTTTTTTTTCATTTAGAAGAAACAGTTTATACCAGTTTCTTTAACTCAAAGTTAAAAAATACAGATAGTCTATCAATGTTTAGATTTATTGCCTCTCTTGTACGTCATGACAAAAACACAGTTTCTTGGATAGCTGATTAACTACATAACATATATGACAATCACAAACCCAAACCTTTTTTTTGGGGGGGGTTTTGTTTAACTATTGCAAGTTCTGTGTTTGAGGGAGACTGGAGTTCACTAGAGACAGACTGCAGACTTCTGTAACAGCACAGTGTTGGTGTATGCTGAAAAGCACATCATTTTCTGGCTTCTCTGCTAACACATGCCACAGCCAAGGCAACACAGACTGCTGAAGAGCTGCCTGGATCATGTGTTTCACTTTGCTGGCAGGACACCTTTCAGAAAATGCAGGGTACTGCAGTACTTACCTATGTATTACTGTTGTCTTTACGTACTCTGAGACCACACATAATACTTACAAGAAGTGGGAAGAACTGAATGTCATTCATCTACATACTGAATAATGCATTCAGAAGCTGAAATTTCTTCCCCTTTCTTCCATGCAGAATTCAGTTCCAAGCTGCCATCCTACTTCAAAATTAAATTGGTGCATTGATCTTCAGTTGGTGATAATGTTATTTAGATTACTAGATTTGGGTTGGGTTTAATCAAATTTTACAATGATAAACAAGAGATTCATAAAGAGTTTAGGTAGGAGCAGTTCCTTTGAAACCCACTAGAGGCCTAAGAAGATGCATTTTACGTTCAAAAAATATTAAAGGCAGTTTCTGTAAGCAAAGTTTGGATGCTGGACTACAGAAGTCACTGAAGTTCTGTAGGGAAGGATGCTTGTACCATGTGGGACTTTGGTCTGCAAACTTAATAGACAAGGAAATCAATTACTCTGCCATTTTATTCTCCAATGCTTATGATATATTTTGGCAATGTGCAAGATATAAATATCACAAAAGATATTGATGCACATTATTTTAATCTCTACTAAAGCAGATAGTATTAGAAAAAAAGTCAATATTATGACAGGCAGCTGAAAACGTTTAGACTTTTAACAGAAATATAAATTTCCTGACTCTATACTTTCACAGTTTCATAACACTCAGTTGGCAGTAGCAACAAATATATCTGAGATTGTTACTATGACTGCACTGAAACAAAAATAAACCCTTTTATAGTAAAGAAACTTTACTCTAAATTTACTTATTAAATTTTTTGAAACTCATTTTGTAATTAGGGGGTGGTATGAAAGGAAACAATGGGAAATTTTAGGCTGAGGTCTGGCCATTCCATGTAGCACTGGGTAGTGCCCAGTACAAGCATTTGTAAAATGAATTTGTTTCTTACTTGTTGCGGTGTGAAGAGGAACACATTCGGAGAAAATAATCTGCTTGGAATACACCTGAAGAAAACTGCTACTTTTGTTTCCTGTATGTATGTACTAGTGAAAAAAAACCACACTGAAAGTTGACAAATTATCTTGTTCTGTTAAAATACTTTTTCCAAATTCTGACTCCTTAGGCAATGAATTCAGTTAAATATTATTTTGAAATGTCACAGCAAAATGAAGACTTGAAACATATGGTTTAAGAATGTCAAAGCAAAATCTATTTTCTTTCTGTTGTTAAAACAAAATCTATTTTATTTCCTGTTACTGAACATTATTCTTACTTTGTTAGTATCAGCCTCAAAAGGCATTGAAATTATTTTGAGTATGGAGACCGAAATGGAGTTTTGTGAAAAACTTCAGCTTCACTAACTGTTTAAACAAGTCTACTTAGCCAGTATGTTTTTCTGCATTGCATGTTCTCCCAGCCAGGAAAATCTCCACAATGTTTATTTTCTGTCCCACTCTCTGCATGTCATGAAGCATATGTTGTAGGAGACTGATTGCATCTCAGACTGACAGCTGCTCTGCTCTTCCAGTTCTCTGCCACGAAGGAAGATAGCTGCCATTTAAGCAAAGAAATTCTTCAGTAATATGTTTGGACACTTGCCATTAGAACTTAACCATTATAAACTGTGGAGTTCAGTTTGCCTGAAATCAGAATTCTGATTTCCTAATAGGCTCCTGTGTCAACTTCTATGGAGGTAAAAAATTCTGATCCATATTAATCTCAATTCTTCTGGGCACCTGTATCCTATACCACTCAACTTATAAATTAATTCCTTCCACTCATTTTATTTGCAATCCTTCTGGCAAAGCTGGAGCTGCAAAGAGCAGACTCAGTCAGAGCACACATGAACAGGATCAGATTCTTCACAGCACACAGCCCATTCAGGGGGAACTCATTATGAACTGTTTCTTACCAGAATTGTAGAATGGGCTTGGAACAGAGCAGGGCATCTTACAGGTGCCTTATTGACAGCCCTCTACACAGGTCCATATTACTTAATATTTCATATGAACTCTGAATTGCAGGTGTTACGGTTCCATGATTGCAGCAATCAAAAAATTAGGCTTGGAAGAGCTATCATTAAGTTTTTAAAATACACCGTGTTTGTTATTTTGCAGAACACATGGCTTTTTGACAAGGTGAAAGAAGCAAGAGGTTAACACTGCAAAATATTAAAGTGATCAATTGGATCAGAAGTCAGGAAGATGCCTCTTAGGAGAACTGTAAAAACTTTACCATATAAACATATCCAGCATAGAAACTTGTGGGGTTTTCCTTTATTTAATTTTTTTTATTATTATTTTTGTGAGTGTATTACATTAGAATCACACACTTAGGTGTTTGTATAGGTCACAACAAATGCATTGCAAATGAAACAAAATATTCTCTTTAATAAGCCAAGATCTTCATAATGACATTTCCTAGATTGGGAAAGTGACCCAATGAATTCAAACACAAGTGGTTATCAGAAATCATCAGGTAAAACAAAGGGCTGTGATTAACACAAAGTGATGTGATTAACTCTTTCTCTGCTATGAGGTGACAATAGATATGGCTTCCAACAATCAAGATACAAAAGAAAAAGCATTTCCTGTTTCACACAAATTGGTAGATATTGGTATCAATATGAGAAGTGAGGAAGAATATAATTGCAGAACATCTCAGCAATGACCAGCACACAATTAGTCTAATTAGTGCCAAATTTGTTCAGTGATCCTAAGTGCTCTCCTCTAGAAGCTGTATTAGCTTTCCATACTTTAGGTTATAAGATTATAATCCTGCTATATTTATTTTTTTATTATTATTATTCCCTTTTGTTATCCTGGTTGCATTCTCCGGCGGCGATCCAAGTAAACTTTTGCCATAGGTTGGAAATTGCCATCAGTAACTATTGTGTTTCTGTCTGTGCACTGTGCATCTGGAAACACATTCTCCATGCTTGTGCTCGGAATGAAAAGCAGACATGACATTTCTGCCAAGATTTCTTGAGAAGAGTTATGCAAATATATATGGGTGACAAAGAAAGAAGTTCAGAAAACCTTAATTTGCTCAGCTGTCTAACTGGAATACAGATTTAGTATTAAACTTTTTTATTTAAGCCCTGGCCTATTCTGAATGTTCAGCGTATTCAGCCACCTCACTGCATCAACAGTGAATTAAAAGCTATGAAATTTCTGACCACTTTTAGAAGCAAATACAGCAATTTATCAACATTTCCATTTTGGTATAAAAAGGGAGAAATATATATCTTGAATAAAAGCTAAATAAATAAGATAGGTAGTCATAAGATTGTTTAAGTTGTGCTCTATAGGCCACAATTCATTGATATTTACTTTCTTCATAAACAGCTGTAAAGTACACAGAGGTTTTTTCTCAGGGGTCAGACTGACACATAAAACCTGCCTGTCTTTGCGTAAAACTAATTCAGATTTTAGAATGCATTAGATGAACTCATGTTTTCCAAGGATTAAGTTAGTATTTGTGAAAATTATTTTTAAAGAGATCAAATTGATCTATAATTTTTTTCATGTTGGTACAAAGAATTTTTATTAAAATGGTAAGACTATAATAAATGAAGCTTAAAACTGGAAGAAGAAAGGCGGTGATTTGAAAACTAAGAAACATTTCGGTTTGCAAATCAATTCTACTCCTGCTGAAATAAACAGGGTTCTGTCATTGTATTCACTGAAAATAGGGTTCTACTGCTCATTTAGGAGCAACATTGTGAGACTCCTACAAATTGCAGAGAAAGAAAATCTATTTGGGAGATATTTCATTCATTAATTCAAGATGCTGCATGTGCTGGTTTGAGATTGATTGACATTTTGGTGGGCAGGAAAATAGCCACCCCTGGAAGTGAGGNGGACTCTGCTCTTCCTGTTGGGTTGGGGAAATGATTGTTCAAGGGGTGGATTGACTGAAAATCCTAGGTTTTGTCTTTTCATGTGGTTTTGGTGGGAGAGTGAACTGTAGGTGGGGGGAGGATGGATGTTTTGAAAGTTTCCTTCTGGTTTCTGGTTTTTTTTTTTCTTCTTTTTAGTATTAATTAATAAAGTTTCTTCTTTATGCTTTAAGTTGGGTGACTGTGCTCCTTTTTTGGTCCTACCTCACAGCAGAAATTGAGAAAAATATATTTTCATGGGTGCACTGGCCTTTGGCCAGTGTCAAACCATGACATTCTTGGTTCCCTGACCGGGAATCGAAATTTGGTAAATAAACCCATGACACTGCATTATGAAGTACATATGTGTATATAGGAATCTAGTACATACACGTGTATATATGTAATGAATACAGGATAATATGAAGACATAAACAAATACTGGAATGGACAGAAGCAGAAAGAAACCAGTTTGGGTATAATGGGTCTTGAAACTGATTCTACTCTGGGTTGGGTTTTTGGCACAGTTACTGACACTGATTATTTCTGACACTGTCCTTTTCCTGCTGGTTATACTGCAGAACAATTGCTACAAATATGGTATAGAAGCTTGTCATTTTTATACTTATTATTATAAGTATTAACCAAAGTTTTCCAAAGGAGTACCATTTTATGTTCATATTACAGATTTCTTTGCTTGCTAGTTTTGGGCTATGAGTACTTGCCTTTCTACAGTAATGTTCATCATTTGACAGCTTCAAAACCTGACTGCTCATGCAAATAAAGCAAGAGTTTTGGCTTTTGATGTCAAATGCTACAACTACTCTTATGACTAGCACAGACTTTCAGCCCTGCTGCCCATCAAAAAGGCAAATACTTTCCCTTATACTGTCACATAAAAAGCGTGTACATTACCTCTGTACATTACAATGCAGTCTAAACCTAAGCCAGTCAAAAATGATCACAGTTCAGTGGAAGAATCGATGTGATCTGGAAAAGAAATTCCATGTTGGAATTTCAACCATTCTTTGACAGTGAAGACTTCTGTAATTCAGTAGTAGTTCAAAAATAATTCCTCCTTCCATATACTTAGGAACACATGAAAATGCTAGAACAAAATACCATTTAACCTTCTGAGAAGCATCTGATATTTTAGTTTAGTGTCTTGGGGTGGACTAATGCTGATGTATCTGTGGTACAAGAGGGACCCTAAATGCCTCTTCTGTGTATCAAACATCACAAATTTCTATAACAAGAGTAAAATCAGGACCTGGTATCTCACGAACCTCTCAGTTCAGTGAAGAAAATTTTGTGGCAGTCTGAAAATTCTTCCCTCAGCCAAAAACATGGCAAGGGAACATCTGACATGCCAGCTGATAGAATGAAAGTGCTCTGAGATGACAGGGAAAATCGTTTTTTTACAGCTCCTGCCCACGCTATCACATACTCAGCCAAGTGTATTTTGTGAAACTGGAATGAGTGTTTGCAAACTATAGCATTTTCTGAGGACCTCAAGAACACGCTGTCAAGACAGCATGTATTAAGAAATATGACCATGATAATGAAAGATCCAAAGCAGAAAATGACATCCTTTCAACTACTGGAAACTGTTTTCTCCTTTAGAAGATGAATCAATTTTCAATTTAGGTTGTTTTTTGTTTTTGTTTTTGTTTTTTTTCAGTACAGTGTCTGAGTATGCAATATTGAGTAATGCTAGAATAAAAAATTGTGTCTGAAAAGAATTAAATGGTCTCCCTTTACCTTGAGGTGTAATTTTCTACTGAATTGAGGTTCTTAAGATAAACTTTAATCTCTCAACTCATTATTTGTCATTGACAAGGAGAAGCAAGGAAAGAACAATAAATCCCCCTTTATAGATGAAGGATAAAGTGAAACTACTCCAGTATTTACCTTGCAAAACCAAAGAGGAACTTCAGTTCCTTAGGACCCATTTACAGGACCTCTCTCCCTTTCTTATCATGCATTTGTCTAAAATTAATTTTTAGGCTAGCATAGAAAAATGCTTCCTACATGAAAGATATTAAAAACCTTGTCTAGATTGTACAAGGAGCGCTAAGAGCTTTTTTTTTTCCCATTGCCTTTATTACAGTGTTAAAAAGAATAAATATGCCTCAGAGATACTTGGGTGGGTATGCACAAAGACAAATCTGCACTGTAACTTGTAAATCCACATTTACCTCATGCAGAGGGCAGACAGAGTCCATAAGCACCCCCTGTTTGTTAGGCTGTGAACAGGTTTGAGTATCTGCATACTCTTAGTTTCCATTATAAAAATGTCTCACAGTCATTGCAGTTCTTGCCTGTCAAGCAGAACAGCACCCTCAGCTTGCAGGCAAGGAAATGGAGCCTGAGATTACATGTGATTTATTCAAGGTCAGAGAGGAAATCTGCATTAATGTTTGAACTTGAGTGTTTTGATCCTTAAAATCCAACTAATTCAACCATTATACCAACCTTTATCTATGCAGGCTATAAAGGTGAGCACAGCCCCATGGTGCTTTCTGAATTAGAGTGAGAACCCTCAATCTCTTGCATGCACATATGCTGCAGCAAAAAAAAACAAAAAANAAAAACCAAACAAACTATAAGGAAAGTTGTTTGGTGAGAATGAAATATTTAAGTATGCACTCAGGCACATCAAATGTTATTCTTTACATACAAGCCAAAACCTCTCAAACAAAACAAAACAAAACAAATTTAAAAACAAAATAGACTCACCATACTCAACAGACTCTTGGGTACAAGACTCCATCCAATTCTGCAGGTTTGGAACAGGTTCTGACTGCATTCTGTAAGATGAATTATAATTCAGCTGACAATCAAAGCAACCATCCCTAGGCTATCAGTTCCAATGTCCTTGTGACCCACCCATTTTTATCAAGCCTATGCATTTCTTTTTTTTTTTTTTTTTAGTTTGAGGTGAATCAGGACCTTGAGGAAACATAGTGGGGTTTTTTCAGTGTATTTAACAACTCTGTCTTCAATTCTTTCTTGGTTCCCTCAGTTTTCCTTGCAGTTTTAGCAAAAAGGATAATTTTCCCTTCTCAGTACTTTACTGGTAAGCCAACCCTTGGATAGTTTCTCTATAAATCTGCCCAAATTCTACAGAGATATTTTGCTTTCCTGGACTTTGTGGCCAGGTTCTTATTTTTATTGATATTTTCCATCACCAGGTATCATGGAAAAGACATAAGGCTGGAGAAGGCGCTGACTTTGCCTTTGTGGAAAACCTTAAATATGCCTATAATGCCTCTGGCTTGAACCTCAGAACTCTGTTGTAGCACTGGTAATGGTTTTCCCTCTCTTGAGGGAACTTGAGGCAGACTGTTTCCAGCCCAGCACTGCTGCCAGAGCGGGGAGCTGGATGTTAGAGCAGACTGTCCTCCAGTGGAGAGGCCCAGAACTGACAGTCCTGCATTCTGCACGGTAAAACTTTTCTGACCAATGTACAAACCCTAAGCTTTCACGGCAGAAAATTGTGCATTTTATTCTGTATCTCATTCTATTCCTCTGCAGACTGCAAAACCGAAAGGGCCTGCAGCAGATGGATCACAGAGTTGCAGGGACCACTTAATTAAATGGTGCCCATTAGGGCAGCATTCAGGAATCTGAAACTTCACAGCTGGATTTTCATTACACAGAAACATGGAAGGTATCAATGAACTGGCATCTCTATTACCTGTTAATGTAGAATGAATAAAATTAATGAAAAAATAGATACATCTTTGAAAGTATATGTTTAACTCTTCTTTTGTTAACTGTAAAAAAAAAAAAAATCTATCCTAACTTTCAGGCAAGTCCAAGCATGTTCTCAGTCCATTTGATCTTCTCAGAAACAGAGGTAATCATGGGGATTGTAACACTGTAATTGGTGCTGTCTTATAGAAGCACCTGAGACCTACTCTTTCAATTTAGACATGCTTTTTGCACAATGATAATAATTTCCAATAATCTCATTCCATTAGAAAGAGACTGAATTTTATTTAATTTTTACCCTAATACATGATAGAAAACAAGGGTCTTTGCCAAATTAATTAATATTTCCTATCTTGAATCCCAACAAATTACCAATGCATGTAAGGGCTTCAGTCTGGCTTCTAACAAGCATAGAAGTCACAAAGCCATTGCTACAGGGAAGAAAAGGAGGCTGTGAGACAGGTTCTCTATAAAGGATGTCAAATGTCTTTATAGACAACAAAGCACTCTAAGATCAAGAACACTGTTAAGATCAAGAACACTGCCTTCAAATAATCAGCCAACTCCAAAACTGAAAAGGTCATCAGTTAGAAAGATTGCTTGTGTTTTATCATCTCTCTGTGATAAAGAAGTGGGAGAGAACTACTTCAGGAATTGTGTTAAAACCATCACTCAATCTATTACAAAACTATTGATGCAGTAATGTGTCATTAGTGGCAATTAGTGAGAGGTTAAATGCTGCATGCTACAGTGATATTGTGCATTAACTGGAAACCACTCATGAGAAATAAATTCTTATGAAATTAGGTTAGTATTTCAGAATAACTAGTCTCTCCTTGAAAAGAAGAGGTCCTTGATAGGACTCCTTGAAAAGAAAAGGTGATTTTATTTCTTTTTTAGCAATCTAATTTCATATTTTCTATGTTCAAGCTTGCTGAACAGAGTGGAAGCAGACTTGCAAGAATGAGGCACTTCAGTGATCTAGGAGAGAGAAGGAAGGGTAATTCACTCTGAGACAAGTGGATGGGTGACCAGAGTAAGACTGAAATACTCAGTTGGGATCTGACTCATGACAGTCTTCAAGCAGATGCCTTTTATTGCCCTCAAGCAGATGTCTTTTATTTCCATTCTGTACCTATAAAGGAGTTTAGGTAGTAAAAATAGTCCGAAAAAAATACTATCAATGCTGAGGACCGTGCACATACCTAAATAGATATTGCAAGCAGAAAAAGCCTGTAAATGTACTTCAGAGGATCATTCCTTCTGATCAGAGAGCTGAGTGGTGTGAGACTGTAGCCCTTGAGACACGGGAGAGCTGCAGAGCTTCGCAGACCAACGCCGTGCTGTCCTGCAGCCTGCCTGCCAGGGCACTGCAGAGCAGAGCAGGCTGACCTGCAGTTTGCTCAATCCCTGCATAAGGACAGGAGAGCAGCCCTTATAGGTCTGAGAAAGGTACCTGCAGCCCAGCACTTCGGTCCAAATGTTGGCCAAGGAGCGGATATCTCTGAAACAGATAGACAGCGATACTGTTCACAGAACACCCTTCCACAATTGTGAAGTTTCCTAAACTGAATGATAAGAAAATCACACCTGTTTCAGACCTGACAGGGCTATTGTCACTCTTCCTTGCTAAAAAAGGAGTGAAATGAACCTAAGAAGGGCCTAACCTTAGCCCAGGATGTGGCCCCAACAGCTGGGAAGTTCACCGTAACAGCACCAAGGTCTCACAGAAGTATCTGGGCTCTGATGACATGGCAATAATCTCCATGTATCACATCCTAACTCATAAAATAGGGACAGTACTAATACTGGACCCAACTGATATTAGGTCCCTCAGTGTCAGAAACAACAAAGAAATTAGGGAAATTGGATTTTTTTTTCTTTTTCAGCAGTATAAAGAAAGTAAATAATCCTTTAAGAAGGTTATAACACTCAAGTGATGAATCGTGTCATGGACCTCCTTCACCTACATTCCATCTGCTGATCTGTCTCCCTGTGCAGTGTGGAACAAGTTGTGCCAGAATACCTCAAAAACAGAAACAAACAAACAAACCTCCCCCTCCAACTGTCATCAGCTGAGAAAGGATTTTCTACTTTGGACTACTTGTTTAGGATTTCCCCATCAGTAAGCCTGTGTTCCAAGAACAGCTATTTTACATTTTATGGTAATATTGAAGACTGAAAAAGTTAGAAAAGTGCCCCACCTCCCAAAAATATATTACAGAAATATATTATATATGTGTCACATGAGGAAGACACATTTTATTGGATGGCTAATAATGTGCTAAAGGTTCTGTCATTTATGAGTAATTTGGTTATCAGAACTGAAAGGTCACAAGATATTTGCCAGTTTCATACAAAACCCATGCCAGCTCTATATAAATATAGATGTATGTACAAAGTGAGGAAATTTATGGGCTATGTCCTGTATGTCAAGTCTGCTTTTTCAGGGTAGTCTGAATACAACTTTCTGATAGAGCTCATTGGAGGATGTATATGGGATCCTAGGCTGGAATAAAGAAAACTACGTTTGCATAAATTCCTCGGCTCCCCTGATTGTGTGCTGGACATTTAAGGCAGGATGCTGGAAATTTCCTGGGTTGCTAAACCACTCAGCCATGTCTGGAGAAGTGGTTCCCAGTGTTCTGTCAGCTGAGAGGCAGAGATTCTTTCCTATTTCTCACTTGGGAACTTCTACCTCTCTCTCTTCTGTGCAGACCAGGCACTGCTGCCCTCTGGCCTCACTGCACCTGCAGCAGCAGATCTTGCAATGGGCACAGGAGAGAATCATCCTGGCCCTGAGAGTGCCACACCACGAGCACTGTGACACAGAGCCTTTGCACAATCAGTGAGGCCCTGTCAATTTTAATTAGCGAGCAGAAATGCACCAAAGGACATTCAACCCATGGCAGTCCTCATGGGCAGGTGACCTTGAGAGGCTTCTCATAACTACTTTGTCTTTTCTCTAAACTCTTTGTTGGGGTTTTTTTATTATTATCAAGGGTGGGGATTTAATTGAAGATGTTTACAAAAAACCCAGCCAAACCACCACTCAGAGCTTAAAATGCATGAGCCAATTTAAGAACAGTTTATGCTGATATACAGGGGACCTACAAGTGTGTTACTTGCACAAGCATTGTGTCATGCCTGATCTAAGACATTAGGAAGATGTTTTCCAGACTTTTGAAATCTTCCAACAGCCCTGTTGAGAACTCCTCTTGTTCCCTATTAGTTTAGAACTGCATTAAATGGTGCTACTATTTAGCTCCTTTGAAAAAACACATATAATCCTTTAAATATATTATGTATGAATTTATCTTTGTGACTTCTGCTGGCTTTGTAGTTTGCATCATTTTTGTCCAAAACCTCTGAATTTGAAGTTTCTTTAAAGTTTCAAAATTTGGTGCATTGTCTTCAGACTTGACATATATCAAGCACTACCACCTTTACACCAGTTGCTGAACCTCTCTGCCATCCATATCCTGCCAAATATAAAAGAGGTAGATAAACATGGAAGATGAAAATGAAATGGGAACAGATGGGCCCATCTGCAATTATACCTCTGAAAAGACTGAGAGCCTCACAGAGATTTATAAACCTTCTGGAGTCCAGACATTTGGTGATCTCATAAAATGATCCTAAAAGTGTTTTAAACGAGCAATTGAAAATAACAATTTTATGTAGAGAAAAGGAAACTTCTCAAATCAACACTGTACCAACAAAGAGAAAACAAGAGCTCAAAAGCTTTTGCAAGTGTACATAACTTGAGTAAGAAAATGGAACATTACAGGAAAGGTGTTCTTGCCGCCTTTCAGCCAAGCAAAAAAAGAAATTTTTAAATAAATGTGATAGAAGGACTTGACTAGCAATGATTCTGATCCAGCTGATCAGTCTATTCTTAGGAGATGTCAGTTACCAGTTTTTCTCTATAAGAAGGTCCATAACTTTTTTTGGTCTGGTAAAATTTGCTCCATCAAATCTGTGAGGTTCTTCCATTTTTGGACTCAATAAAACTGAGCAAGTATTCTGCCATCCTCCTCCTCCTCTGCTTCTCCCATTAAGTCTTGGTTTTGCTTCTGGAGGTGTTAAAGAGGCAGTAATGCATGAGGTGGTTTTGTTCCTACCTGCTTATCTGTTACATGCTCAGCTCCTTGGTGAGGATGAAACTAGAGTTAATGGCATTAACAATTCAGGGAATATCTCCAGCTTATCTCCCCACTTTCATCAAAGTTAAGGGCACTGATTTTCTACAGCCTGCCCAGTTGTAATGGCTTCCTTTCTAAAACATCTCTTTTTCTCAGTAGGTTGTCAATCAGCCTAGACAGGGATGACTTCAGCTTGTAAAGTGTTTGCCATGAAATAAGAACAGAAGTATTAAATAACATAATTGTATAAACTGAATTTAAAATAGCAAACTCTAGCTCTATGAAGTTTCATACAGCTAAAAAGAACTGATATCCCCAAGGCAGCAATGGGTAATGGGTTGATTCACAAAAATCTGAGTCAGTTTTCTAGGAATACAATAAGGAAATAAAAGGCCCTGCCTGAAAAAATTCCAGGAAATTTCATCAGCTGGCTTCTAAACTGTGTGAGATGTAGGAGATGCTCAAAATGGAATTACTCCAAGGACAGAGGTCCATCCTCTTCAAACAATAAGCTTGAAATGTTTTCAGGCAATAGAAAAAAAATTGAGAAAGACATTTTCTAGGAATTGTGACTAAAACCACTCCTACATCAGCTGTCAATAAATGGTAACAGAGAGACTGCTTGTTTATGCAGTAATAACATTTGCAGCAACACAATTTTTTGCTTTTCCAAAGCATAAACCAAAGTTTTGACCTCAAGGTCATTAAAAAACCTTGAGAGACTTCGTAAGGAAAACAAAAGGTAAAAACAGGACCCAAACCTCAGCACCACCAAGGGAAAATGAGAGAAGGAACTACCCTGCTATGAAACAATAACTTACATCCAATTTCTCCAAAACTGCTTTTTCATTCAGGCATGGAAAGAACTTTTCAGGCTAAAAGAACCAAATTAGCTTAGTCTGCAAGAAAAAGCATTTAAAAGAGAGAGAAAAGGTTACAGGTTTTCTTAAGTCAACATCTAAAATTTGTTCTGAGAGACAGAATTAATACAAGTGCATTGTTTTGCTCTGTTCTTTCCCATTAAGTCACAGGTGGAGAGGACCTGGTTTCCTAAAAACAACTTGAAAGAACTTCCAGTATTAGCAGTATGCAGTGTTTGTGAAAGGCTATGTTCAACAGCCTGCTGGGATGAGAATTTCACAGAAATTTATAAAACTTTATAAGATGTAGAACTGGGAGTCAAGAAAACACCATAAATAATCATTATTTGTTTCTCCTCATCTGTTTTAATTCTGTAAATATAATTCTAATATAATTGCCTCGGGCTTAGTGCTCAAGCTGCAAGCTGGGTTCCTTTTCAAGGTGTTCTTAGATGAACAGCAATGCTCCCAAATCAACAAAAGAAGCACAATGTAAAATGCCACACAGTCTTTTTTCCTGAATACAAACCGGAGCAAGTTGAATCCATTATGACATGATGAAAATAACCCCCACCAATTTGGTCTGAAACCAACCAACTCAACTGATTTCTGTACTTTTGCTGCCATTTAAAAATGGGTGTAAGGACAGGAAAGTCTCTCTCCAGCAAACTGATCTGCTGTCATAATTTTAAATTTTCCTCTGCAATTTTATGCCTATTTTGGCCTTATTTTCTGTTCAGGTATTCTGGAAAAGGGACCAATGAAGTTAATCTAATTTAAGTCTAAATACCCATCTCATAAAATACATGATTATCTGGGGAGAAAGAGTAGAATAAGGAGGTGACAAAGCATAGGGAACTTTAATTCAATTATCATACACTATTTTCATGATAATTTGGTTAATTTCTTAGAGAGAGATATTTGGATCTGAAAAGGTATAAAAGAACCCAGAGAGAAAGTCTGGAAATTGAAGCTTCATCTAGAAAATGCTACATCCTTCTCATGGGAAGAGATAAAAATATTTAGACTAGTTTCTAAAAAGGAATAGACTTTTCAGAACTTCAGATTTTTAATTTTTAATTTCTAGGTAGATGTTGTAACACCGATACTGTAAATTTTTAACCTGATGATATAATAACCTGATATGATAAAAGACTCAATGATTACAGCAGACTGTACAGCTTGAAACTGATGAATTTGTTAGGAGAAATGATTTTGAGATTAGGTCAGGAAGGAAAGTTTTAGTGCAAAATAGTAAAAAATGTACCTATTTATCCTGAATCAGCTATAGGTGTGAAAACTTACTTGCTTTTCTGGGCAATATTTTAAGCAAATATTTTGGGAGATACACAGAATTTGCAAGCTTTTTTTTTCTCGTATCAACAGTGGCGAGGTTCCAAGTCTTGTTTTCTTTCCAATACTTCTGCCATCCTCTCAGTTGGTACAGATCTCCTTTCTTGCCCCCTCCACTTGTGCTTCCCAGGAATAAAACTGCCAACTAGTCCACTAAATCCTTGCAAACCACGTTGTGATCCAAACCTTATTTCTATAATGGTGAATCATGCAGGGAGCCTTCCATGCAGCATTTATTTGCAGCAAGGAAAATACTGTAAAGTTGCTCAGCTATTTGAGCTCTGAGGTTATTCAAAGCACAGTGGAATTACAATTACTCTCTGCCACAAACCCCTCAGTAACTGAGGTATGGAAAAGGGAGAGGGAATTGAAAAGATGGAAATGCAATGGTATTTAGGGCTGAGGTTATCACCTCAATTACACAGAAGAGTAAAACAAAATGAACGTAGATAGATAAGGTTAAAATGCAGTTTGATACTTCTGTGCAGCTTAAAGGACAAAGAAAAAGGATTTATTTTATTTTTTTCTTTCTAATTCTCTATAAAATATTTTGTCCCAAATAACCAGATGGTATAGGCGTAGAAAGTGGAAGTGTGGAGATGTATATGAATGCACTTCAAGGTGCTACACTTCCCTGCCTCCAGCTGCGCTTCTCACAGATTGCAGGAAACATTAATTTTCTCTTAGAAACACACAGACATGTATCCTACATATTAAATTTATAAACCTCATTTTAATTGCATTTTTACATGCAGCTTTTCCCTACACAGAAAGTAAAACCACTTAGTAGGTCAAGGAAGACTGGTAAAGGGTCAGAAAAGACTGGAAAGGTTCTGCTTCTCCTCCCATTTGCATGTGCTCTGCCTGGATAAAAAAAATCTTTGTACCACGCCACTTGAAGGATCGCAGTTCACTCACAGGAACCACTGACACCCTTCCACAAAATGCCAGGAAGCAGGGATGCAGTAAAATGGAGTAACAGGAGACTTTCTCCTTTCTCACATCAGTCAGTGCACTTCCCACCAGTTTGCTCTTTCTCAAACAACCCTGATTTTCTCTTTCCCTTTGCAGAACATGTGTCCTTTAACTCAGGAAGGAAACGAGAAGGTTATCTTCTGAGCCTGTCACACTACAGGCCAGCCTGTATAACTTACAAGGTCAGAAGACTCAAAACCTGAGGTTTTTCTTCTCTTTTCAAGCAAAATGGAGTGATAAGTGCTTACTTGATTAAACCAGTGGATAAGAACATCTATTGTAATTCTTTCCTCTCCTTTCATTTCTTCCTTTGGCTCCTAGAGATAAGAATGGAGAACTTTTAGGCTGGCATTGATCCAAGCTTTGAAAGGACTTGCTGATTATGGATAATGTTCTTATTCAAATGAGCAGTACCCTTCAAGCAAATACTAATGTTGCCTGACTCTAAAGAATGAACAGGATTTCATCTAACATTTTAAATTAATTTTTATCACATGAAAGTATATTTATATATTCCAGTCTCTAATCTGACTGGATTTTACCACGGACTTCTGCTAAAGAATAATCTACACCACGTGAAGTCATCAAGTCAGGCCACAGTTAAATATCCTTCCCTTGAAAATGTGCTTCCATAAAGAAAACATAAAGAGTCACAGCAAAGGACAAGACAATTAAGATTTTCAAATGCCATATTAAATATATCTGTATTTATAGACTATTTAAAAATTTATACTCTGAATACAAAATATTTAAATTCTTCCTCTAAATTATCTCCTTGACACCAAAAAGTGCTGGCACACTTAGCAAATTCATATACACAAATAATTTCATCATCTTTATTTTCTGACTTTAAAGCTTTTAAATTCCAAAATAAGCCTTCTGAGGTGGGAGAGACATCAAAAATGTACAAGGCATTCAGAAGGCTGATGATCAATGTATTTATACAGAGATATAGGATTTTTTTATTTTCTATTCTTTCTCTAATAATTCCTAAAAGGTAATTTCTTCTGGACACTCACCAAACACTGAGCTGATGCTTTTCATCAGGATTATCTATAACTATTTCATGATCTTGCTCTTGACAATTAACAATCCCGGAGATCATAATTTTATACGTGGAGCTCAAGCTTGTTTTTTTCCCTGTGTCACTTTACATTTATCTACTCTGAATTTCACCATTTTAGTGCCCAGCCTTAGGAAATCCTCCTGTAATTATTCTTGATCATTCTACCTTAAATCTCTTATAATAATAAAAAACACTACAGCATTGCTGATCCCAAGGTCACTGACAAATATGTTGAAACATGGTAATACTTGTTTTTTCCCAGTGTAGAAATCAGAATCTAGAATTCACAATGGGGCATAGTCTCTTATAAATGTATCTACATCTAAAAGATGAGATAGGAAAGAATATAATAATTCCATTCTCTCTAGCTATAGAACAATACTGAGTTAAACATAGGTTGATTTGATACAAAAACAAAATTAAAATTTTCAAACATTTGAAATATTTTTAAAATTGAAAAAGAGAAAACAATTTAAAACATTTAACAAAAACCCCCTCTCCTTTTGCAAGAGTACCTCAAAAATTTGCTGCTTAAAATGTCTTCAAAGTAGTTCTGGGATAATTGAAGAATGATTCCATATTTTCATCTTCTTCATAATATATAATTCAAATAAAGGCAATGCAAATCCACTGCCTATGCTGCAATAACTGGATCTGTATTTTGTTATTGGGTCAAAAATTTTTGATTGATGCAAAATGGTTGCTAGTTCTTTACAAGAATACACACTTTTAACCCTGTAAATGTATCCTGCAGCTGCAATGTTACTGGATGTTCATTTGGCACATTTGATTCTAAATAAATAAATGAACACTTGCCAGTATAACACGCAATGTGTGGTTGTGTGACTGCATATACAAGTACCTCTAATGCCCCTTAGAAATATAAGATATAAGTAAGTTTTGACTGGAGTACAACCATTATTATATTAGTTGGCAGCTCCTTTTTTTTTGTCTTTAACACAAATCTTTGTTTTCAGAAAAATTCAGTCAAAATCTCTTTAAAAGAGAAATGCAAGTTAATTTATAGAAATCTGAGTCTTTATGAAGTTCAGAAAAAGAGAGAATGATATTTCAAGGGGCAGCTGAGAATTTTTTTCCATGAATACAGTATTATTCATAAGCAAAAAAACCTTCAGCCTTTTGTAAAGCCTGAATATGTGAGAGAAGTAAAATGCTAGATCATTCAAAGTTGCTTCAGCTTCCTCAAAATGATTCTGCTTTTGATGAGTATGACTCAACTGCTGACAATTTATTGATAAAATCATTGTTTATTTATTACCTCAGAATAGAATTCAATCACAAACCACTGTGAAATTATTTATTCAAAGCAGGAGCATATGAGAGTTATGAGCTAGATATGGGCTGAAATCTTTTATTCAATGTATTTGATAGGAGTTTGAACCTTTTTTTCAGTTTAAGAATTATAAAAAATTTCCCATACAAGTGAGATCCCGTAACAAGCAGAACTAATTCTTTTGGGTGGTTTTAAAAGTTATTTTACTTTTATAAAAAGTTATAAAAGTTATAAAAGTTCTTAAAGTCAGCTAAGGATTCGGAGGTGTCAGCCTGAAAACCATTCATATCCTTGAGTCAGTGCCTGTGACTGTGGTTAGTCCTGGTCAGAGTCTGAGGGAAAGCCAGGACAGCAACAGCTCAAATGTCCATCCTGCTCTACAGCATCTCCAGAACTCACACATGGCTGGAGTTCAAAATTCTAAATATGAGAACAAAGCAAAGCGACCCCACTGGATATAAAGATATAAAAAGTAATTTATGTGATGACAGGTCATACACCCTAAAGCTGAGTAAGGTTATGAATATAAAATATACTTAGTGTGAACTTCAAATCCTTTGCTAGAAGGTAAAAATGAGACAAAAATGGAGCTGATGACATTTCAGTCAGACGAGATGGGAATGGGATAGCAGCTTTGAAAGCTGAGAGATAACTCAAGGAATGCAGAAGAGTCAGTGGCCTGGTATAACAGAGTATTTCAAACACAGATTATTTTCAGAGCTGAATCAGGCTATAAAGATACAAACCTTTCTTATCTTTCATAGAAAACAACCCCTTTGTGAGGCTATGCAGATCTTTGCATTCCCTTTCATGGAAATTCAAGAAATTCAAGGTGTATTTATAATGATTCTGCAGGCTGGCTATAGAAGTCTCAGCATACTTTAGTTCTGGAACACGTCAGCTCAGCATGCACTCTGCTAAGCAGCTGAGTAGTGACTGTCCTGTGCTGTCCTGTCCCCGTCCAGACCACCATTGTCCCTCCCTCTTGACAGGAAGCCTATCATGGAACAAATCCTGGAAGAAGCCCTGATTTTCCCAACAAATCTTCTCTAGCAGTTTTAATCATCCCAACTAGTAATGAATTGGATGGATTCAAGAGTTTTTTCAGCATTACTGCCATGTCATAGAATTTCAGCTAAAACCAGTGATTACCTGGTGGACATATCTATTTATGTAAGCATCAGTCAAATCAGCTCTGCAATAGTTACCAAGTAGCTCCTATTGTCCACTAAAATCACTTTGAAGGGGTTAGCCTCAAATGAGTATTTACATCTTCCACACTAGATTTCCAGAACTGGATGTATAACAAGCAATTCCTATAAATAATGTCCACATGTCAAGTTTTGCTGCTCTCAGTTTTATTGCTCTTCTTTCTTCCAAGAGAATGTGCACCAATTCACATAACTGCTGCAAGAAATTTATCTATAACTTAAAACATAATTGAGCACTAAGAATATTTTTGCCTGCTACTGACCTCGTAGTAAACTCTATCCAACACTGATGGCTGGCATGCCTATCTACTTGTAAATTCTAACAAAATATGTACTTCACCTTCTGTCTTTTTCTTTTTGAGAAATTCCTCATAATAATTTGCCACAGGGGAAAAACAAAGAAACAAAAATTGATGTTTTTATGTCCATTCAAAATACACAATTTTGTGGAGGCAGTAAACAAGTGCATATCTGACCTTCTGTCTTATATAGCACAGAAACCAAACTGATTTCCATGAAGCACAAGCAGAAATCAAAGACCCCAACACCCCCAAAAAATTTAGCAGACTCCATTTCCCAACCTGGTTTCCTTCAGCCATGTGTTCCATGGTTAACTGCTTTGATACTGGCTCTGATGGAGGCCTCTCATACAGTGAGGGCATTTTCAGAAACATTTTCTTCCTTTCTGATTTCTGGTAAGAATTGATGTCAACATTCATCCATTCCCTCAGGGAAGGCACTGACAGGGCTTCTCTCCTCTGAATGATCAGCTGTTCAAATACTGCTGAGATTAACTCGGGACACCAAGGGAACTTCCTTCTGCTAAACCCATCTGTAATTAGGCAACAGCTTCAAGCAGACATACATGAAAAATCCTTCAGAGAAATGGAAACATTGGTGAGCAATGTAAAATAGGGCTGCTTCTTTAACTTATAGATCATATTGTAGTCTGTATCAGTGGTTGCAAAAACTAGTTCCTGAATCTTAGAATTCCAGGCACTCTTGAAATACCTTTCTTTGGTACCTAAACAAGTCATCCAGAATTCCATTTCTCAGACAGCCCAGAGCAGATACTTACGCTAGTACATAAACAGAGAGACACAAATATGTGCAAAAGCATTTTCATTTAAATGCAGAATGATCTATTAAGAACTCCCATTTCCAAATCCTGTTGTAAGTCAGTCTAAACTTTCCATGACTTCTTTCCAGTAAATTCCTAATCTCTGCATTTACTGGTAAAGGCAGCATTCCATCATGTTGATGTTGCACAAGTACGGCACTGTGCGTCAGACAGATGTACTACCTGTGCATGCATATGAAAATATTAATGTGAAGAGTATTACTAAAGTTCACAGAAAAGAGTTTATATCTTTTTGTAATACTGCATACTAAATACTCTTATAATGTACCACACATTTAAAATCAATTCTACCATTTATAAAGGTGTAAGAAAAGTAGAATGAGGCAATTTAAGCCATAGAAACCGTAGAATATTTTTGCATTTTACACTCTACAGAAGGACCAAACCTTTGAAAGAAATATCAGCATTTAATTTACATGACATTGCAAGGATATCACAAACTGGTTTTTGTTTGGTTTTGTTTTCTAATGTGGGCAGTAAGGCTGAAGTAGATGGAAAGGGGTTTTTTTTCCTAATTTTCCATGCTGCCTTGCCTTGATTGCAAGGCAATACATTGATGTACAGTGATACACTTGACATCCACATGACAATAATTGGTGACTCTGCTCATTTTCCCCAAGGCCTGCTGGGTAAATTCCCCGAGGTCAAGTTATTTTTGTAGAGGCTCCCAGCAGGAGGGAGGGCTCTCCACACCCTCTTAGAAATTCACAGCGTGCTGGCACATCACAGCAGCTGCCCCAGAGACTGGGACCATAACCAGCACTGCAGGATCTTCTGCAAAAATCAGGGAAAGCCATTTTAGCTCTCCCCAGAAGCCCAAGCAAAAGGTACTCACTGCATGGATCTGAACCTCCATCCACATTTTCTGCAGACGAGGGAGTTCAGAAAAATGTCCAAGTCTAACCTGAATATGGTAACCGTTCAAAAAAGAAAAAGTACTGACCAAGACACCAATGTCAGTTGTGGTTTCTTTTAATCTGAAAATAAACCAAGTAAAAAATTCCTTGAATGCCTCACCAACAGGACAAAGGGAGAAAGGCAATAGAGCCAGGACTAGCTGAAATATTTATTTAGCTAAGTCCCAAAGACTCCTTCATATTGGTTATCTGTTCTATTTTTATATTTTACCTTTTGGATTTTCTTAACTGGGGTGTGGCTGGACTGAGAGTTCACATCTAAATTAGAGAAGCACCAGATGTAGGAGTTACTGCATCAAGGTGTCAGCAATATTAGTCTGTTGTGTCCCATGGCCATGGGAGATTTAATAGATCAGATGGTGACTGTGAAGCATCTAAGGCATACCCTCCTCCCCAAGAAAGGAAAAAAAAAAAAAAACAGAGAGAAAAAATAGGACAGATGCACGTGCTCCCATGTATGCAAAGAAATGAACAACCAATAGGGGAAATAAAAGCAAGAGTGAGCATCCAAAGTTTTGCATAATTTTCAGTTATAACTGAAGCCACTGCAGTAACACTGGCCCTGTTGAGTGGTTGGCTTTTTTTTTTTCCTGTAAAGATTAACAAATGTTTGATAAATAAAAATTTTGAAGATACTGATTTATAGAACTCCTAAGTATCAGTAGATGCTGATATTGGTTCTACAACTCAGTAGATTTTAATTACTTTGAAGTTATCATTTTCAAAGGAAAGTACAACTTGTTTAGAGAATTTGTTAATTTCACTCAAAACTTAATCTCTGGGCACTGACATTTCCTTTGCCCTCTGTCCTACATCGCTTTGTCCCCTCCTCCTCCAGATGGTCTTTGTATTTTAGAGGCTATCTGAAAGCTCATTGGCTATTCTGTTTACAATGTTATTTTGCAGAGCTCTAATTACTAATGTATTTAGTATTCTAGGTCTAGAATTTGAGCCTTCTGACAAATTATTAATCAGGGATATGAGAAGCTCAAAAATAAGAAACCAAAAAGCTTATTGAGGCCATAAGCTTGTTAATCTTTGTTATTCAGCAGTCATGTGTGCTGACAGGAATACTAACACAAATCAAGCAATTGGAAGATTTCTGTATGAGAACTTTTCTTCCTGAGTGACATGTAGATTAGCAGGACCCTTCCTGCTACTTTGGGCTGTGCATTGACTTCCCTTCAGCCCATTTTGTTGAAACAACAAATCAATGTCAACTTTCTTTACCCCCAGATCTGGCCTCCTCTAATCTGTTTATTAGAACTCTGTAGAAAAAAATAAACTAAATACTTTACATCATATTATTTAGCAGGAAACTAATACATTTAATAAAAGTAATATACATTAAGAAAACCTCCAAAGCCACAACCATAAAATCTCATAAACTTATGTAGGGAAACCTTGGTTTCCTTATTCTCTCCCTTGACACAGAACAAAGAGAACATAAAATTTCTGTACCTTTTCAGTCACTGTGCTGAGCACTTTAAACCTGAGGAAAATTTTATTTACTGCCAAAGAAAATAAACATAAAGAAAAGAGTTCCTAAACCACAATTATTTAATCTAACTTAATTCTCTGGCAAAAGAAAAAGAGAAGGGGAAAAAGGAAAAGGGGAAAGATCTTAAAACTGAAAGATCTTTCTAGACACTTGAAAGATCTATAGGCAATTGATGTTCAATTATGGTTTCCTAAATTGACTGCTCCACTACACTTTAAGAGCATTTTCTCCTGCCTGTATTTCCATCAACTGCTCATGAACATGTCAGTGAACAGGATTCTAAGCCTAATCCAAATTTCCAGTTCAGCACATTGACTGCTTCTCCTTAGAGCCTAAGCTTTCTGTCAAAGAGGAAAATCAAATCACATTGATACTATTAGTTCTTGCTAAATCCATTTTGGCTGTTTCTTATAGCCTTATTAGACTCATGAGTATCTGGTCACTGTTAACCTTTTGCAAAGACAGAAGAGGGGTTTAGAATTCCTTCTTCCTTGCATTTACACCCTCATTAATTGAGACCCTGCCTACTTCCACTCTTCTCTTTTTGACCCAATGTATTTGTAGATCCTCTTCCTTTCTTTACCCCTAGTAAATATCAATGCACTCAGCATTTGATCTTGGCTGATTTTTTAACCTAGAGGGTTTTGATCACCTTTGAGAGACAACTGCTCTTTTTTCCATTTGTGCATGTCTCCTTTCATACTTTCATATTAAAGATATCACAACACAGCCAAATTACCTTTCATTGCCTTTTACGTTCCTCTGCTTTTAGACAGTTGGCTCTTTTGCCACTATGACATGAGGGTCATGTTTGGCTTCATTTATCCAGACGCTTTTGTACCATTAGTGATTCTTGGTTTGTCAATTTTTTAATAAAGTCCTCCTGCAGCACTGCCTGCTGACTCAGTGGTAGCAGTTTGGGAGAGCTGCTGAACCCACCAGACATTCTGAACAAGCCTTTAGACAGCTCTGGTTCAAATCCCTCCCATAATGATAATTTCACCTGGGAAGCAATGCAATTTGTGACATTTTCAATTCTCACTAAAAGCACAGGCACATTATGATACTATTTGGAAATGAAAATTTAGATTTAAGAAGTGTGATTTCTACTAAAAGCATATTACAGGCCCAGATAATCACTTCAGTCGGGGCATTACTGGTGCTTTGCATGTAAACTCCAGGCTAATTAACTGCCTCTGCCAGCTGCAGGTTTTGAACAAGGTACAAATACTTTGTATTTTCTAATAATTTTAGTAATTTGGATTGCTATTGCTCAATAACTGCAAATCATCCAGCCTCTTGAAGCCAGACAAGTAATTGGCTACAAACAGTCATAGCCCCTGCTAATTCCTGTTTTTCCTTCTTTATTAGTAATACAAAACCTACTGGGATGGATGACCATTATCACCAGACACATATAGAGATGGACAATTTTGTGACAGTTGCTTTTGGAGTCAGGATTTCAGATGACTAGGGGTAATTAAACAAATATGATTCAGGAACATATGTTAGCTGTTATTTTAATGCAAACATTGTGAAAATGTGAAACATATTTGGTGTTCATAGACTGACAACAGCAGATTCTCAGATGTAAAAAAGATATAAAGCAATTTAGTCTATTGAAGATGCTCTACTGCATAGGGCTACTCAGATGGGACTCAGTAGAGATGGTTTCTGTTATGCCAGTGATTTACTGTGTAATCTGTTATATTATTTCTTTCCACTCACTGACTTTGATTAAGTGAAAAGGATCGCTTCTGTCTGTGAATTTGTGCAGCAAATCTTTCATTCAAAATCAGGCCCTGATCCTAGAGAAAACAATAAAAAACCCACCCAAAAACATCACCCCAACTATACAAAAATATTAATTCTATACACTGACACAGCATTATTGGTTGTTAGCTGGAAAACCTATGGTAGGTGCTGTGTATCTACAATACACAAAAAATAAGAGAAATCCAGTTTTGTCTGTAGTAATGCCTCAGCACTGATATAAATTCATGCCTTAGCTAAAGCACCAGCTTCTTTCTGTGCTGTGTTGGAAAGCAACAATTACAGTCACTTAATTGACCTGATCCAAGTGCAGCTCTGGAGCTAACACATACAAGATATCATCACCCAATCTATTAGGGCAGTATTGACATTTGCAGGAATTGCTTTCTGAAGATAAAGATGAAACAAAGTTGGGATTGATTTAAGTATTCAAAAGGGTTTTATTCACTGATTTTACAGTGTAGCAACTGTCATTTCTGAAAGCCATATGGATTTAAATTGATTTGAAATAGAGTTCTTATTTAATTATCTGGCACAATTGCAGTTTATGAAACTTACTGATTATTGTGAGAGGCTCTCTGTAGCAAAAGCTTACAGTAAAGAGACAAGGAAGTCAACAGATGAGAGGAGGATTGTTAATAGGCTGATGAAGAATGAAGACATACAAGGCTAAATCACCAAGGAGTCTGTTTTGAAGTTCTTGTGCATTCCAGATTGGCTAAGGATTAAGAGCTTTATGCAAAAAAGAGATTGAATAATTTCTAGGAAAATGAAATAATTTAGACTTCAAAGTGAAGCAGCAAACTTAAAACCATAAAGCTGAGGAAGAAATTATGCTCCTTTAGAGCAAAAATATCCCAGCACTTTCAGAACATGCAGAAGTCTAAATTTGTACGCTCTCCTCTGACAGTGGGATACAAAAATGCCTTTTTCAGCCTGTACCTCTGCAGAGGCACTGAGGTGCTGTTCTCTGGTCCTTGCACCCTTTCTCCTGGCTTCTTTTCCCACGGGGGCATCAGTAGCACTGGGATAGGTGAGGGAGTCACCCGTGCCAGCACATTCAGGGAAGCTATAGTGTAAGGATGTGTAGGAAGGGAGGAGGGGGAAAAGCAGCACTGAGTGTTTATGGATTCCCTCCCCAGGTTAATGGCTGGTCTCATCAATATTCTCAGTGATGATACTGTAACTAATTCTGCAAATCTGCTCTGAAAGACATCCTAAATTTTGAGCTTCTCAGTGTTTTAAATGATGAAAAATCTGGTTGGGCTTTTTTTCTGGCTAAGACAAATCAGGCTCAGTTGCAAAACGTTTAGCTTTGTCACAACTGAGATAGCTTGGGACATACAAAAAAATTAAATTCTAAGAGTCTACAGAAAGGCTTGTGCCAAAAGAGCCAGGTGAAACTCTGAGGTAATGCAGCAAGTTGGTGGAATTTGCAGAATCACAACTCTGTAGTTGCTGGCTGAATTTCAGGTATCTTCAGGTCATGCAGAAACACTTGCAATCAGTTGTAAATGTAGTGACTGAGAGCTGAGCTCTAGAGCATATGTGGCACCACAGTTTCTAAAATCACACCCATATCCACAGGGTCTGGACGCCTTAGTGAAAAACATAAAGCTGCCCACAAGTGCATAAGAGAGAGCAGACATTTGTATCAAGTAAATCAAAAGTCTGATATGTTGCCTACCAACTTCCAGATGGTCAAATTCTACAGCATTTTTGAGGTCTACAGGAATTTTACTGAGCCAGCACCTGCAGTATTTGGTTCTGAAGAATTAAATAGATTCCTAGCTATGGAACAAAACTCTACTAAATTTTAAATATATACTTGGCCAACAGAAAATGTAAACTCAGAGGTCTTAGAAGTGTCAAATTTGCTCTGGCATTATTTAATTCTACAAAAACTCCTCCACAAACCATGTGTCTGTGGTTGTTTTTGCTTGAGGCTATGTTGCCTCCTTCCAGTTTGAGGAGATAAGAAATAATTGTCATTTTTCAGCCATCACTGGAAGCATTCCCTAATACATAAGGCCATGGTATAGCTCCTAGTATTCAGACTGATGCTTATTCCTGGAGAAAATAATGAATCCAACTGTGTCTCCCTTCAGCTATTCCTCATTATAAATGAGGGAACAGGAAAGATGCTGCTGCTTGCTGTTTGAAGGGATAAGACACTGGGTTTAATAGCACCATAAAGGACAAACTTTAATATCCTTTTATATATGATCCTGTTTATTTCTGAAAGGAGGTGGAGGAACAGGGCTGAAAATGGGTTTTTAGATAAGTGTGGTAAGCTTACCTGATTCTGTGAGCTTCCTAGCAAAAATTTCTACAAACTTTATTTTCTAAAATCGGAGCTTATCCAGAAAAACATACTTCCTTCTGAAGAAAAACTAATACGAAAATTAGGGATGCATTTTTACCATACTTCAAGTTACCATGAGCAAGATAAAACATGCTCTTTTGACATTTTTGGACAAATTCAGAAAAAAAAACATAAAGCAAACCAAACCTCAGATCTCAGACAGTTAAAATTTTGGCAAGACTGATTTCCCTTTGATCTCACAGTTCAGCAGAAATGCTAAGTTTTGGTTGAATTTCTCCTAAAATTCTGCCCTCTCTCCTTCCTGTGATTTGCAATGAGCTAAATTACAAAGGAGACAACATCAGTGTAATTAAAACTATGCTCCACTTTGAAGAAACACTCATTGCAGAAACTGAGGTAAACTCAAGTTCTCAGATTTTTAACAAAGCCAATTAAGTTTGATACTTTCCAGAGTTGTTCTGTAAGGGTCAAATAAAATTATTCTTAGACCATCTTAAGTTCATTCATCACTGGTAAAATAAAATGGGCTTTTGCAAATCACTCTCTTGCAACCACTCATAAATAAAGGGTAGAGCTCTGTAAATCTGTATGCCTTATATGCCCTCTGCAGTTTTATGCCTAAATTAAAAAGTCAGAATCCATTTCACATTGTCAAATGGATCTTTAGCAAGTGGGATTTGTTTTCATATTGTTGTACCTAGTAAGCATAGTGAATACATGAGCTTTTTCACTAAATTAAATGAAAAGATTATTGCTTTTGCCCTAAGCAGACATTACAGAACATGCCCAGGAAGATAAATGTAAGAAAGCAAAATATAGCAGAAGATTGAGTACTTGTCAAAACCAAATTGAAGGCAGTAGGCAGCAAATTGGATTTTCTTTTACAATAACATGCAGTTCACATTCTACTACTGTAATGAATATTATAATGTGTGCTTTCTAATATAATGTCTAGCGATGCATTTCTAGAACTATTTCTCTAAGCCTAAGGATATTCTTGTTATATCATGGCCCAGTACATAGTAATGATAAGTTTGTTCAGTTCGCTGCGTAGCCTTAAGGATATCTTCTTCTGAAGAAAGGAAAATATTAATCTCTAGATTTCTCTTCCAGTTACAGTGATTCAATGCTATGAATCTCAGCAGATTTACAATGTCTTCATACTGTCCAGCTCCCAAATATCTATGGTTGTTTTGAGAACCAGCACAAGTACCATAAACAAGCATCAAATCCTTCCCAAAGCTTAGAAACAACACTGAATTCTGTGGCTGCAAACCCAGCTTAGAAATTATGAGCCCAAACCATCTTGATTCTTCTAATTTTATGAAAAAATTAGACCATGAATAATTAGCACACTCATGATCATGAGTCACAGACCCAGTATTTTCTGCTGCACAGATCAGTGGCTCTGTGCTGAGAATGCAGTCTCAGGTGGGCAGGTGACTCTTAACTGACGTTTCCAGGAAGCCACTCTTTGACCCAGAACTGAACCCTATCCCACATGAGACAATAATTTTTACATTTATGAGAGAATCTTTTTTTGTTGTGTTTGTAGATGATGGAAAGGGGCCGGTGTGTGCAGCACATAGAGCATAAAGAAATGGAAACAGAGAAATAAAGATTTTTTTATACTGGATATTAAACTTTACTATATATTTCAAAAGAAAGAAGTATAGGCAAAAAAAAGCAATAATGTGAAATGAGATAGGATTACGTGGGTGAGAAGGGATGCTTGGTTGTCATAACAAAGTAATACCTTCCTGCACAATTCAGATCTTCGGGGAACATTTCTTGCTGAATTTAGCTTAAAAATAAGGCAATCAGAAAGCACTGATATGCTGAGTCTCAAAGTGATAAAAAATGTACATGGATGCCAGCCTTGGGGATTACTGTATGTGTTCCATATCAGATAACAGCTGAAAACAAGTTATATACTGTGCTGTCTAAAGGGTATTTGAAATAAAGGAGCCAAGGAGCTCTGCTATTACCATGCAGTCAGGAAGAATGATGGGACTGCCCATTGGTGCAAGGGCACCCATAAGTGCTTCTTTAACAGAAGCAAGCTAATGCAGTGAAAGAAAAGATAACCACTTTCAGGGCTTTTGTCAGAGGAAATTTAAAACTTGACTGGGAAATGTTATTAATGTCCTGCATTTTTAAAATTCTTATCAGGGAAGAACGGATTTGGTATTTAAGTATATAATAATTTCTAGTAATTATGAAAGAAAAAGAAGCCTCTGTTTAATCTGTTCTTTTTTTCCCAATGAAGATCCTACATTTCTTCAACAGATGCAGGCTGAGGGTGGTGTGGTGGCCCAAATTCACGTAAAACTCAGATTTTTGTAAAACTTGAAATACATAGAAAATGCTTGTAGTACTCTCAAATAAGCTTAATGTTTCTGTCTTGGGGAAATTTCTAAAGCTATTAATATTCTGTGTGATATCCAATGTTTGGTCACTGTTCCACATCTTTCTTGACAATAACTTTTATTGATTCCTGTGGATTATTCGGGTCTCATGTTTAGAGTGTCAGAAATCTGATGTCTAAGACTTTACAGTTTCCATGAGTTCCAAGTTTCAGACCAGCTTCTTTTCTAATTACAAGTGATTAGTTACTGCAGACATTTTTCCTAGTACTAATCCTTCTTTGGAGCTAATCTGATACTGTGTTATTATTTATTTATTAGATATTGATCATAGGATCTACAAAGTACAAGAACTCAACCAGAAGAATGTTTCTTTTAAAACAAAACTAGCTTAGCATGAAGGTTACAGACAGATGAAATTCCTGACAGATGAAATATTTATTTTTATTACTTTCTTCCATATAGAAGATCCCTTGACTGAATGGACAACTCCATTATCAAACCCAAGAAGGGCAGCTATCATCAGCTGTATTTCTGAGAACAGTGAGTAATAGCAATGTACCTTTCAGAAACTGAAGAAAGAATAGAAAAAAAAAAAACAAAAAACAAAAAAACCCCACATCTTGAAAATGCCAAATCTATGCAAACTCAGAACGTGTCATCATGATGAAATCATCTTCCTTTAAAATTTAGAGTTGATTGACTAAAAAGAGAGCACCTAGTCAGTAGCAAGATGGAACCCAGAGACAATGAGAGGCAGCACTGGGCCACTGCTGCTGATTTTTAAGGCTACACTGGAATTTCAAAGGAGGATGGCAAAAAGGTAAGCACAGCTCATAAAAAAAAAAGATGATTGGAAGGTGGTCTTTTTCAGTTTATTTATGCTAGGCTTTCTTTTTCAAGGCATGACTGGAAAAAAATGGAAAGATTTTCACAGGTAACAGTAGTTTGTATATAATAAAGCCCAGATTGTTTAATCCATTATTTTGATTTATACACTCCCAAATTTAATTTAGTATAGGTGTTCTCTTACTGTTGTTACTATGCTGCAGAGAATTCCAGACAACTTGAATGTCATTAGCAGATTAAGGTGAGATTTCAAATGTGGAAAGATTTAGTATAAGAAAAAAATATCATTTTAAAACTTCAAAAGCTTAAACATCTTCAGAACATCAAAAACTGAATCAGAGACATCCTTTGCACAATAATTGCTGATTTTAGGAGAAATTTGAACTCAAAAAATCTCCTAAGTTAAAATCTTATGTTTGAGAAAACTAAACATAAATATGTTAATACAAATATATACACTAGAAAACATCAGCACAAATAAGTTAACTCATTCATTGTTATAACTATTTTGTGGCATGGACTTGTACAGGCGAAGTGCTTTTCTATTCCCATTCATAATGTGGTAATGCCTGCCTTTCACAGTGAGCAAAAGAGCAGGATTTTGCTAAGGAACTTTTGAACCCTTTAAAAATGAACTTTGTGCTACAGAATTACAGTTAACCAGCAAATAAGATGCTTGGGTTTTGCCCAAGCAAATAAGCTTGGTCAGCATTAAGAAATTACAAACCAAACCACATCAGGACACTGGAAATAAATCCATCCTTTAAATCCAGTAGGAATGTAATACATTTTTTCCCTAGCATGTTCCAAGAGAATATTGGGGTAAAAAATAATCAGATTCTGAACATCATATATTTGTTCAAAGTAAAAATGAACATCTTATTTTGTAAAAATTGTGTCAATAAGAATAGAAAGAAAAATGGAAAAAGATAGAGATACTAATATACAACAGAAAAAGTTAAACCCTTTAGTTTCTTGTTAGACATAACAGATGCCTGAAGCTCATGCTGTTGTGTTTAAGCAAAGCTGATTTGCTTGTCTTAACTCAATATTATGCTGCAGATTAGTTCTGCAGTTTATTGTACATAATAAGCTTCTGAATTTAACCACATCTATTTGGAAGAGTTGGGGGAAATATTCCTTTATAGCACTTAACATTTCCAATTTTCTCCAAAGCCTATGGTGATGAATGCCAGCATAGTCCTGCCTTAGAAACACAAACCTCAGACTTTGCTGATGGGCTTTTAAACTTTCCAAGATATTTGGAGGCCACCTACAGAGAATCTGTGTTTGACCTTGAGCAGATAAATCTCATGGAAGTATCACAGTGCGCCATACAAACTTCAGCAGCTGAGAATTCTGTCCTTTACAAAAGCTGTGAGACCAAAATTGCACAGAGGCATGTAGAAAGCATCATGGAAGCAGACAATTAAATTGACATAGAAACAGAAAAGCTTTTCAGGCTAAGTTTCATAGCATTCAGGGAATTGTGACTGTCAGTGCTTACACCAAGATGAGTGAGGAATGAGTAAGTAGGCCCGTAAACAATTACAGTTTTACAGACTAATTTCTACAAGCCTCCTATCTGACGGTATCACAGGAAATCTCTTGAGACCAACCCAAGGAAACACTGTGTGTACACAGAGCCCAACTTTCTCTCCATTCCTGCCTCCAAGGTCAGCCTCACCACGAACCTCTCCATGAGCTGGGGATTGCAACGTTGCTTCTTCCCTCTTTCCCCATGATCCCTGAGCCATTCCCCTTCCCCAGCTCTGTGGAAAGAGGCTGATCTCTGCTCTGCTTCAGGGAGAGCAGTGATTTAACCAGCCTTTTCTCTAAGCTGCTGGTAGCAATCCCAGCCTTGCATAGCTCAGAGCTTCTGTTGGAAACCAGCTCTTTGATGTGGCAAAGCACTATGGGGTATGAGAAGAGATTTGATAAGCTTTTACATATTTTTAAAATGTGGAGTAAGAGAACTAAGAAGACACAACAAGGCACTCAGGTCTTGCACAGCCCTCCCACCATGACCACTGAGAAGCTTTGTCTCTTTCAGAGCCAATAATGTCAGCAGATCTGCCTGAAGAGTAGCTTTTTCCCCTGCAGCCTTCATCTGCCACTGCAGTAGGCCCAATCAATAACCCTGCAAGAGGGAGAGAGAATTTAATGGGTTCAAAGGACTTTGCTCAGAACTCCTCTTTTTTGTACCAGCATCCCAGCTGAAAGTACCAGTACATGCCTATTTTGCTCATCATAGTTTTATAAGTTACAGTAGCCTGAGGCAGTTCTTCCCTCCTCCCTCCTCCTCAAACGGAATGAATCCAGCCACAGGGTTTTGCAGGATCTGATCAATATTTACTTAGCAAGACAATTTTAACAAGAACAAAAATATACTTTTTCATGCACTGGCCTCCTTTCTTCAAACTTACCAAAATATCTGTCTTGGTCTGAAGCAAGATGTAAAGATTTTAATAAGGAAAGGGAAGTAATAGAATTGGAATTGATTCATTTTGAAATGTTCATAGTTATTCAGACTACAGCTCACACTGAATAGGGTTCATATTCAAAATACATGTTTTCCTTACCAAGCTGTAAAACCATTCACAAAGTGTTGAAAATTTATTTCCTGGAATAGATATATTTAAATTCAACTGCTTTTTTTACAAATTGCTTGTGACAAAAAATGAGATGGTAAACAGTTGCAATGAGTTATTAAATTTTTTTCCATTTTTGTATTTGATCTCCTCTATGCATATATTTAGTCCTTCAAATAAATTTCTGCTAGATAACAGCAGTTAAAATAGTACAACCAACCTATGCATCCTCAGCAAGTTTGCTGATGATACCAAGCTGTGTGCTGTGCTCAGCGTGCTGGAGGGAAGGGATGCCATCCAGAGGGGCCTGGACAGACTGCAGAGGTGGCCCCGTGTGGCCCTTGTGAAGTTCAATGCAAGGTCCTGCTCCTGGGTCAGGGCAATCCCCAGCAGCGCTGGGCAGAGAAGGGGGTGAGGGGCAGCCCTGAGGGGAAGCACTTGGGGGTGCTGAGGAGGAGAAGCTCAACAGGACCCGGCCATGAGCACTCCCAGGCCAGAGACACAAACGTGTCCTGGGCTGCACCAGAGCCGTGGGCAGCAGGGCAGGGAGGAGGTTCTGCCCCTCTGCTCTGCTCTGACCCACCAGCAGGGCTGCCTCCAGCTCTGGAATTCCCAGCACAAGGACATGGAGCTGTCGGAGCAAGTCCAGAGGCCATCAAGATGATGGGGAAGCATCACTGCTAGGGAGACAGGCTGAGGGAGCTGGGGTCATCAGCCTGGAGGAGAGAAGACTCCAGGGAACTCCTTGCTGGAGTACCTGAAGGGGTTCTAGAAGAGAGTTGGGAATATTTACAAGGGTAGCGGCTGGAAAAGGGGGAATGGCTTTAAACTGAAAGAGGGGAGCTTTAGATCAGACATTAGGGAGAGATTATTTGCTGTGGAGGTGATAAGGCATTGGAACAGGTTGTCCAGAGAAGTTTTGGATGCCCCATCCCTGGAAGTGTTAGAGGGCAGGCTGGATGGGGTAACCAGCTCTAGTGGAAGGTGTCCCTGCCCATGGCAGTGGGGATGGAACTAGATAATATTTAAGTTCCCATAGGTTTCATGAATCTGTGAAAATAATCTCTCATCACAGTGATACTTGTCTGGAAAGACAAAATAGTGTCCTTGTCTAAAGCAGTTTTTCTTGGTGTTTTAAATATTTTTCATGTCAAAAGAGAGTTAATTTTGGGCAGATATTGAAATCTACAAATTTGGATTAGTAATTTCTACTAGAAAAAACATTGAGAAGATGTACACAGTGGTGTGTAGTTATAGAGATGATTATAAATTTAGATTATTATGGCTTTCAGGTAAATTTCATTAAATCTTGAAAATGTTTTTTCCCTTAATATAAATCACCCCTGAGGCTATAAAACACCTTTTTTTTCACAGTGTCTAATATTTCTAACTGAAATGTTACTGATTCTATCCACCACTGATTTTATCAGCTATTCTTATTAGAACAGACAAGTATTTTAAGAATAATTCTGTAACTGAGATGCAATTTAAAAAGTTAAACTTTCCCTTACTACAATGGCAAATGAGAATGCAAGCCCTTATACTGCTGATAAACAAGCTCTGAGGAATTCAGTCTAGAATGACAGAAAAAAATGAAAAAGAAATAAATTTGACATTGCTTCAACAACAACTGAGCACCTCCTGCTTTGACCTAGTTTTATTTTTATATGTGGATCCAGACAGAAAACTGAATCAAAATACGTTGCAATTGTTAGTTTGTGTGGTAATTGGCATTTTGCACTCATTATTCAAAACTAACCACAGATCAGGGCAAACCACGACTCTCAACTCAAAAAGGCTTCAACACTTTTCCAGAAGAATTTCCAGAAGGGTTCCAGAGGAGATCAGATATATCCTACAAACATCAGTGCTGTGGTTGTTCTGCATGCCCTCTGCTCACCAAGTTACAGACAAAAACTAGCAATTTCTGATGCTAGCCTTAGAGTTTGGTTTTAAAAACAAGTTATTCCCTACTATTTTAGATGTTTTCAGTCTTCTTGAGTTCTGCAGTACTACATTGCCCAGAAGTTAAAGGTGGACCAGAAAAGTGACTTGAAACCTGGCAGAGACAGTCCAAGAATTAGTGATAGACTTTTCAATGATTTGCTGAAAATTGTTTATTTTTTTGTAAAGTCAGTGTGGGATAGAGAATCAGCTCTGAAGCTTCACTGGACTTTCTCCTACAGCTTCAAGCATGAAACAAGTTTGTGAGGTTTGGAAAATGCCTCATGGTAAACACTGGGGTTGTTCTCAGTGGTAAGACCCTAAACTGTAAAGGTTCAGTCTGTAGCACTCATCCATTGGAGAAGTACAATAAAATGATGTAATAAAAATTTTTAATATTCCAAATCCTTTAGAAGATAACAACAACAAAAAAGTGGTGGATAACCAAGAGTCCACTAAACCTGTTCTTAATGAATGATTGCCTATCTCTTTTGCTTTTCATATTTGTCCCTTTATTGCATTACCAGATCAAAACTTAATACCCCCAAAGACTCCGCAGTCTCTGGGTACTGTGAGGTATAAACCTCTTCAGGGTGTCCAATCTCTTCAGGGGTTATTTTCCCACAATAAAGACAGACATTAAAAGTTGAGTAGGGCATCTGAACTTCTAACAAACTTATTTTGGGCATCTGGATTAATTTCCTGAAAATCAGCTTGTTTTAAATGCAAAAAGAGCATCTGCAGACCACCAGTGGGAGTCCTCACACTTACTGAGTTCATAAGGCCACAAAGCACTGCGATGTTATGCGAAAAGTGCTGAAAAACAAAAGCCCCAAAGATATAAAGCCAGCTTTCCCGTAGACATGAGGGAGAAGTAACTGTTATTGAAATCTTTTTTTATGTCCCCAGAGATATATTTCTTGAAGAAATTGGGGATTTGTTGAATCATGTCTTATGCTGCCAGAGACCTCAGATTTTTTGCATCTTATTTCTTTTAATAAACTGTTCTGCTACATTGCTAAAACAAATTTCTTTCAGAATAAGGAGATTCTTGTGCAAGGTTTATTGGAACTGAAATGAAGGCTTAAGTCACAACATAACAAATAATTTTCATTTCTAGCATTATGTACTTAGAAAGAACACTTCATTTCAATTAGTTGCCATCCATCTATTTTTCCCCTTCTTGCCCAGCCAAAACTGAGGATGAAATATAATTGGAAACATTAGTAAATAACTGCTTGAAAATAGAGTTTTTGAAAAGGTTTTAGTCAGGAATTGTCTGAAACCAGAACTGCAAGTAAGAGTGTTAGAAATGCTAGAAAATGTATAGTCACCTAAAATAATGTCTCTAAATTCTCCTGCACCTAGATAAATTTACATCTTTTAAAAATGCAGTGTATTTCTTTCATGCATGAGAGAGACTGAAGTGAAGGTGTCACTTTCAGAGTATTCAGCCACTGTAGTACATGCTCAGTCATAAATCATGTAATCACTGAAGTGGCATTTAATCGTGTTTTAAATGTCTGTTGTTAAAATGAGTCTGTTAGTATATGAAAATATAACAGTTGTCTTGTAGAAATATGACTATGACTTCTCCATGCCAAATTGCTGCTGCTACTATGTATTAAGTTAGTCTATTTCTTCCAGTAGAATAAATGTTAAAATTATTTCTTTGCTCTTGAGGCTTTCAATTTGAAACTTCTTTTGTTCTATCCTCCCTCCTTCTGCCTTCTTCATCGACCTGACACACTGAAGCAGACAAAAGCATGGTTGTTTCACTCTCGTTTAGAAATTACCCACTCTTCTCACAGATTCCCAGAACAGAATGACAGTAAAACAAAAGAACAAAGCAATGGAAGGGAGACAAAAGGTAGAACTGTTCCTCTCTGTCTATTGACAAAAGCAAGGAAAGAAGATCATACTCCCTAGCTTGGGGAAATCCAGGATGCTAATAAGAACATTCATGATCTGTTTTAGCAGAGCCAGATTAAATTGTAGCTTAAATTAAATTGTATTTTCCAGATCCCGTATTTACCAGTACTACAGTACAAGGTGTTACATTTCTATAACTCATTAGATTTCAAAAGTATAAACTTAAAATATGGGGAATTTGATATTTGGAATTGAAACAGTTCTTGAAGTCGTGGGCAAACTATTGTTTAGAGTATATGTCTTTACCATACTGATGTATGAACTACATAAAAAAGCCACAAGAATATTTATAACACTGTCCAATATGTCCAGCAAAACCAAAATTCTTATTTAAATTTTATTTTTTAGAGAGCCACTATTAAATTAAGAAAGAAGAAATTAGTTTACTAACAACAGGATTTTCTGTTAAATTCAACAACCTGGGTAACACAATTTAAATTTTGCAGTTACAGAAAAATCCAGAGACAAATCTTCCCCAATGTTAGTCACTGTTCAATAGTTAATAATGAATTTTTTCACTAATGTGAACATGTTTTGCATTGTTTTCAAGCTCTAACACTAGAGTGGTATGTTGATGAGTACTTTACACCATTAAATCTGAACTACCCAAGTAGGATAAAGTGTGTATTCTATGACTGGGTTAACATTGGACAGACAAACAGTAAGATTTTCTTAAGTCTGTCATCAGGATGTGGCATTCAGAATAATTTTGTACATCAAGTGCTATCAGTGCAAGAGTAATAATTAATTAAGGACAAGTTAAATCTCATTTTATTGCTGAATTTTATTATCAAGAGTCAGAGAAACCCTCATTCCCTAGAGATAAATTCACTCTCCTGAGATTCCTAGGCAGACTTTACCTCCAAACTGCATTTTAACAAGGCAGCAGAGGCCTGGGAAAGGCAAATTATCTGAGAATCAGTTCCATTTCTTACACCTGAGCAGATCCTCCTGATAGTTGAGATCACAGTCCAAAGAAAACAACCTGAAGCGAAGCCAAAGCTGCAGGTAGCTATTGCTGTTCCCCTGCACAGCACCTGCTTCCAAGCATGAGGGAATTGGTTTGCTTTGTATTTGATTACAATGAACTTGACTTTGCTTCATTATTAAAGTGTGTTTTGGGGAAAAGTAATTTCATGTGGGTTTGGTAAACACTTGTCCCCCCTTAAGGGACTGGGAAACTTTATAGTACACAGTGCTCTGTCAAACACTCTAGGAAAGATGTTTGTGTGTCTGCTAGACCTGCTTGGAGACTTTACAAGCTGGCAGACTCAGTGGGAGACTTAGGTCTTAGATTTGCCAGGCAATAAGAAAAGCTGATTTTGTAAACAAGAAACAGGAAGCAGAGACAAAAATCAGAGACCTCAAAAACTCGTGTACTTATGTACTTTCCTGCAGAGAAAGTATCCAGTGCATATATATTTTTGCTAGGTTTTAGTTATATTATTATTATTACTATCACTGAGGCTTATTTTTTAAAAGGCAAGAAAAAACACTCTGTTTTGATGTTAAAGGTATGTAAAATTCTATCAACACAAGTCTCAAATGCTTAATTTTCTAGAGCATCTCCTGACAGTTATTCTAGGCCAGCAGAATGATTTTTGCCACCCCAGTGAAATGAGCCATAAACCACTAAAAGCTGTGTTTGCAATAAATTCCACAGGGGCTTCTTCCAGCTGAAGCTTGCCAGTGTTTTGTGAGTAGAACAGACTCAACATGACAAGACAGCAGCGAGTAAAATAAATCCTGTGGTTGACCTGTAAAAGATGAGGCCAAATTCCAGATGTACTGATACCTTTCAGTTCTGACAGGTGAAAAATTTAATCTGGAGCTTAAATAAAGTGTTTTATACACATCTGATAAATAGACTGTGGTATTTGATATTTTTTCTTCCCAATACTCTGTTGTTAATTTTAATTTTTGGTGTATTATATAAGCAGGTATACATGCCGACTTTGTATTATCTTTTAAAGTAGCCTCATATTTATATTTTCTTCCAGCAAGAAGAAATTTGGTCTTTCAGGTTATTTTCTGATATTAAAAGATCTTTGAGATTTTCCTGAATGAGGCATCCAAGGAATATCTGTAGTGACAGAATTCTTTCTGGTTAGATGTCATATGCTGAAAATTATTCCCAGTATTAGAAATAGCTAATAGCTTAGAAGCAAGATGACAACTCAAATTACTATTTTAGCAAACAAGTATGAACTCTTACAGCATTATCTCACTGAAAGATAAGTGAATTATTAGATTCAGCTCTAAGAGAGACACTTGTCCCCCACAGAACTTATCTGTACTGTTATCTCCCACCATAATAGCTTAGCAAAAGAACTGTTTGCACAAGTGATAATCTAAATGCAGACATTGCCTCAGACCAATTTAGCAGGAGATGGAAGTGTTTCTAAACAAAAAATAATAGCAATAGTCTCATATTCTGGCTTTCACTGCCTTCTAGCCAATTTCTTCCCCTTCTGGATTTGTTATTGGAAGGTTATTGCATTGGTATCTGGAGAAGGTGTACAGCTACCAGAGTTATGGTTCAGGAGTTACTTTATTAGAATATGCTTACACTTTGACAGCATTTAGAGCAAAATAAAAGTTCTACTCATGGAATCCTTGTGAAAAACAGGTTTTAAACATCTCTCTAGAGCTGATGTAATTCATCCTTTTGTGCCAGGGCGGGATCAGCAGCGGTGTTTACACGGTTTGAGACAGAAATCTCTCCAGCCCAGCTGCTGCTCTTTGCCCTTGGTGTCTGCAGGCAGTAACTCAGGGCTGGTCACCTGCTCCCCTTCAAAGGGACACAGTCCCAGCCAGCACCTGCCCCTTCCCCGCAGAAAAAATCCTCCCAGCAGCTCAGACCTGCACTTCTCAGGGTGTGCTCACATAGCACCTGCGCTGTGCAAACCACAGTTCACGAATTCCTGCTCAGACCTGTTACTAAAGACCTTCAGCAGTGAGGGTTTAACCAGCCCCAAATGCAGCCTGGGCTGGTGTTTCCTCTTCAGACTGTTTCTTCTAACACCATTTCTTGCCACAAGGCAGAACTCTTCCCCTTGGCCTGCCCATCACAGGCATAAAGAAGAGCTGATTCTAAAGCCTTTGCCTCAGCCCTTCCTCTCCCAGGCCTCGGCTCTCTAAACCTCCTCTGTGCAGTCCTCTGGACTTCCCTGACAATAACAACCAGCCTAAAATGCTGCACCTTGTGTGAGCTCTTCCAGCTCATCCATCACAGCTGATGGATTTTTGCTCTCCCCATCACAGTTATTGTTCACTCCTGTTTATGACCCACTATTTGGTTTATTCAGCAGCCAGCTGGCTCCTTGCCTGCGGCCAATCTTCCCCCAGTTTAGACGTCTAATCCAATTCCCTTCATCCAAGTGCAAAATAGGGTTTGGTTCTGTGTGGGATTTTTGTTGTTGGTTTTTTTCAGTCCCTAAGCCATTCCAGAACAATTCTGTCTTCTTAGACCTCACTGTAAATCTTTTCTTTGTGGGTTTTCTTACTCATCAGAAAGCAGCTTCAATCTTTGACTGCCCCAAATGCAGCCGTCTTTCAATGCTTAATAAATGTACTTTTTTTTTTCTAAATTAGGAAGAGTTATGCTTTTCTCACATGAAGGCTAAAAGTAATAAGGAAAAAATAAATAAATTAAGATATTAATAGTAAATACTGCTATTCAGCCTCTCTCCTATAACCTCATCAAGCCTTCCTTCACAAGCCTAAGCATTAGAAAGAATTATAGAGCAATTTTTGTTTGTTTGTTTTGGTTTTTTTTTAACTCCCTGTCACTCTTCCTACCTTTCACTAAACCCTTTACCTTTCAGAAATAATTGGGGCAATTAATGAGCAAGTTGCAAATATATCCATGCTGATTTTCTGAAACTTAGTATTTTGCAAGGAAAAAGTGTTATTTCACACACAGATGGAAAGAAGGAAATGGGAATTCTAGACCAGTTGTTCCTTCACAGCATATTGAATATTTCTTGCTTTTGCTGATTTGTCTTGTCAGTAATGCAAGCAGTTAGGACAGCTATGCCCTCCTACCATTATCTGGGACTAATTTTGAAGAGATTTTGAGCAAACCATTAAGCTCACCACATGTCAAAAGCTGTTTAATGCAATTT
>VXBU01005007.1:8025-25090 GCA_013400315.1 Bombycilla garrulus
TTTTTTTTTTTTTTTTGGTAGTGCTTTTGATTTGCCTGATCATGTCCTTCATTTGAAAGACAAACAATGCAGTAAATTTGTTGGGTGCTACTTGATCTGGAATCTAGAGAGTGGTGATCCCTTTAAGCACATGGTTGATCAAGGACGACAATTTAAACAAGATTATAAGGCTAAACTCTTCTTGATCATGAGAGAAATAAAATACTACATTTGCTTTCTCACAGACTAGAGCTTTGTATTAGTTAAATCCCTAACAGAAGTTGGGCAAGTTCAGAAGTTTAACTTGGAAGCTAGCTCTTAAATAATATTTATTGTCCATAGGTTTTAAAACCTCAAGCTATGTTGTTATGCTGTCTGACAGAAAACCAGGACAATGGCCTTTTTCCTAGTTACTAGGGAGCATCTGCACCAGCATTCATTATATCAGCTTTTTTGATAAAACATGAAGATGAAATATTTTTTTTTATCCATAGCTGACACTTCTCCTTTATTCCTGGAAGATGGGCAGACTGATATTTTACCTGGCTAACTGACAGCCCTCTCTTCTCCCACAGGCATGCTCACTTCCCAAGAAAAGAAAATGTCACATATCTACCATTCATCCATGACTATAAACCAAATGTCTGACTGAGCAAGAGCAGACTTGAATTTTCCAATGAAAACCTACACAAACCTCATTTCTGATGCCCTAAGTCACCAGAAGGATACAGGCCTGACTTGGTTATAGAATTATTGGTCTACTTTCAGAACCTGCTCTGGTGCTGAGCTGGGGAACTGGAGCCTGAAGCCAAAGATAAGATATTATTATGGCTATTGGACTTGAGTTTTCCTCTACTTCCTGGCCTCACAATGAGTGTGGCAATGATGCTCCTTGCCATAAGAAGGAACTGCAGATGAAGCTGCTCTGAAACACCTTTAGTTGATACTCTGGCTAACCTGGAAATTAGGAATTACAAAGGTTGCTCTTGGTTACATTTTTGCCTCCACTTCTGTATTGTCCATGTGCCTAGAGATATCTCTGATTATAAACAAGATATCCAAGAGAAAAAAGGACTCCAGAATGAATTTGTTATTAGATTGTCATACTTGCTAAAAAAAAATAATTTTTTTTTGCTGGGTAATGTGCAAAATATTTGTGGGGGGTTGTTGTTGCTGTTAGGGTGATGTTTTGTGGGTTTTTTCAGCATACATAATTTTGAACAGCACTCAAACTTCATTTTTCATTTTCTCATTTTATTGTAATGATGAATTTTATGGGACAGCCACAAAGCAAACCAAAAGGAAACAAAAACTAGATGACCTGCTGTTATTCATGGAGTTTCATCTCTGGACAGATGAGATTGATGGACCTGCCTGTGGCTCATGTATTACTCTTGCTAACCAGAAATGAAATGTCATGTGTCTCAACTTATACTTTATCGTTTTTAATTTGGCAGCTATCTTTTGATAGGACAGAGAATCAGTGCTATTCTATCAGAATCTATCTTTTATTTTATAAATGTGAACCCTAACTAGTCTTTGATGAAACACTTCATGTTAAATACTTAGTCAACAGATGAGAACAGGTCTTCTCGGCCTGAAGAATACATGATGCACAGAGAGTAATTAAAAACTATAGGTAGATCTTAAATAATCACTGTGGCAGAAATACTGCTATGCTAGAATTTTGAATAGTAAAGCAAAAACTAGAAATACTAACATAAAAAATAGTCTTTCTTGAAAATCCACAAAAACCAGTTGGCTAGTCAACTTCTGCAAACTTATTTTCTTAAATCCCATGGCTTTCTGATAGTTTTGCCTGTAGGTCCACTGTGAAGAAATGAAAATGCACAATCATATGGAAACTTAAATAAACAAATTTGCATAGAGTAAACATTTATACAGAGTGAAGATTGTCATCCTTGCAAGTTTGAGAATAAGAGAATCATTAAGACTGGAAAAGATTCAACAGATCTTCCAAGATGATAAGTCAACAACTGCCACCAAATCTCTGGTTTGTGTCTAAGGCTTTGCTGAAAAAGAAAGGGGTCTTATGTGAATATAGTATGGTGAGAACAGTTAAAAAGAAGAACTAGGACAGTAGAAATGAAGTGAGGAAGAATATGAATAGCACCTTAAAGGAACTTGCTAAAGTGATTTTTTTTTTCCTGGTGTGAGGCAGCAATGCCAACGGGAAGAACAATTAAATGGAGGTTAGTGCTGAGTGCCAAAGAAGTAATTTCTAAGGGCTTTTCTTTTTTTCACTGAGCACAAGAGAAGGATTTAAATGATACAACCCTTAGGCTCATGAGCTTGGCAAACCCTGTTATATTTTCTGTAAAGACAGTCTTGCTTTGCCAAAGAGATTTCACCAAGTTTTCACAGCTCTTTCTAAAGCACTCTAGACAACAGGAAAACATAATTAAAGCAAAATAATATAGATAAAAATCACAAATTTAACCAAAGCAGGAGTGGTAGGAATCATAAATAAACTGGAGACTTGTTGACACAGGAATTCTTACGCAAATAAGTAATGGAATTTCTGTTTTCTTGTTTGCATCATTAAGTTGTAATAAAATATGAATTAGGAACAGTTTTATAATAGTGCCTTCCCCTCTGTTTTGCAATGTGAGACTTATTAGATAATGTAATCTGTCAAATCCTTTCCTTCCAAAGATCTTCTGCTTCTGGCTTGCATTTGAAGTGAAAGTTATTTGTGAAGAATTGCTGTGCAGTCTAGATTCAAAATGTTATTTTTGTGTACAGTGATTTTTTTTCCCCCTGCCGTCCTATTCCATTTAACAAGGCAGTGCCTTGTCTTTTAGATTACAGAATAAAGGTGTGATGAAAAAGGACAAGTTGAACATACTAGAAGAGTCCACAGGTGAAGGAACAGAGGTTGGTAGTTTCAGAAATAAGACTTTATTACTCTGTCAGCCCAGGGAAAGTTTTCAGTTGTTTTGCTGTTGATGGATAGGCAGTAGATCAGAGAAGGAAACTCCAATTGCATTATCCAAAGGAAGGACACAAACCCAATGGCTGAAACTTTCTGTCATTATGCAGTGACGGAACTCCTAAACTGAGGCGGTCAGCAAGAACCTCTTGGCCTTTTTTTCCCATTCCTCAGTCAAACCATACTATGAGTTCTCTGATAAGCTCAGTAAAAGTGGCATTCACATTGTCCAGGGTGAAACTAGCAATGTCATCATTATTTTCTCTTTTCTGCCTTCCTTGTTATATTACTACATCATTAATCCTTTTCCCAAGGCTTTCAAAAGCACACTGGAGCATGTAGCATCAGGCATTCTGTGGTGCATGGTGTGTCTGAGCAGAATTCCCCATTCTCTGCTTCATTGTGACTAGCATTTTATCTCAAGATTCCTATTGTAAGCATCCTTTCTGGCCCTCCAAAAGTAATCAGAAAGATTTGTCCACTCCCATTAGACCTGCATGGAGGGAAATAACAGCATTAGAGGTCAATTATGGGGGGAAAGAGGAATGGAATCAAAAAGTGCTGGTTTCATTTGTATCTTTTTTGTAAAAAGAGAAAAGCTACTATCTAAAATTGTTAATACAGAAATAGACAGGGAATGATGCCATGCATCAAATGGTATTGCTTACAACTACATAGGAACAATGCCGCTAATAAAATAAACCTGAATAAAACCATTTTATGGGTTATTCAGTAAAATGTCCAGATTCACTGAAGCTTAAAGAAAGAGTAAAATGCTCTTTTCTAAGAAAAGGAGACATAGAATGATGCCTTATTTGTCTTTGCAAGACAGCAGAACAATGTCTTGATATGGAATGTGTTTCATCTAGAACAGAACTTTTCAGAAAAGCAAAGGCTTTCAATTGTACTGTAGAGTCTATCTAGCAGGCAAGTTTAAGAGACTGTGTCCACACTAAAAAGTAACTTACAGAAAGAAAAATTATGGATTTAAAGACGTAAAAATAAATAAACTGTTCTCTATTCAGGCTACTCTTCTCAAAACTGAAGGCTCTTTCTTCCTTAATTCTTTCTTCCTTCACTTTAATACCATGCAGTTTAATATAAATTGTGCTGCTTAGCTATTGATGGACCCCCATATGCCACAAAGGCACCAGTGAAGCTCTCTTTGCTCCTGTCTCCAGCTTTTCCTTGCGCAATGCTATCAGTTATTGCGACCTGTAATTATTTTTACCTGTCTGCACTTGAAGTTTATCTTGGTCTCTGCTCTGGGTAGCTTACAAAGAGTTAAATTTTCTGAAGAAAAACACTGATATTATTAAAATACTTTCTTATAGAAATTATTCAAAAAAATGAGACCTATTGTAAAATATAAGGATTAATTTATTAATCAGAGCTTTCTGAACTCTCACATTAAGCAGCTTTGTTATGCTAATTCCCTTATAAATGAATAATGGACTTATTCTCCCATTATTGCCTATCATTTTAAAAGACCCATTTAGAAAATGAAGATGTCCTTTTCACTTGAAAATTATTAGGTATTTTATAGCACAAGGTTTTTAAATTGAATATTTGCTCCCTATACCCTTCTGTTCCTCCCCTGCCCTGCTTGTGCTCCTCAGTGTTCAGATCTAACACAGCCATAACCATTTGTCACAGAGATACATAGTGTGTGGAAAGAAAGCACAAAGGAGACAATGGGCTTTGAGAACAGAGGCCCAGATCTACAAAGCTATTTACTCCTGACAAATTTAGATGTAGCCTTAGCTCCTAGACATTTTAAATAAAATTCTGTTGTGAATAATGACATAAAAGAAGAAAGTCAAGATGCTGCAGCTGTAGAAAGCAGAAAGTTAAGTCATAACATTGGATTTATGTTAAAAAAAAAATTACTGGAAGAGCTTTGTTTTGCTGCATGCTTTCCACATGTCTTGGAGAGTTCATTTGCTCTTGATTGCCTATATAAGCACTGTCAGTCGAGTTCAAACCTATGCAGCAATTAAATTTACATTGTCAGGTCTCTTACAATGGAGTTCTAATGTTTTCTGCAGAAAGGTCCTGGCTCGATTCCTGCCCTGATATGTGTTTTCACTTGTGCACTATGTAGGAATCAAAGGGACAGGAGGCAGAGAAGAGGGTGAAAGGGGCTTGAACATACTGCAAGCAGCTTGCAAGTAGACACCCTGACATCATTGTGTCCTAAGCACACAGGATATATTCCTTTTGGGACAATCGGCATCCTTGGCTAAGGAACGCAAAGACCCTTGATCCCAGGTCAAGGCTAATATGACTTCTGGAGGAAAAAGCCTTGGCATTTGCCATTTGCTACATCCCAGAGCAGCCTAGACCATTCGTCTTTTCCTTCCACTCTTATGGACTAATCACAGCTTTGGCCAAATTGGCCTGAACTCCTAAAGATTCTATGGCATCACCTGCGGCAAGGGCAGAACAGATTTGTGCACAGGCTAAAATGAGGGTGAGTGCAGACTGCCTGTAATGCAAGTACCAGTCATGGCATCTCCTCTGGAACTTGTAACTCAGGAAAGTATTATCAATTACATGTGGCCAAAAAAATATGCAGCCGCAAAGCTCCATGGACGAAATCAGGAGATTTGGCTTCCTTAGGCCAATTTTGGAAGACAAAGAAATCTGTCAGAATGGACATTTTCTTGCATTTTCCTTTTCTTCAAAAGATGAGTAACATTTGCTTTTTCCCCTGTTCACGGTCAGGGTTGTAAACTCTTATGAAGCAGAGATATTTCTTATGATCATAGAATCTTTTGTGTTTGAAAGGACCTTAAAAATCATATTTTTTCAATCCCCCTGCCATGGGCAGAGGAACCTTTCACTAGACCAGGTTGCTCAGAGCCCCATCCAACCTGGTCGTGAACAATTCTTCTGGACAACCTGTTCCAGCGCTTTATCATCCTCACAATTAAGAATTTCTTCCTAATATCCATTCTAAAATTAATTTATTTTAGTTTGTAGCTGTTCCCCCTTGTCCTGTCACTAAATGCTCTTGTAAATAGCTTCTGTCCATCTTCCTTGTAGGCTCTCTCCAGGTACTGGAAGGATGCAAGTAGGTCACCTCAAAGCCTTCTCTTCCCTACAGTGAACCATTCAAATTCTTCCAGGATTTCCTCTTGGGAGAGACACTCCATCCCTCTAATCATCTTGTTGGACTTCCTCTGTACTAACTCCAACAGGTCGATGTCATTCTTGTGATGGGGACCCCAGAGCTGGTAGCAGCACTGCAGCAGGAGTCTCACCAGAGAGGAATAAAGGGGCAGAAACCCCTCCCTCACCCTGTGTACATTGGTTTTGATGCAGCACAAGACACATTTGGCTTTCTGGACTGCAGGAGCACATTGCTGGCTCATCCACAGCATGCCCAAGTTCTTCTCGGCTGGGCTGCTCTCCATCTGTTCAACCCCCCAGGCTGTGTTGATACCAGGGGTTGCATCAGCCCAGGTGCAGGATCCTAAACTGCCTTATTAAACCTCAAGAGATTCCCCTGTGCCCACTGCTGGAGCTTGTCCAGCTCCCTTTGGATGGCATCCCTTCCATCAGATGTGTCAACAGGACCACTCAACTTGGTGTCATCTGCAAAATTGCTGAGCGTGACCTTTTCATCTGCTATTAATGAAGATATTAAATAATACTGGTCACTATACAGACACCTGAGGGATACCACTCATGAGTGATGTCCTTCAGGGATCTGAGCCATTGGCCACTGCACTCTGGATGTGACTGTTCAACAAATTCCTTATCAATCTAAGAGTACACCCATCAAATTCATCTCTCTTCAGTTTAGAGTGAAGGATGCTGCAGGGGACCATGTCAGAGGTTGCACAGAAGTCCAGACAAATGTCATTTGCAGCTTTTTCCTTATCTTCTGATGTAGTCACCCACTACAGAGGCCATAGGGCTGGTTAGGCAGGACTTGCCCTTGATGATGTGGAGGCTTGAAAAAAAGCCTATTACAAGGTCTTCTCAAACCAACACAGGTGTTCTGATTTTTTTATACCTGTGAACTTTTAGAATTTCAAAGTCAGCCAACTTTGGCTTGATTGTGGAAGAAATGTGAACAGTTCATTGTCTGCCTTCTCTGCTGGATGAAAACACAAAGCAAGTAGGAATAGCTCAGAAAGGGTACTCTGGACCTTGTTTTGTCTCATGGGCTGTGATCCATAATGTTGTGCAGTTCAGTAGTTAAAACTCTGAGAGAATTATAGTTGGGATAACACAGCTCTCTTCCAAACTCTGATGTTGCTTAGGAATATTTCTCTGTGCTTCACCTGCCAGCTGGATAATGACTGAGTCCATAGACATTTGAGAGGAGTTGTAATTTTTAGCTTAGTCTTCTGGGTGAACACAAAAAAATTAGTTTTTTTCTCTTTTGAGCCCAAATGGAAGCTCTCCTAAAAATTTAATTTAAAATGACAGGGTCTGCCTGATGTCAGGAAAGGATAGGTCTTTGGAAAATATGTATAGCTCCTTAGTAGGGTGTGGAAGAGACTAATGGACCTTCTGGGAGAAGTTCACTTTGTTTCCATTGGATGTCAAATTAAGATGGGATTCAGAGGACCAAACATATACTACAACAGATTCCTCATAAAGCAGAGACAGAAAGCAATATATTTGTCCAGAAAGCTGGGAGAAAGAAAGAAGCATGGAGTTCAGAGAACTACATTGCAACCTGAATTAGATGGCATGGTTTGTTTTCATTTTCTTTGATGTTAATAGTTACTTAGAACTCCTCTGCCAGAACCCATAAAACATGCATAAACAAATTCTGTTCAGGTGGGGAAAAGAGGGAAAACTGTCCTTCAAAATAATCCTGCAGCTGCCTTTTAGGCTGTTCCATTTTACAGCTAATCCTTCAGTTGTCAATTTTCTTCCCTCTTGCCCAGAACTACTGACATATTCTTTTTCCCCTTGACCCTGTGGGCACCCATTATTAGCAGATTTGTCCACACTATTCCTACAATATTCCAAGACTGGAAATATGCTTGCAATCAGCTCTGGTATCTGCTGAGAAGATATGGGAGACCCACCACTAGCAATCTGACCACTTGTGAAACCTTCATAAAATGAAACAGTGGAACAAACTGGGGCACATTAAAAGTGAAAAAAAATTCTATTAGAATTTTTTGAAATTAGGGAAATTGACTCTGCATTTTGAACTCATGGGCTTTCTAAATGCTGGACGTCACCTACTTGGGGACTTGTAATGGGAAGAGAGCCAAGCATTTGATTCTTATCAGTGAGTTATGAAACCTAAATATTTTCAAGGCAATTATCTAAAAAAAATCCTATGCTTCTGACATTCTTGTGCCCTTTTCTAATGACCTTTTTTATTTTAGTGCTGCTGGTGTCTGCTTTCCTCCATGGAAGTTAAAAATATTCATGTATTTTCCTGCCTGCTGTGCTTCTGAATTTAAAACAAATAAATAAATTTCAATTATTTTTTTAAAGCAGGTGTTCTTATGTATAAGTATCAAATAAGATACCTACTGTTCATGCTTTTGTAACAGTAAAAAGAAAAAAATTGAAAAAGGACACAGCAAGTAAATGTAAATAGGGGATTTGAATTTGTGAATTTTGTGAATTCTGAAGGACAATGGAGAGAGATATCATTTTCAAAACCCTATATGGTTCCTGTGTATTTTAAGCCCTCACCATGTGCTTCTAAAGACACAAATAATACTTAATGATCACCTACAGAGCTGGTGTTTGCTTACATTACTAAGGACTTTAAAGTGTTTGATGGATGCACTCCATCTCTGTAATCAAACCAGCAGCAGTTGATAGAGTCTCCAAAGGAGGCAAAGGCTTGAGTCATGGCTGGATCCAGAACTCCTCCAGGAAACCTACAGTGGAGCAGGGTGACCCAGTGAGCATCTATGCATATGAGCTTGGACACAGATCACACAATTAACACATGAATGGTGGGTGTGTTTTCCAAGATTTGTTTGTCAAAGAGCAAAGAAAGTTGTCAGCACAAGGAATATCATTCATACCTGTCCCATTTTATGCAACTTGATGTGGCAACCCTCTTATCCCATAAATGTAACAGCTTAAGTGAGCTTTTTTTTAGGATCTCCTGGCTAGAAAATGTGGCTGCATGGCAGTGGTCTCCTGTTGAGCTGGGATTCCTCCCAGGTTTTCTACTTGTGGCACACACACCTTTCTACTAATGTCAGATCTTTGGATGAGTCCAATTTGAGCTCTCTCCAAATTGCAACTAGACTGCATGCCAGATGCTCCCACCTGGAGCAGGGATACCTATCAAGGTTTGAGATTCCTTACCTGAGACTGAGATCCATCCTTGTCCAAAGTAGAGAGACCCTTAATAACAACACTTGCTGACAGCATGATAAATCAATGGTAATGAAATCCATGTAGCTAATCCCTTTAGACATAAACCATTGACCAAGTCAGTCTAAGATTGGACCTAGACACACTCAGGCTCCATGAGAAGTGCAGAAAGCAAAGAAGTCCACTCCAAATCTTATGAGTCAATGGAAGGGTATCCTTCAGACTCTGTAAACATTTTGAAATACATTCTAAGTTGATTTTTCTTTGCACGTTTCATCCATGTAGCAAGTAATAGAGCGAATCTTGCCCTCAAACTTTGTTATAGTGCATTTCTTTATATGAAATGGTATTAATTCTAGAAATCCAATGATATTAAAACGTTTTTGCTAATAGTTTTGATGGTGGTTTTTAAAGCTATCTTAAATTGTTCATTTGTGACATAAAGGAAACAACAGTGAAGCCAAAATGTGTGAACTGAAACAGAATTCCAGAGAAGCCAAAAGGGCTTGTAGGTTCTTGAATAGACAATTTAGACAGTAAGCCTCATATTCTCCTGAATGTTGTAACAAAAGTACTGTATTATGAAGCTAAGGTTTCTTTTTCTTTTCTTGGTAAATTTTAGTTTACACCTACAAGTTTCAGGTGAGATTTATCCCAAAGCCTTTTAGCTGTGATTAAGATACTTTTTTTTTTCTTTAATTGTTTTTTATTCCTTTCCCAGCTTTCAGAAAATGTTGCTAATTTTGTTTGTTTTTTGGCTTTATTTATTCAAATTTTTTTAGTATTTAGTCATAATTGTCTTTTCCTCCCACTCCACACATTTAAGATAAATATATTTAAGTACTCTTCAGTCATACAGAAAGACAGTCCACTTTGAAAAGTTGTGTTTCATTTCAGACTACTGTATTTTTCAGCGAAGAATAGGAACCTTTCACATTTGTGTTTTTCCATTTCACTATGTGGTATTTCCACCTGCTGGACACTGGATCTACTTAGGAGGCTAGAAATTTAACATATATTTAGTAAACAGATAAAAAAATGTTTTTTAGCAAATAGATGTGGAAGTACTGACTTCCATATGAAGCTCAAACCTATGTATTTTTTAAACTGCTAGAGTTATTACAAATATTAGAGATGGATGACCTGTACTTTTCTCTGTGCTTTTCTTCACAGTTCATCTCTGCTGGATTTCTCTTCTTGTGATGAAATAATAGTATTTTACAATTACAAGCCAGTGTAATTGTCATGTTATGAAAATAGACTGTAGAAAGAAGTGAAATGGGCAAAGAGAGAAAAATACTCTTTTGAATACTTTTTTTGACTACTGTCAAAAATTAACTTTTAGTTCTCTTTTTTACTTGCCAGGAAAAAATTAAAACTATGCTGTACAAGACTTTCTCAGTATGTGAATGGTCTTCCTCAAATAAATGTGCTCCTTTTAACTTCTGTTGTAAATCAGAAATACTATTATGTTTTTATTTACTGGCTGCTGAAAAACATTAAGATAAATTCTTATTCTGTTGCATCCACTGTATATTTTGTTTATCAACAAATAATGGCATGCAATCTTTTTGTATGAAGGCTTCCTTATATGCAGGATACTAAAACACACAGAGTTTCAACGTATAGCAACCTAGTAATAATTTTCAGCTACAGAAAAAAAGGTCTGAATACCTTGCAAACAGAGAGTAAATATAAATTATTTTGTTCATTTATCATTTATAATATTTTGCAAAAGAGAATATTGTTTTAGAAAAATTGAGAGTTTGGGGGGGAAAAAAAGGGAAAGCCATTTATAGCAGTTGTAGTTATCCTCCAAGTAATTTGCTTGTTTAAACTGTTTGTGCATTACATGCAATCTGTCTTTTCCTTTACTATCTAAATATTATTTTCAACACCAAGGGCAGATCTAGCCATCTAGATTTACATATCATTGAAATATTCAGTCACCTCAGTTCATACTTCCTCCCTAGGTGCAGATACACAGCAAGCAAGAGGGCCTTTGGGTCAGCCTTAACAGGACACAATTGAAGAGGAATCAGATGGCTTGTGAAAACTTTCTGATTTTCTCAATTTTTTTAGCTAAATTAATAGTACTTTGGGACCCCTAGTATCAAAGGAAACCTTTGGATATGACAGCTCAATATGAACTTTTGGATTATATATTATCACATACAGAATTTTATCAGGATAAAATTTCCTTTACGTCTAAAAGAGCCAAGATTTCAGCTGGATGATCAGGCTTTATGGAGGAAAACTATTGTGGCAATGTGTTTCCTGCCATACATCTAAGTAATGTGGTGTAGGTCAAGGAATGTTTGTATTTTGAATGTAGCAAACATAAAAGATATTTTACTTATTAAAAAAAAATCAGTCAAGGCAGCAGCAGGTTTAAAAACACAAAGAACAGGCACAATTTAAGATCTGTGCCCTTTTCTGAATCTATTTTCAACTTTTATCTCCTCTATTTTTTAAAGTTATTTAGACATTTTCTTATGTGGATTGCCATTAATTAGATATCCCAATATCAATTTTAGTCAAATCACATGAGAAAAAAATGTATATTGTGTTAAAATAGGTGATTACGCCTCCTGCACTCTCTGGTTTTTCCTTCATAACTGTTTAATTGAACAAATGGCCATAGCAGATGATGAAATAAAAAATAATAATATTCTGCACATGCATTGTAATTTTCATCCTCAATGTGTTACACAAATTAGCTACCTAGTACAGCAAGATTTATAATTCCATTTTTTTTTCCTTAAAGCACATACTGATGAAAGGTAGTGTCAACACAGAGCTGACTTCCAGGCATATGGTCTGTAATGGTGTCACCTAAAATGAGTAGAATTTGATACAAAGATGTAGTGTAAATTTACCTGACTAAAAATTAAGTGTGTTATTTTTTTGTTTGGTTTTGGTTTTGTGTAATTTTTTTTCCCTTCCTTCTCTTTTTTTATTTTTCAATGTGTCTAATAAAAATATCTGGGGCCATAGTTATGACGCAAGGGCATTCACATAGTTTATGGAATGGAGCATGCAGACTTGATGTTAATGTTGAGAAATCATTGGCTTGTTAATAATTTTTGAAAACTTAACTCTTTTAGCCTATATCTTTTCTACAAAGTTTTTCAGTCCTGGCTAGGGACTAAATTCTGGTAAGAAGCCGGACGTTGATTTTTGTTTTCATTTGGCAACACTGTTGTGGTTTAACTCCATCTGGGAATTAAATTCCACCCAGCTGCTCACTCAGTGAGATGATCGCTTGGTGAGATGGAAGAGAAAATAAGAAGGGTAAACTGAAAAAACTTATGGGTTGAGACAAGTGCAGCTTAATAAGAAAAGCAAAAGCCATTCAAGGGAAAAATAAATCAAAAGGAATTAATTTGCCACTTCCCATGGTTAGACAAGTGTTTAGTCATCACCAAGAAAGCCAGGCTCTATCATCCATAACCATACCTTGGGAAGACAAACACCATCAGTCCAAATGTCCACCCTTTTGTCTGTTTTTCTCCAGCTGGATGCTATGCCATATGGTGTGGAATGTCCTTGGATCAGCTGGTATCAGCTGTCCTGGTTGTGTCTCCTCTCAACTCCTTGTGCACTCCCAGGCACTGCTGAGATGAGGTGAAGACCAGAAAAGACCTTGACTCTGTGCAAGCCCTGCCCAGCAATAAGGAAAACATCCCTGTGCTATCAACACTTTGTTCACAAATCAAAAGCATAGTCCCATATCTGTGGGAATACTATGAAGAAAATTACCCCAGCATGAACCAGTACAAACTCTAAGTTAGAGTTTAGCCTCCTTGTGTGCTCCCTTATGCTGTTCCCTTCAAGCTATTGGAAGGCAAAAAGATCACTGTAGTGATTGGAATTGCTGCATCATCAATAACATGGGCAAGCTAGACTTGGTCTCCTCTTGATAAATGAAATAAAACTCCTCTTGATGTCAATGATAATTTGCACCTTAACTGACTGATGCATGCAGAACTGCAGCTATCAGCCTTCTGTGACTACAAGAACACCAAAAAATTTAAGGATCAAATTCACCAATAGGTTCTGACTGGTTTGCATTAATACAGCAATAAAAAAGGAGAATGAAGCTGGCTTTCCAACCAGCTAGTTAAAACAATTTTATTCACTGAGTCTGACACCAGATAGTCTTGCTGTGATCATGAAGTTTGACCTTCTGTACCACACCTGCCTTTGAATGTTACTTTTTTGAAGTAACTCCCATAACCTGTTAGAGTTGCCGTTGCACCTTTTACTAAAGCAGCACGTATCTGGGTCAAACTGACCCAGATAATCGTGAGGTACTTGAATAGTAATTTAGCTTGTTCTGTTGAGATTGTATTTGCCTTGTATGCAGCTGTGCAGTGCTAGCAACTGCAGAGTCTGAAGTTAAGACTTTGATGTTTGGTGATAGTTTGAAACACTGCTGTCAAAACTTTAAGTTGTTTTATATGTTGGAAGCATGAATCTCTTTTTAACTTTCTGAGTGAAAAACAGTTGGTTTAGACTAGATACTAAGAAAAAATTGTTTACTGTGTGGGAACTGAACATGTTGCCCAGAAAAGCTGTGGCTGCCCCATTCCTGGAAGCATTCAAGGCCAGGATGGATGGAGCTCTGATCAGCTCGGTCTAATGAAAGTGTCCCTGCCCATGGCAGGGGGTTTGGAACATGATGATCTTTAAGGTCCCTTCTAACCCAGAGCATTCTGTAATTCTGTGATCATATAATATTGTGCAAAAGGCATTCATATCAGTAGTACTATTTTATTGCTGGAGAAATGGTGGCATCAGAGGATTCAGCCTTTTGTGAAAGTCCTGATTCCAAACTCACCTGCTAGCAGTGCAGCAGTCCAAGGTGGCCAAACACATGAAAATGCTGCTTCTGAAGTTGCATAGCTGCACAAGGATGTCTCAGCTATTTCCAGTCCTTTATAGGGTGCAGCCTTGTTACCATGACCACAGTCCCATGCTGAGAGATGTGTCTCGGGAAATTTGGGGCAGAAGATGCTTTCCAGCCTGCAGTAATTAACATAGGCACAGTTACATTTTCCACAGGAAAGGAAGTTTTACCAGTTAATCTCATTTTCAAACCCTCATATTTGTCAAAATCAGAACTTCTAGGCACAGTCTGGATGTGAATCAGTCAAAACTGTCTCTCTCTCTCTCCCTGGAACTTTGATTAGAAGTGTAATACTTCATTTCCTATTTCAACCATTTTTATGTGTTACTGATATTCTGTATGGGAAATGCCAGTGTCTAAGTAATGATGACATGATGAAAAAAAACAATAAAATACAAAGTTTCCAGTTGATGTTTTATTATACTATTAAATGTACTAGAATTGCAGGTAGTAATGTAAGATGAAAAGCCATTGAAAACTGAACCGACAGAATTCACCAGAAACACTTTCCATTTTCCTCTTTTCACTAATATCTGTGCAAGTGTTCTCAGTCTTCTTTTTGTAATTAATGTAATGTTTTCCTTCTGTTTACAATTTGAGCTACCAAATTTACCATAAAGAACTTCAATGAGGGTGTAACATCTGTTCTGAATTTGGCACATTCCAACCAGTTCTTCAGCTGGTGTGCAGACAACACAGAGAGGGAAGGGATTACTCTAGTCTTGCTTACAAATGAAATAAATATTTCTGAGTAAGGAATTTTGGCTTACATGTTTCTGACAGTTATATAGGCATATAAATTAAGCAAAGTCTACCATAACATTTCCATTTCTCTAATCCATCTAGTTAACACTCCTTGATTTATAGGTTTTGTTAACTGACCATCATTGAAATATAAGTCTACTAAAGACAGTTTAAGTGTTCTTTAAGCACAGTTACTTGAGTATCTTTAGGGATATGAGTAAGGAATCTTATCTTTCTGAGATTTTATTTTATTTCATTTCTTCCCAATAGGAAGTTCATAAAAGTCCTGAAAACATCCCCATCAGTGCCAATGGGACTGTAGAAAGGTAGTCAGATCTGTTTGTAGGGACTCTTATTGAATTGTTTACTAACAGCTGTAAACTTCACGGCACTATACTCCTCCCTTCCATGAAAACACGGTACTTTTAAAGGTAGTAGAACAGATTTTACTGTCATGAAAATTAATTTTCAATTTGTTCTAATAATAAAATTGGGCATATCCAAAAAGCAAATATACATATATACATATATCTGAGCTGTCATATGCATACTGCTTGGTTTGGAAATAATTAATGGATACATTTGATAAATGTATAAATTTTTCATATATAATGGTTTTAAACAGGTATCCAGAAGTAAATCTGCTATTAAAATATGAGCAGAAAGAAAGATAGATGAATGTATAGCAAGCTGCCTTTCCTCTTTAACCACATTCCTTGGTAAAAAGATGCAGGTGTTCATCACATTAAAATAGAAAAAAAAAAAAAAGACATTTCTGAGAGTGTGTACTGTATCTGCAATGAATTTAATGCAATGTACATGTGCATGTCTGTTACACAATGAAACAGTTTTACTACCTACTTTAAGGAAAGTAAGAAGATAAAAGATCTATAGCTAAAAGGAGAAATGGGCTTACATGAAAAAAACAGCAAAGGTCTTCTGTTTTCAGTGGGAATGATAATCAGTTCTGAAGCTACTGAAAAGGCAGGGTGATTTTAGCATGGTGAATGCAGTGGTTAGCTTCTGTTGACTGCACCAACTTCATACATCTGCAGTTGAAATGACTTCATTCTCAAATTGGAGACCTTATCTTGTAGACAGTTCAGAATCAGCAGGCAGGAAGGATCTGATTACTTCTTAGTAGAAATCCATTAAAGGTAATATATTTCATTTCCAGGAGTCCTCCCACCTTCCCCTAATGTTCGTTGGTTTTATTTTTTGAGGCTTAGGGTTCTTCTCACCATTACTTGAAAAAAAACACTGTAGACTTTCAAAAATATCAAAGAAAGTACAAATTCTATTCCTTCCAAGGAACAAATTTCATTGCCACACATGCATGGCCAATATCAGAAATTATACTTTGATTTAAAAGTTAAACTATGGTTGATTAATATGAAATTACAACAACTCTAGTTCACAAACTAGAACTTCTGTGAAAGTCTATTACATTTGATGGGAACTTTTTCTTAAATTCAGCTGAATTTTATCAGATCTAGGGAGCTAAAAGAGAATTTCACTGGTTTTTAATATTATGTTCTATCTGGACCTCCTACGACCTGTCTCAATAGAAAAAGGGTAATTTTTGTTTCAGGTCAAGAATTACTCCTACTCAGGTATTTATTGGTCATTTACTTTAATCCACAAAAATTTATTTATTCTAAGTAAACAACTCCAAACCACCTAGTAGAAACATACAGAGAAAAAACACTCCAGGACTCAAAATTGTTTTCCAGGTGGTTTAAACAAATAAGGACAGCACAACAAATATTTCTTTGATCTATACTGTGAATGTACCCAGGTGAAGCCTGCAAGGAGGTCTAATAGAATATTCCTTGTAGCTTTCAAGTAAAAAGAGCTCTTTTCTGACCCCACATTTTTTATGTTTCCCCATTATGTAGATTGACTGATTTGATAGGCTAAGGTGACTGATGGTAGCCGAGTCTCAAGGTGGCAGTGAATCTGATTGTCTGCACTCATAGAGAAATGAGTACTCAAAGCAATTGTCAGCTACATTATTGGCATTACCTGGAACAAAAATCAAATAAAACTTTAAAGGAGCTAATATTTTTAAGAAGGGTCATTGAATGACAATATTGGCAAAACTGAAATGATGAAGAGACCAAAATCAAATAAGACAAAAAAAAAAAAAAGTAGCCAAA
>VXBU01005007.1:36899-83219 GCA_013400315.1 Bombycilla garrulus
AAAAAAAAAAAAAAAAAAAAGACAAGAACAAAAACAAGAAAAAAAAAAACAAAAACAAAAACAAAACAAAACCAAAGAAAAGAAAAAAAAAACCCAAACATATTTGGACATTTTACTAGAAGAATTTCAGAAACCTCATTTTTGGAATTCTGATATCTGTCATGAAAATTTTGAGTTTCAGGTGATTAATGGCAAGAAATATTTCCATAAATAATTTGCTTTTTGAAGATTGAAGATATTTTTTCCTGGTACCTCTAGAAAGTTTTGCCTGTAGGAAATCAATAGAAGTGATCTGACATGGTTTCACTGACCTAGCTCATGAAAATCACAAATTATACAATACTTGAAAGGTCCTAATAATCCTCATTATGTTTTCCTTGTTCTTCAAAAATGAGGAAAACCAGGACTGCACTCAGGAAGAAGATGAAGCTACAGTGTTTTTTGTCCCTGTGAAGATAAACCTTCCAACATCATGTCTCAAATTCTTCCAAATCAATGTTTGAGTAATTTTTTTTCTTTTTCTTTTTTTTTTTCTCCTTCAGGGTTTGGCAGAATTTATAGCAAAGCATCCCACTCACGATCACTCTGGGTAAGACAAATTATATGATCCTGGCTAGAGGAGATCTGGCCTGCCTGCCTCTGTGTGATATTCAGTACTTGTGTGGATGTCCAGGGCTCTAGATCTTGTTATTTTTTTTTTGCATGAACAGCTTTCGGCAGAAGCCAGGATTACCACCTCTTATTTGCATATGGAGAAGAGATTATAATTTTATTTCTGAAGGCCAGTTTGTCACTTTAAATTTCTGACAGCCACATGGTGTCCTACTTCAGAAAACAGCACATCATAAAAATAATAGACCTTTGATAATCAGTGTGAAAACCAGGTAATTAAGTTGTTCCACTGGTAAAATGCCAGTGTCACTCACAGTTTGCAAGTCTTGGTTGTAGTATGTGCAATTTAAATTTTTGAGCCCTCTCTTCTTGAGAAATAATTTGTGCTTAATACAGTGATTCCTAGCCTCTACAAATGCAAAAATGTTTTCAACACTGGAAATGAAATTTATTTAAAAGCTTTACTTACTACCTTTTTTCACTTTTATTAATTTTCTTTTTTTTCTTTTTTCTTGCTCATTTAAAATACATGCAGAATTCAAGGGAAATTTTTCCTTGTAGTTTCAATGCTTTCTAATATCTTGCAACAATGAAGGATGCAGTTTGAGTAACACCACCTTGGAAGAAGGCACTCCCTCACAGTGATAATTAAAGTGATATCAACCTGTGCTAAAATAGCAAAAACATATAAATGGTAGCTTTTTCAGTTCAAGAGAGGGAACTTTAATAGTATATTTTTTAATTTCCTTGCTGAATTTTTTGTTTTTAAATTCATTCTCTCTTTCTCCCCTAAAACAGCATGGATGTGTTTGCCTTCAGGGAATGCCTGAAGGGTCACAAAGTTGACTACTGTAAAAGTTGAATTTGCTTGAAAATCCAATCTTATAGTGAGATTATCATTCCACCCATCTCCATTAAAAAAACCAAAACACAAACAAACCAAGATTTTTTTGATTCTTGCTTTATGCAGTAGGGACTAATAACTTCGAATTATTGTTAATTGACAAAATCATGCAACACTTGTTGGTTTGTTTTGCTATTTTTTTATTTTAATTGGTCTGTTATAAGTATACAGGCAGAGTCTTAATAAATGAATGCAAATACATATTTACTCAATTTTTCACCTAAATAATAGGACAACTTTAAAATAAATGACACAGAAACCTCTCATCCTGTCATTATGAAATGTCACAAAAAATACTCCTAGAAATGCTTCTTAATTGTTCCTCAGCAGAAGAGATTAACATAATTTTAATTGCAGATGGTATCTGATGTTTTTAAAGTACATGGTCAAAGTATGTTTCTTCCATTTGCATATAAATAGATGGTGCTTTTTCATCACATCTCTTTATGCAAAATAACTGAGATAAAATGAGTGTAAGTGCAGGGAGAAGATATTTTTGATTGCCCCCTTAAAGATGTCTGGTAGAGGGAAGCAAGAAGTTGGGTTTAGTGCAGCTTTGAGGATCATTTTTAGAAGCTTGAATACTGCTGTCTGATTGTAGAATTCAGTTTCAAGAGATGAAAAGAGAGATGTTCCCTGTTCTTCCAGTTTAATCCACACTGAGTGTTAGGCATAGAATATTGCATGGTGAGTCTATTGGCCAAGTTGCTGCTGTGGAACATTCCTATCCGGGGACTCATTTAGTGAAGATGTCTCTTCACCATGCTGAGACACCATGATCACTGTGCAATTTCTCCTTTGTCCAACTTGCCCCTAGCTGCCATTCTTTTTGGTGTCTGTTGATATTATTTAAGAAAAATAATAATGGAGAAAATGTAAATGTCTCACCCAAAAAAACGAAGAACTGTGCCAGCTTTTCCAAAGACTTCAGGTGTCACACACAGCTGTGTAGACATTTGATCCTTCTGGAAAACATTCAAATGGTGGGAATCACAGAATCATAGAGTGATTTGGGTTGAAAGGGGCCTTAAAGATCATCTAGTTCCAAATCCCTACCATGGCAGGAATGCCATTTACTCTATGAGGTTGCTTAGGCTCCATCCAATCTGACTTTGAACATTTCCAGAGATGAAGCATCCACAACTTTTCTGGGCAAAAAATTATTATTATCATTCATTCTGCAATGTCCTTTTATTCCATTTGTTTATATTGCATAGACTGGACATTTCTGTTGCATTGTGGTAACTGTTCACCTAAGAAATGTGATTTTGCTTCTCTTTGTTTGTTCACACTGGTGCATGTAAACAAAGCTGAAATGGATTCTTTCATGTTCAAGTATGAAGTAATTTGTCTGACCATTAGCACAGGTGACTGAATTTTGACTTCTTGGACTAGTCAAGGAAAGAAAACAACATAAAAACAAGGAAAAAGCTAATAAATCTAAAATTTCATATGAAATCACATACTAAGTCCTTTTATTAAAAAAAAATCTATGGATTTTAAAAAATAAAAGTGTTAATACATTTGGATGGAGGATTAAAAGTAAAACCAGTGCATGCTTACTCATCATATATTTCTATATGCATTACTAGTCCTGACCTATGACACATTTATTTAAATTATGGACATAAACTTCCCAACAATTTCTGAAAAGACTAATTGTTGTATCTCTAAAAGGCTTCACTGAGTTATTCTGGGTTGAAAAGGTTGCCTTAATAGAAACTTCTGGACTGGGCCTCCAGCAGCCATAGCCGTAAGTCCCACGCTTCACACTACATGGTCAGAAAGAATCATGTGAATGTGTAGGGACAGTAATTGAAAACATCTTTTTTTTTTTTCGCTGGGCTATTTGCTAGAGGTTTGNTACATATTTACTCAATTTTTCACCTAAATAATAGGACAACTTTAAAATAAATGACACAGAAACCTCTCATCCTGTCATTATGAAATGTCACAAAAAATACTCCTAGAAATGCTTCTTAATTGTTCCTCAGCAGAAGAGATTAACATAATTTTAATTGCAGATGGTATCTGATGTTTTTAAAGTACATGGTCAAAGTATGTTTCTTCCATTTGCATATAAATAGATGGTGCTTTTTCATCACATCTCTTTATGCAAAATAACTGAGATAAAATGAGTGTAAGTGCAGGGAGAAGATATTTTTGATTGCCCCCTTAAAGATGTCTGGTAGAGGGAAGCAAGAAGTTGGGTTTAGTGCAGCTTTGAGGATCATTTTTAGAAGCTTGAATACTGCTGTCTGATTGTAGAATTCAGTTTCAAGAGATGAAAAGAGAGATGTTCCCTGTTCTTCCAGTTTAATCCACACTGAGTGTTAGGCATAGAATATTGCATGGTGAGTCTATTGGCCAAGTTGCTGCTGTGGAACATTCCTATCCGGGGACTCATTTAGTGAAGATGTCTCTTCACCATGCTGAGACACCATGATCACTGTGCAATTTCTCCTTTGTCCAACTTGCCCCTAGCTGCCATTCTTTTTGGTGTCTGTTGATATTATTTAAGAAAAATAATAATGGAGAAAATGTAAATGTCTCACCCAAAAAAACGAAGAACTGTGCCAGCTTTTCCAAAGACTTCAGGTGTCACACACAGCTGTGTAGACATTTGATCCTTCTGGAAAACATTCAAATGGTGGGAATCACAGAATCATAGAGTGATTTGGGTTGAAAGGGGCCTTAAAGATCATCTAGTTCCAAATCCCTACCATGGCAGGAATGCCATTTACTCTATGAGGTTGCTTAGGCTCCATCCAATCTGACTTTGAACATTTCCAGAGATGAAGCATCCACAACTTTTCTGGGCAACAAATTATTATTATCATTCATTCTGCAATGTCCTTTTATTCCATTTGTTTATATTGCATAGACTGGACATTTCTGTTGCATTGTGGTAACTGTTCACCTAAGAAATGTGATTTTGCTTCTCTTTGTTTGTTCACACTGGTGCATGTAAACAAAGCTGAAATGGATTCTTTCATGTTCAAGTATGAAGTAATTTGTCTGACCATTAGCACAGGTGACTGAATTTTGACTTCTTGGACTAGTCAAGGAAAGAAAACAACATAAAAACAAGGAAAAAGCTAATAAATCTAAAATTTCATATGAAATCACATACTAAGTCCTTTTATTAAAAAAAAAAAAACCTATGGATTTTAAAAAATAAAAGTGTTAATACATTTGGATGGAGGATTAAAAGTAAAACCAGTGCATGCTTACTCATCATATATTTCTATATGCATTACTAGTCCTGACCTATGACACATTTATTTAAATTATGGACATAAACTTCCCAACAATTTCTGAAAAGACTAATTGTTGTATCTCTAAAAGGCTTCACTGAGTTATTCTGGGTTGAAAAGGTTGCCTTAATAGAAACTTCTGGACTGGGCCTCCGGCAGCCATAGCCGTAAGTCCCACGCTTCACGTGTGAATGTGTAGGGACAGTAATTGAAAATACCTTTTTTTTTTTCGCTGGGCTATTTGCTAGAGGTTTGTTTTTTTTTTTTGTTTGTTTCTTTGTTTTTTTTGGTTTTTTTTCAGGCTTGACAAGACAGGTGTTATATGCACAGATTTAGTATAGTCAGAATAATAATACAGGTAACTCCTGTGCCATAACATGAAACCATACTTTTTTTTTAAAACTTCACTAGCAGAATCTTTGTCAGAACAATGGAGGGATGATATTTTTATAAACAATATAAAAATGTAAATAGCCAAAATAAAAATCTTAAAATTCAAAGGTTTTAACACATTATTATGAAATTTTATTTGTATGTCTTTTTTTGTGTTTTGGGGTTTTTTTTTTTTTTGTGTTTTGGTATTATTTTTTGTTTGTTTGATGGGTTGGTATTTTTTTTAAAGACTAGGTTTCATTAGATCCTCTGTAAAAATACAAGGGCAGATTTTTGTCTGACTGTCTTGGATTTCAAAATAGCAACATTCAGGATTATTCACCTACATTTTTTTTTCTGCTTTAGGTGTTGTACCACTGTCAAGTCTTGACATGGAAGAAAATAATAAGTTTGCAGTTCTAAATGAAAACAAGACCATAGAAGCAAGATCAACTAAAAATGCAGCGACCTATGTTTTTGATGTGTTTGGCATTTTGTTGTGAACTTTTCACTTGGGCCCTGAAAGAAAAATGCTTAATTTTCTGATTCCAGATTGAATTTACAGCTCTGGCAGCCAGAAAATAATCTTTGGACTTGTAAATCATACACATTTGATCCAGAAATCATTGAGACAGAACAAATACGGAACCTCACAATGTCATTCATTCCAGGTTACCTTTTGGCACATAATATCCGTCTTGAAAGAAGACATACAAACAAATAAAAGTTCATTCACGCATATAAAGACCAGTTTTCCAAGTGAAAACCAGCATCCTCTTTGTATTGGTCCTTTGGCCATTTAAAGCTTTATTATACTTTCAAGGACATTTTGTCCTCAATTGTGTAGCAATGTGCTTTGCACTCAATGCAGTTATCAATACACAAAAATCTATGAAGAAACTCACATTTAAAGGAGATACATTTACCTGGAATCAATATATTTCATTCTTTTGGTCAATTAGTCTTATTAAACATTGTTTATAATATTTTAGGCCCAGCAATACAATCTTTGAAAGAATCTTTGCTGTTGAAAGACAGCAGAAGCAAGTAAAGAGAGAAGATGGGACTAGAGAAATGAAAAAGAAACCATGATATAGAACAGCTTGCTTCATGCTCATTATTGCTATTCTGTCAAAAAATATGCAGAGTCCTTTGTCAGTGCATAGACCCATTCCTCTTTGTTCTTTTTAATGATTTCCTAGAGAAGTTACATTTAAGTTCCTTATGTGTTTCCTTCACTGATTGTGAATCAGTAGGTATGTGAGGATCCATTCATTTACATCATAATTCTGATGTCAGCCTTTCCTGTTACCACAGAAACACAGCCCATGACCATGCTTTGTATTAAAAAGGAAATATATGATGCCATCAATGATGACAGCTCCCATGATTTAATCCTTGATTTTTGCCATAAAATCTGACCTTTACTTGATCTTACTGCTTTACTTGCACATTTGATTTTAAGACTGCTGATAGCTTGGCTTCATTTGCTTTCTCAGTCTGCTCTAATACAAATTTACAAGGGTTGGAGTTTCCCAAATGCATCGGTTCTCTGTGGCTTTTGTCTGTTAAATAGAATGTTGCATTTTTACCTACCTAGAAAAACAGTGTCTCTAATGTCTCTAACACTCATCATAAATTATCTTGTCTTTCATATCTGAAATACAATCTCTCTGAAATATTTTCTTTATAAGCCATTGTTCTTTTGTCTGCCTGGGTAGCAGTTTCTACATGTCAGACAAAGCACATAAAGATCAAGTCCATTCTTAGCTGTCAGGGACGGTTATAGGGCACAGCCATTTGATACTGACTTCTGATGGTTTTTATTTATGTTCTCCTCATGCTGAGAAAACTGATAAGTGAGTTGTATTTGCTGTTTTACCTGCATTCCAACTTTTAGAGTTCAGGGAACCTGGAATTTGTCAGTAAAGATCTGAACCCATGTATTACCCAGTGTTTGAAGGTTAGCAACATAAATCTTTCAATAAAAGAACAAAGGTCTACAAGCGTGTTCACATTCCCTTAGCTTTCACTGGTAAGGAAGTAATTTTCAAAACAGCAATTAGGTTAAACAATGAAAATGCATTCTATAATTTTGTCCTTCATAAAATAGAGCTGGCATAGCCTTGCATTTATACTCTGCAATAACTGGTTAGTGTGTAAACTTTCTGATTTGCCTCTAAATATGTTCTCTGTTTTCTTGCTGGTCTTTGTTTGTGGGGGTTTTTATTGTTGATTGGGGTTTTGGTTTTATTTTTTTTTTGTGTGTTTGTTTGTTTGTTTGTTTGTTTGGGGTTTTTTCCTCCAGACTTGTTCACTTTATGCTAACAGTTATTGCCATTTTTTTTTTATTTTAATTTTCTTTCTCTATTTATCTCCCATTTTACTTCAGGTATTTTTCATTATCTAATGGAAAGGAGAGTCTATTTTAGATAAAAATAAATTCCATAGAAAGTTCTGTTGTCCTAGTTTAGGTACAGGAGAAGACTGATGATGGTAATTCAGAACTTCTCTATTACCCCTTTTAACTTCCAAATGCTTCTCAAACAGGAACTTTTCAGAGATGGGAAAAGTGAGGGAGGGATAGTAAATTGTGCGTTCAAGGTTAAAGAGAGGGATTATTGTTGAGGACGATAGAGTTTGTATCCCTTCTTCTTTTGTTCAGCTGAACCTTTCCTTTATGACAGCATCTTAGCTGAGATGTGCCTGGCTTTCATAGCCTTGTTGCATTGCCTCTTACCAATGCCTTTCTGCTGTGGCTGCTATGAACACTGCTTCAGTTTGGCTTAGGAATTGAATGTTTTTTTAGCTGATTTTTGTAATGAAAAACAGGGCACCCCTGAGTCTTAGACTCAATGAAACATTGCTTATGCTTCTGGAAAATGAAGAAGCCTAAAGGAAGCACACTTTATAAGAAACTTCTTTTTAAGAATACACTTCTTGTATCTCAGTCAACAAGAACAAATTTTACTATGGCAATTTTATTCCTGACCCCAGAGATAAAATGTCATTGACTCTCTAGGAACTGGGTCAAGACACTATTCAGATTTTCATCCTACATGAAATGGCTGGGTAATTATCATGAAGCAGCTTTTTGAAGTACAATGACATAATTCCACTGTGTATTTTAGCCAAAATTCAGTCTGTGTGGGCTTCTTCAGATTTGTTGGAACTATCCCTAAATCAATTATATTTAATGTAAATGTCATCTTAATCTAAATGTTTATTATTGGAATTTTGGAGGGAGGACAAAAAGAAAAAATAATCCACTTCACTTCCATAGAGTGAAGTCTTCCATAGTCTCTCTCTTAGAGAGAGACTATCCCCCTTCAAACAGAAAAAAGGTTAGAATACCTTTTTTGTTGTTGTTGTTTGGTTTGGTTTGGTTTTGTTTTCTTTTTCAAAAATGGAAGAAAAGATGAGGCAATTGATTTATTTGGATGCTGCAGTTTGAGCTTTAGCCACAGTAATGGGCAAGCTGGGCTTCACCATATGAAAATAAATAACAGAAGACAAAAATGCGAATAGTTGGAAAAAAACCCCCCGAGAGACAGAAATAAATGTAGAATACATGATTATGACAAGTGCTAGCATCATCTTGACTGCAAATAAATGAGCTAATTTGCATGGGATTTTTATTTATGAATTCAAGACTGAGACTGACCCATAGTAGGAGTGCAGCCAGGAATGCTCATGTTCCCTACACTTCATGCAGGTAATGGAACATAGCAATATTTAATTGTGCCTATATGGAAAACAAGGGGCAGTGGGATATATCGATTTCGGTGGAGATTTCTGAAAGCATAATATAATAAAAAAGCCTCAGAAGGAGTGTAGAAGCCAGCTTCCAGGGATTCAGTCAACTCAGAATAAGCATTCAACACCAGTGAAATGGTATAGTAAAGCCAAGACAGTTATGGAGGTCTGGCAAATATACAGCAGTGAACTACAAGAGAATCATGCCCTTCTGGAGGGGCTGCTGCAAGCCAGAAGCATTATCTGAAGTACATCAAGCAGGCCCACATAGCTGTGTACCTGGGCATTTGAAGGTTTGCTTTTGTAAATTCTCATTAACTGCTGATAGCTTTACATAGAAACACCATAGCAACTCTAAAGTGAGCTGAAGAAGTGTGTTTAAAATATGTGTAACTTTTCAGGCAGGCAAAATAAGCTTTTTTTTTTTCCAGAGCTTCATACTGGCAGAGAACAGGAAGAAATAGGAACTAGAATCTTGTGGTAACTTCACAAATAAGTAAAAGAATAGTGAAAAAAAGTTAAACAAAAAGAACCAAACCTACACTTTAAAAAATTCCTAACTGTAAAGCCCTAGCTTGTAAGCATATGGGAAGCTGTAAAGCCTTCCAAGTAAAACAGTTGAAAAGATAATCCATATCTTCATAATCTGATACCTGAAAGGGGTTAGGCCTGGGAGCACAATGCATGTGCCTTCAGAAACCAAAGCCTCCCCCTTTTCTGATAATATTTACTCCATTTGTTAGTCCTATGAGGTCACAGGACACTAAACCTTAAACTGTGGCAGCCTGCTACTCATATGCGGGGTTGAAATTACACCAGCCTGGGAACAGAGCCAGGACTGCCAGGTGTGTATTGCTTCAGGAGAGGCTGAGGATCTTGAATAAAATGATTTTATTCACCTGATTTCGATTTCTTGGGATTTAGGCAGGTATCTCTGGAGAAAGAGCTGAATTCCCTTGGGATATATTTTCTAGGAGGAGAGAAACACTCCACAAGAAACACGGAGAGGAAATTTCTGCCAAGGTAATCTGCAAAAGATTCCCTCCTTTTAAATCTGCTAACATGAGCATACCTTTTAAGTATGCCAGCATGGTTTGGAAGGCATGTAAAGAATCTAAGCGAGCATATAAGCAGCTAATTTGAAGTGCACAGATGCACTTTCCCTTGGGAATTATCTCAGCTCCTGAAATTTCATTCCAGTAATTACCAAGGCAAATCGCAAAGATTTCCATTTACTAGTCTGGGGCTTCCTGAAATCCTCTAATTAAACCCCAGCAAGATGGTTTCAATGAGAAGGGATTTGATTTCTTTGTCATGCTCTTTTCTGTGCCTCCTTCCCCTCCAACACAGTCGTGTGGTCAGATGAACAGTTCTGGGTGAGAAGGCATAAGTCTAATGCCAGGAGGAAATTATATGCCCTGCTATCCCTGCTATATACCAATTTCATCCTTCAGTATTCTATATCATGAGAATATTGTTTAATATGGTCAAAAGCTGATCTTACAATATGGAAAAAATAATATGGAGGTAAACCTATGTAATACTAATCCAGAACCTGTCAACACTGAAACTTTGGGTTTTTAAGAATTATATTTTTATTATACTAAATGCAATTTAGTGGTCAAAGGTTTTAAACTTTATTTTCTTCTTTCCTCTTTAAGAATCTTTCCCAGAGCTTGACTGTCCATTGCATAGACAGGTGACTAAGACAGTCTACCCTCCACATTCCTTTTGTGGTGACGAAATCTAGAAACCTCTTTTTTCCTTGAGGGTGATTATTTCCATACAGCCCTTCTGACCACTTTTTGAAATTAGACACCTGGAAATGTAATTACACTAGGCAGCAGTTGAGACCAATAGGTGAGAAGTAGTATAAAAAGACTTTAAACGAGACTCTCCTATGCATATTTAACTGAACTCTGCTCAAACTACTGCCCAGAGAAAATCAGTGAAATAGTGTCAGTCAGACTTCTGTGGCTCTCCTGGCAGCTTAAGGTTAGCTATTGCTATATGGAGGTTTCTATAACAGCTTCAAGTTTCTGTTGAAAAGAAGAGGTCTTTTACGAGTGCACATCATGTTTATGCTTTCACATAATCAGACTGCTCATCTTTTCACCAAGAAAAATGAAAACATGGCACAATAAGGATATATGAACTCTAAGGATCACAGAATCACAGAATTACTAAGTTGGAAGAGACCTTCAAGATCATGGAGTCCAACCCGTGCCCTAACACCTCAACATGGCCTCGAATGCCACATCCAGTCTTTTTTCAAACACATCCAGAGATGGTGACTCCACCACCTCCCCGAGTCACCATTCCTGGATGTGTTTAAAAAGTGACTGCATGTGGCACTCAATGGCATGGTTTAGTTGAGGTGTTAGGGCATGGGTTGGACTCTATGATCTTGAAGGTCTCTTCCAACTTAGTAATTCTGTGATTCTGTGAAAGACACCTTCAAGAACAAGACCTGGCAATCCTGAAATGTCCTCCAGCTGCTTATAGAATCAGTTTTCCACCTGTTCCTAGTTGGGTGGACAGTAACAGACTCCCAGTAGGATGTCAGCGTTGTTGGCCTTCCCCTTAATTCTTACCCATAGGCATTCAACTTCACCATCATTAGTTTCAATACCAAAAATACATCAATACATCATTACCCATTACTTTCAGCACATCAAAAGCCTCCCTAATATAAAGGGCCACACCTCCACCTCTTCCCCATTTCCTATCTCTTCTGAAGAGCTTGTAGCCATCCAGTGCAGTTCTCCAGTTATGTGAGTCATTCCACCATGTTTCCATGATGGAGACTGCATCGTGGCTTTGCTGTTGCACCACGGCCTCCAGCTCTCTTTGTTTGTTACCCATGCTGCATGCATTAGTGTGCATACACCTCAGCTGAGCTACTAATTTCACCCCTAACTGAGGTTTACCACCCTTGGGCCTGCTTCCAGATAGCCCGGTTGCATCCTCTTCCCCCTTCAAATCAAGTTTAAAGGATGAAGGAGGGATGGCTGTGCAGGTAGATGTGCGTTATCCTGTGCTGCTGTATGGCTGCACCATGTGAGCTGGATGAGACCTAGGCTCAAAAGCACCCCAAATCCTTAGGGTTGCTCTGTGCTAGCAGAGCACTTAAGTAAAGGGTAAAAGAATAGTGAAGCAAATGAACCGCACAAAAGCTTCTACATAAGAAGAAAGCAAAATTAAAAAAAAAAAAAGGGTTTGGAGATGAGATAACTAGAGATTATTGGCAACATAAACCAACGCTGAATGAGCAAGACTTCCAGAAACCAAGTTAATATGCAGAGTGCTGAACACTGATCAGAGGTCAGTGTAGAAACTAAAGATTTTAGTGGCTAGTCCTTGATCTGGAGGCCTTTGGATTGCTTCTAAATATCTGCAGAACATCTTTACTAGAAACACAGTGATATTCCATTTAATCAGGACCATTATATCTACTAGAAACCTTTTAGGGTTCTGATATCAAAAAAAAAAAAATAAAAGACCAAAAAATGAAAGCCAGTAACATCCAAAGACCAAGACATATTGAGATCCTGGCTGTATTAGGTAATGGGATATAGTAATGATGCTCATCAAAGAAAAGCAATATGAAGGGATTTTAAACCAAGATAAACTTACTTGCCCTTTGTCATGAGACAAGAATAATGGGACAGAACATGAAATTGAAAGGAAATAAATTCAAACTGATAAAAGGGAGGATTTTTTTATGCAATGCATAATTAGTTAAACTCACCACCATAGGATTTCATTGAGACATAGAGTTCAGAAAGAAAAACAGGCACTTATATGGATAATGAGAACGTCTTTAGATAAGATAAAAAAAAAGAAAGGACTATAAAAGAGTACTGCTTTGTGGCATAAATTAAGTACTAGTTTAAGGTAGAAGGCATTAAGAAATGGCATAGGACAGGTATGACCCTCACAGAGTATATTAGTATCCATTATGAGACTGAACCACTGTCCTAAGCATGAAGGCAGACATTTTCGTACTTTTGATGTATTTTATTTGTCAAAGCTTCTAGGTTCATAACCTCCAGGTCTACAAAACAGGGACTGTAATACATTCAGCAGATGTTAACAAGCAGAAAATATTTGGGCATAGAGTAAGAAAGAATTTGACAGCAAGAGGAACAGGGAAAGCCTAACTTGATTGGCCTCATTCTTTCTGCAGTAGCAAGAGACTGCAAAAGGCTGTGAATTTTAGTGCAGCTGAAGTTTAACTACTCCAGCCTTCTATTTCTGCATCAGTGGATTCTACTTCCATCAGCATCAATGGGATTGGAATAAGACTTTAGGGCAAGCATTTAGCACAGACTTAAAACCTACAGTTTTATTTAAGCAACTTCTCTCGAGGTATCGACTAGTAAATCTTTGAAAAAGCATTTTTAAAATGTCAGCTTTTCCTATGCCAGGTGGTGGTACTTCACTGTTTAAGAAATGATTATTCTAGTTCTTACTTTCAGGATGATGAATTACTGGGTGAAACACCAGTGTGCTTTTAGCACTGTTGTGTTTGCATCAGGGAATTGTTGGGTTGATCTGCAGAAGACAAAGCCAGGCCAGAACCTTCACTCAAGAATGATCTGTGGTTCAACAATGTTTGTAAGGGTTTCCTTTGTTCCTGTTTTTCTATGTTGGGACTCCAGTTGTGGCCTAAAATGGAGAATATTATACTTGTGGATTAAGGCTATATTTAAGAACTCTTTCGAGGACCAGATATGCAATATAGGGAACTTGTGAACAGGGTTGAAGAAGCTCCTATACATGTGCTTGCAGTAGCAGGAGGCAAGCATCCAAACAGCTAAGTGGGTTCAGTCACATTTGCAATCTATTGGGTTTGCAGGAGGCAGCACCAGAGCTGTCACTGTTAGCTTTATGAAAAAGGAAGAATAATGTACTGCATGGTGGAAAGAAAGGAAAACAATGTCTGGAGGGAGAAGGAGTACCAGCAGAACATCTGGAGCACTAAGAGCAGAAAGAAGGTGCCTATGTAAATACTGGAAGCAATTGAATTATGATGGTCCCAGTGTTTACTAGCTCTTTTCTGTCTTTAGACAAAAAAAAGGAAGCCAGAGAAAACAGCAATCTTTTGAGCTCTCAGCCCCATTTTGCAAATCACAGACATGGAAAGTGAGCCATCCAAAATTTCAATCTGCTGTGATTCATTCCTCTCTAATTTTGATTTATGATGATGTATCTTATGCTTCATGATATACAGTGTGAGAATGAGATGCCTAATCTAGAACACTTGGGCAGGTGGGCTGGGGAAATCTTTAAAAAAAATAAGTTATATACAAAATAGTCTTAAGAAAGTAAGGCATGTCAATCCATTCTTAAAAACTTGCTTTCACAGAAGAGAAAAATATTTATATATAGATACACATAACATATCCACCCAGTATCAAGGCTTTAAGCTCCAGTTTGGCAAAGCTATCAGCCAATTACTTTAGATTTCAAGAATTTTAGTTGTGTAGAAATCAATGTGTATACCTTAATGGTTTACTTGAATACTTTAAATTAGACATAAACGTGCTGAATCAGCAACAGGGTGTTTCTTTTTCCTGAGCTGACATTAATAATCGTGTTTTGGATCATCTGCCTTCCCACTCACTACCAATGTTTGTATCTTTTTCACAAGAGAAGCGAGGAGCTCTAAGTGCATCTGCAAGCATCTTAAATCTCAGAATAAAAATCTAGAAGAGAGCTAGGATTTTGAGTCCTCATCCCAGTTTCTCTTTCTAATACCACCCTTCCTTCTAATTCAAGCCTAGCTGGATTGCACATCACTGAGTTCACAATAAAAGAGAATACTATGCTTCATACAGAGTGAATGTCCTTTCACGTGCCATCTCCTTTCAGAGATGTCTGCTTCTTCTGCTGACCACACTTTGACCAGTTAAATGGATGCAGTCTTCAAATAGCTTTTTTTTCCTGCTTGGGTTAATTTCATTAGTCTTGTTTTTATTCAACTGCTTACAGTATATTCCTATATAATACTATACATTGAAATTAGAATACCTTGTGGAGTGGGAAGGCTGCGTTTCTTTCTTCTTCTGTTTTTTCAAAAATTAACAAGTTTTTCAGTTGTCTCGTATTGGAAACCATTCTTGCATTCATAGTTTTGGAATAACTGCCTGTGTATGTATACCTTTGAGTAAATGTCTATGTACATAGAAGTTTGCATATATGCATATGTAGAATTACTTCTGCGAACAGACACCTGTTTGATCAGCCATTTTTCCCTTATTTTTCTTTTTATCTCTCCAAGCCATCAGTGACACATCAGGATATGACTAACAAGCTCCACACAAAGAAACAGTATTTTATCTGTAGAGTTATTTATCAAAGAAGTCTGTTCCTTGCAAACTGGTCACCGCAATCATAAAACAGCATTAGGCAGCATATGTGATTAAACTGTTTTTGTTGGTAGAATATATTTATCTGACTTTCCTTTTCCTAAGGGATTTGCAAGCAGCTCTTTTTTAAAACTTTAGTCAAAATGCAATCACTTTCTGTTTCTATCCAAATGTTATGTATTGTTCTTAGAGTATTTTTCACTGATAGAGAGTTTCTCAGGTTTTTTTCTGTGCTTATCTTGTGATATGAAGGACCTGTTATTGTTCAATACTGAATAGTGGAAATAATACCCAATTTCCAAACTTTCAAGTGGAGCTTTGTCTCGTACTCAGTGAGTAGAATAAGATATACAAGACAATTGGAATTTCATGTACGTTTATCTACAGTTTTTTCACCCAGTCATGAAGTTATATATAATACCTCTGGGGAGATGTGAGAAAGGATGAAGAAGACTGAAATTAAAACCAACTGAACACCTCTACAAAAGTAAAATCTTTTTCTTATTCCCTTTGCTATGGCTTTCCAATAATTATGAAATCGTGACATATACTGAAATCAGAGACTATCACTTCAGAGAAAGAAACATACCAAACATTCTTCTGTGTTCCTTTAAGGTATCAGTGATCTTAAAAATAAATAAGAGGTCATTATCTGACAGCTGAAGTACTAAAGGCAGGAACTGAGCAGGATCAGATGCAGTCCTGCTGGGAAGGAAGGAGAAAAAAAGACTATCTACATTCTTTCATAGCTTCATGGGTTCATGCTTGGTACAACTGGTTGGCATAGGAATTTCCACTTCCATGACCTCCCGTATGAATAATTGACATCAAAGAGTCTCACTGAAGTATGGTGGTATAAAGAACTATTTATGAGGTATTATAGTTTGCTTGCCACCTGAGTGCACCGTCTGGCCCACAGTTATTATTATTAAAGCCTGTGAAAGCAAAGTGTGTAATTCTGAAAGCATGTCACAGAGAGGATAATATACTACCAGCAGAGACCGTGGCACCTTTGTGAGGATGAGGAAGTGACTTGGGACAAAGACGATGACAATACAGACCTTGAGACCAGTGCCTGTTCCAAGTTCTGCTGGTGGGTGACTGAATTTCGCAATCTGTTCAGTGTCCTGTGTGAAATGTTAGTGTTTCTTCTCCACCCAGCTTTTATACAAGCACAAAAAATTACAACCCTGTGTCCATGTTAGTGATTACAGTGGAAAGGCTGAATCACAGAATCACAAAATGGCTGAAGTTGGAAGGCACCTCTGGAGGCTATTTGGTCTAATCCCAGTGCTCAGACAGGTTCTTCTGGAACCAGTTACTCAGGAACATGTCCAAACGTCTTTTAAATATCTTCAAGTATGGAAATTCCACAACCTTTATGGGCAACAGTAAAAAAAGTGTTGATATTCAGATGGACCCTCATGTGTTCAGTTTCTGCCTATTGCCTCTGGTCTTGTCACCAGGTACCATAGTGCCTGTCACTATCATCTTTGCACTCTCCTTTTGGGTACCTGCAGACATTGATAGATAGATTGTAGACATTTGTAGCCTCTGAATCTTTTGTTCTCCAAGCAGAACAGTCACTAGTCTCTCAGCTTCTCCTCATGGTTAAAATGCTTCAGTCCCTTAATCTTCTTTGTAGCTTTTCCTTGAATTGCTTCAAGTATGTCCATGCCTCTCTTGTTCTGAGAAGCCTAGAACTGGACACAGCACTCCAGGTGTGGCCTCATCAATGCTGAGCAGAGAGGAAGAGTCCCGTCCCTTGACTTTGTAACACGTATCCTAATGCAGCCCAGGAGAGCAGGATATATGACCCTGAAGATTTGTTCTGGCCTCTCACTCACAGCCTGATCTTTTCTGAACAAGGATACTGGCAGTACTGCCTGCTGAAAACTGGACTGCCGTTGTGTGTAAGTTAAACAGCCATTCTGCTGGTAAACACAGAAAGTCAGTCTTTAGGCTTGTCAGTCCAATATCCGCTCAAATCTAGGCTCTTTTTCTTCCTTTTCAATGAGAGGCAGAACCTTGGCAATGACCATTCACACAAACCCTGTCTTGATATCCTTACCCCCACTGGGTTTGCACACAGGAAACAGCAGGAATGGTGCCAAAATTAATCTGGTACAGCAGATAAAAACAGCTGCTATTGTCCAAATGGTATTAGAGTAATTTTCATTCCTTCTGTAATACCCCATAGTCTAAGGCACTTATATATTTAAACCTGAAGTTTTTACCGCAGGAAGACAAACAGCCTACTATAGAAAAAAAATTGCAAAGGAATTTTTATGTGTTTCTATTTTTTATGTTTCACAAGATATTTGACTAATTAGATTGAATGAGTTGTTTGGACATACCTAATGTGTAAACATTATAAAATCAGAAGTTTATAATAATACCTATAATACCTATAACAATACCTATTCTGCTACCACTGGCATTTATGCCATTTGATTTCCTGCTAAAATCTCTTGTTTTAAATTTTATGTATTTATCTGTGTATCTTTCATGTGTATACACAAACCTTGCTGACTCAGCTAACACACCACCCAAAATGATGTAGTTCTGCAAAGTGATGAAAGCACAAAATAGTTTCAGCCTGATCTGTAGCTCACATCTTAGTACAGAAACCATGCCGGATGAATTTTTCTCTCCCAGCGTAGCCCCTGGTAAACTAAACATCAGCAAAATGTTGCTGATTGCAATAAACTGTCTATATCTTCCAGTGAACATTAAGCTTTCATTGAGTCTCACATCAAGTGGGTATGAATCAGATTTTTTAAAGGATACATGACTTATATGAACATTTAACAATAACAGAAAAAAATCCCATTACCATTCAACACAGGATATAGCATAAATCTAATGTCGTAGTTTCATCTGGAATAGAATTCTTTTTCTTCTTAGTAACTGGTACAGTTTTGTGTTTTGGATTCATTACCAAAATAATCATAACCTGTCAATGATTTATTGTTGCCCAGTAGTGCTTATTTTCTACATCAAGAACTTTCAGTACCCATGCTCTGCCAGCCAGCAGGTACACAAGAGGTGGGAGGGAGCATGACGAGAACAGTAGACCTGAACTAGCCAAAGGGATATTCCATACCAACGTCATGATCAGTATATAAACCAGGGGGGCTGGCTGGGAGGGGCCAGTCTGGTCATCATTGGTCAGCAGGTCGTGAGCAACTGTATTTGGCATCACTTGTGTTTCTTGGACTTTATCTCTCTCTCCCTTTCCCATTTTTTCCAACAATAACAGGAATATTTATAATGATATTTTACTTGTTTTCAATAGTTAAACTGTTCTTATCTCAAACCAGAAGGTTTATTTTCTTTTCTCTGATTCTCCTCCCCATCCTATCCCAGGGCAGTGCAGTGTGTAAGCAGCTGCATAGTACTTAGTTGCAGTCTGGGATTAAACACCTACCTATCTGAGAAATTCTTATTTGCTAGGGGTGTGTAATCCCCAGGCTCTGAGAAAACAGAAATTGTACCTTTTCTTCAAAACATTTTTTTCCTTTAGAAAGGAAAATGTGGTATTTTAAGTGTTGGACGTGATGACCCTTGTGGGTCCCTTCCAATTCAGAATATTCTGTGATTCTGTGATCTTGCACATTTGATGGAAAACCAAAGCAGAAAAAGCCCTTAGAGTCAGTAAATTTTATAAATTACTGTATTAGGCAAAACAATCAATGAGAAATATATTTTAACAAAGAATATCCACTTACTCACTTTCCACCATGGTGTCCTTGAACATCAAGCTGTTGCTTTACTCACTGTTCCACATCACTAAAACATTTTCTGTTATAACAGGGCATGCAATCTATCATTCAAAAAATTGTAGTCAAGATTTACAGATTATGTCCCTAAAACTCAGCACAAGCATTTAAAATAATCAATTGATATTTAATTAACACACAATTGCTGCTCTAATACTGAATCAAATCCTCTTAAAGTGTGTCCATAATTCCCAGTAGAGTACTAATGTCCTGAGAGTGGAAGAAATACCCTGCGATCATTAGAAGAGTATTGCAAATTATGGAGTTTTTGTCAAGAGATTAAGCACTTCCAGAATCTATTACACATGGAAAAAAAAAAAAAAAGGCACTTTAGAACAGAAATGAATTATGGTATCTCCTTCCAATTCTTTAAGATACAGTTTTTTCAATAAACAGATTATCTCACCATCCTTTCCAGCTAATGAACCAAGACTTCTGCCTTGTCTTTTTTATAAAATATGGCACAGGAAGCTGCTTAGGAAAGATGATGCAAAATCAATTTTTGTCAAGTTAGTTGCAGCACCTCTCCTATGAAAACAGACTGTGAGAATTGAGGTTGTTCAGCCTGAAGAAGAGAAGGCTCCGGGATGACCTTACAGAGACCTCCTAGTACCTGAAGGACACTTACAAGACAGCCAAAGAGAGACTTTTTTCACAACGGCATGTATTGATATGATAAGGGGGAATGGCTTTAAAATGAAAGAGGGTAGGGTTAGATTAGATATTAAGAAGAAATTTTTTATTAGATTGTTAAGACACTGGAACAGGTTGTCCAGAGAAGCCCTGGGTGCCTTGTCCCTGGAAGTGTTCAAGGCCAGGTTGGATGGGGTTTTGAGCAACCTGGTCTAGTGGAAATTGGCCCTGCCCATGGGCAGATGGGTTGGAACTAGATGATCTTTAAGGTCTCTCCAACCCAAACCATTCTACGATTCTATGAAAATCTAGAGAAAATGTTAGCTGCAATGAGAAAAAAAAAATAACCCAAACATTTTCAGGAGATATTTCCTTCAATTTTTCAAAGAGAAATGGTTGGAAGAGTTCTAATAAAAGTAATTTCAGGGAACAGCCTCTGCTTTTCCTTTTGAAAGAAGTCAAACATTATCCTTTAATTGCTCATTTAGTGGATGAAATAAAGAATGATGATATACATAGAGTAATTTTACCCAACTTGTCCCACCATAGTCAGAATGTACAAAAAAAGAGCTGATTTAAGAGGAGCATAACAGTTGTCCTGAACTATTCTGTTGTGCTGAAGAAAGGATTAATCAAAGCTGAAATTGTAAGTCCAGCAGATCTCTTGACTAAGGGAAATGTATGTGTTTCACTCAATACACAGTAGCACTTTTTGTGATGGCACCCAGCTTCTTCCAAGCTGTGGTTTCACCACTGGGAATGTGATCCTTCATATTTAGTTGGCTTTTCACAAAGTCTTTTTTTTTCTCCCCCCCAAGGATCTTGTGATTTTTCAATGCTTTTATGAACCTAGCACTTATGCTCTGCTGAGGCAAAGATTTCTATTATCTAACTACTTAAAATGTGCAATAGTACTTCCATTTGTTTAACCTGACTTCCCAGTCATTGTAAAGGATTAACTTCTATTGCTGCTGTATTACTTTGATCATAATTTTGTATACTTTTGTCATCTGCAATTTTAATTGCATGAATTCAGGGGGGGCTGAATAACAGTTTTGAAAACTGATCCACTCCAAACCAAAAGATTTTGTACTAGCAATGAATATTGCATTTCAAAAGAGTAAAATATACATAGATTAAATATTTTCAGTACTTCATGCAGTCAGTGTAACTCCAAGTTGCTGTTGCCTTTCCATGGGTCTCATACAGAGAAAAATTCTTTTGTTACGTATTGATTTTGTGCTTAACCATTTATCAGAATAAAACAGAAGAAAAAAGAAATCTAGGTAAGTATCAAATTCAAAGGCATAATTCTGCAATACTTAAACCAATTGTTTCTACTACCAGATTCGGGATTCTTTTTAACATGTTTTGGTTTTATTTGGTTTGGTTTTGTTTTTTTTTTTAATCCAAAATGATATCTAAATACATCTGAACCAGTATTTGTGTAATAGCTATGTGCCCTTCCAGCTAAAAGATTAATATTCTTTCTTGTACTGTGATTTTCACATATATCACCTCTCAAATATATGCCTCTCAAATATATGCCTGTATATGGGTCTATATCTGTATCCATATCCATATATTTATATTTCTGTATATACACATATAAATTCTTCCCTTGAATTGATAAAAGTTGTTTTAAGGTCCATGAGTAAAATCTTGTCTATAAGTGGAAAGCACCAAGGGACACTATTCTCTGGAATTTTTTATCTGAAGTTCCAGCTAGGTATACCAAACAGAAAATTTCTTATTTTTCAGTCTCATCTACTACTGAAATAACACAGGATGGTGATCACACCTAAATATTTGGAGCTACTTAATTCTAACTATATTTTGCATAAGAAGAAGCTTGACAAATAATTAGGCTTTCCAGAATTTTGTAAAACCTGTTGTGGCCAAACAAGGGAGGAAAATACTAATGATTTTTTTAACAGAAGATGCAGAAAAAAGCTAGGCAATATCAGACATGGGACAACCAATCTGCAAGAGAGGATACATGCCTGAACTAGAGGAAAGATTCAGCTGGAGCTTATTCTGTCTTAAACTCCAAAGCTGATCAAATGCACATGAACCCTTTGAAAAACCATGTTCCTCATTACACTGGGACAGATATTATTGTTACCATGAAGGACTATTAAAAAATAAATATTATATGTATATGCTCTTTATGTACACACATGTATGCACAGAAAAGACATTCATGTATAAGCATAGAAGGAAACTTTGAGGCTTTATTCCCTGTTCATCTCACATTGCCATAATTTTATGACCATTTTGAGTGCTTCAGTGAATCATTCTATGCAACATAATTATAGAATATTTTAATCTTGGAAACTGTTAATATGAAGGCTAGCACACTAGAGAAGAAAACCATAATAGTAACATTAATAAAAGTAAAGTTTATTTTTTTAAGATGCCAGCTGGTTACACAGGATCCCAGATTTGATTAATGTCTTTAACTTGTTAGTCCCTTCAGCTTTATATTTTTTCTTTAATACATTTATGTTAGTTCACCACATCAGCTATATTATAAGGTCATTCCATCACTCAGCACCTTCACTATATTATAATTGATTTCTGAATTCACTTTCTATTTATGTATATTTTCTTTGTCATTTAAACTCTATTCTAGTTGACCTGAAAGCTCAGCAAGTTAATCAGTCTTAGCTTGGAAGGGCATGTTAGATAATAAGAATTTTGGACAGATGTATGGCTCATTAGGTAAAAAAAAAACTGCCTGGATTTCTGAGCCCAAACTGAGATGGTGAATGGAATTAAACCCAGCTGGTGACCGGTAAAATATGGTGTTCCCCAGGGTCCACTACTGGAGCCAGTCCTGTTTAATATCTTTGTCAATGATCCAGATGAAGGGATTGAGTGAACCTTCAGTTAACTTGTAGGTGACACCAAGCTGGGAGGGAGTGTTCTGCTGGAGGCAGGGAGGCTCTGCAGAGGGATCTGGGACAGGCTGGATCATGGGCTGAGGCCAATGGTGTGAGGTTCAACAAGGCTAAATGCTGGGTCCTGCACCTCGGTCACAAAAACACCAGGCAGTGCCACAGGCTGAGGAAAGAGTGGCTGGAAAGCTGCTCCATGACAAAGGACTTGGGTTGTCAAATTTTGGAACAGGCTGCCCAGGAATGTTGTTGAACCACCATCCCTGAAGGTATTTAGATGACATATATAGATGTGGCACTTGGTGAAAAGGTTTAGTGGTGGACTTAATAATGCTGGGTTAGTGGTTGGAGTTGATGATCTTAGAGATCTTTTCCAGCCTAAATTGTAGAGTTTTGTGCTAAATTTGAAGCCTGAACTGTTTACAAAACTGATTTTTCTGATGTTATAAGATGAAATCTCCTCATGTTCTTTAACTGCCTTTTTTTTTAAACATAAGACACCTCTCTACTACCTCATATTTTTTCTACTGTGCTATCTGACTGCCTTCAAGTAGGTATTGAGCAATGACTTTTAGCTGGAGAATGCAACTATTTCATTCATCATCTCTTGGGTATGGATGTTTAATTTCTTTTTAGGTATGATATATTATACATCTTGACTCTTAAAGAGTAGATCAGAAAGGGCACTGTGAATGCAGAGAAGTAGGTGAGGTTGAATGTGACTCAGATCTTCTAAAGATTCTTCCTATTGTCTTGAATAAGCCCAGAAAAAACCCACCCAAATTCTTCTTCCCTTGAAATATAGATCAATTTAATATAATGTTTATTTGGATTCAAGTAGCACTTCCTCTCCCCACCCCTTGTTACTCATTTTTAACTCAAAGTAATGCTAGAGTTCTATCTTTCTGGATATCTTAAACCAGTGTTTTATAGAATGGATGATTAGTTATACTTGATGGCATCTCATGTTGCTTTAGCAGGATATAAACTTATTTATCTTTCTGCAGGATAATATCATCTGCTAAAGAAGCAGAAGTTGCGTGTGTATTTAAAATGTCATTTTTTGTTGTCTCAGCCAAAAACTAGGCCACCTATTTTTTAATGACAATGAACTTGGCAACAGCACACTCTGTGAATAAGCATCCTGCTATTTCTGTTCAATTTATAAGATGGAAGTCAAGCAAAATGAGACATTCAAGGTTCAGATGATAATAAGAGAGAAGCCACATGAAGACTTTACATTTTTTCTTTTCCTGATGAATATTGTTGAACTAGATAAAACCTTTAGCCTCCAAAAAGTAAAAGAACTAATTGAGCTAAACCCAAAATTCTATGGTAGTGCAATAGGTGAAACAAAAACAAATACTTCTACCTTGACAAAATGACAATTTTTGCACTTTTGTTGATATTTGCAAATAATAGTGCTTTTACTCTAGATTTAAATGATCCAGTCTTTTCTTTCAATTAGAAGTTATCTTTTGTTCAGTTGTCAAAGAATAACAAAATTATTATGTCTGAAATTTATATTTTGCTCTGTTTTTTTACTAGGTTTATAACACTGAACCACATAATTTCTGACAAAAGTCAACATCTTACAACTTGACCTAGATTTTGGCTCTTTTCCAGCATACATGGTCTAGTTTAGGTGTCATATTAGAGAAAATCAGGTTCTGCACAGAGTATCCAGCCAAGTGCACTACCTTATTCCCAACTGTTAAATGTTGACGCTTATATGTATATCAGGTTACTGTTTAAAACAATTTCCTTGGGAATTATTAGCAAACTTTACTTTCTGTTATACACTAATATTATACATGGGAGACAACTATGGAAAGTGTTATGAACAGATGGTGCATTAAAGAAAGAAGAATAATGTTCAATAATGAAACACAATAGGCCAGTATACCACACAACAATATGAAAATCTTCCACCTTTTTGGCACTTGAGGAATAAAATTTAGTTATTATTTGTGAATATATATTTGCATGCAAATACACTGTTTTTCATTAAAATGCCTTAATTTTGGAACTTTTCTCTAACAGATCATTATTTTCCTGGCTTTAGAGGACAGTTATAGATGTCCACAGGTATACGCAGGTGTTCACTGAGAAGAGAGTTCGTGATGAGTCCTTCCCATTTTCTTCTTTGCTTCTGCAGTCCTTTTAGCCAAGAGTTTATCATAAAAGAGCAAAGAAAAGGTCTACCAGAAAATTAGTTTCAATCCTAGGATGCGCTTTTATTTTTTTTTTCCATTTTAACTTAAAAGTAAAATTAACTGAGCTGGTCTTCACCTCTCTAAGCAGGCTAATTATCCCATTGAATTTGAATCTCTGAATGAAAGTACTCAAAAAAAAAAAAAGTCACAGCTAGCTGATGGGGAATATACCTGCTCCTGAACTCCAATTAATATAAGTGCATTTTAGAAGACATCATTAAGTAGTTTAACATCTCTGAATGACAAGTGAATATTACCTGAGAGTCACCTGTCATTCAGACCACCCATATCAGATACTTAGTATGAAATACATCTCTTTCTTCATATTTTACCTTAAAGTCCATGTGACTTCCCATATTGTAATATTAGGAAACTACAGAGTCTTATAATGTGGTATTTCTATTTCATTAACAGAAAATGAGCAATAAGGTCTTTAAATCATCAGCCTTCACAATGCCTTTGAGTCCCTTTGAACCAGTAGCTTTGAAAGAGTTCAGAGGGAAGGAGCTGACTTCCCCAAAGGACTAGAAAAGCTTTTGTCAAATATCTATACCATGGATTATAAAGTGACTTTAAAGGACTGTTTGAATAAAATTAAGTATTTCCATTTTAATCAAAAATGTAGGAGAGAAATTATTAAAAACTGTGATGGAAAACTGAAGGAATGCTAATGTCTCTTACAGACTGACATTTTTGAGTCAGTTTTAAAATGGGAGTGGTACGAATAATCAGCTGATTTTATCCAAATCTATTCAGCCATGCAGAATTGCTAAAAATACACCATCTCCTTCCATCCAGTAAATACAAAGCTGCTGTGCTGTGGCTGATGGTTTGGATTCAAGTTAAAATCCTAAATAAAGTCCTAAACTTGTGAACCTCTTAAAAACATTTTGTTGTCTTTTTTAATATAGTTATATTTCTAATGAAGTATCAGTCCCCTCAGAACATGTTTGCTTTAAGATTCTTTTAGTGTCTATATAACCATAAAGTGCTAATCCCTACAGCAGGACTGGGATTTTCATCTCTCATTGAGTAATGAAGGGCTTTGAGAAACTGCTGCTATTCTTAGATACAGAAGCAAGGTACTAGTTATTAATTATGGCTAAGCCTCAGAAATTTCAATTTTGAATGAGAATCTTAGAGCATTAGGTGTTTTACTGAACATCTCATTAAATAATTTAAACTAAATATTTGAGAATCTTGTGTAATGCTAACACCTGAAACCCCTGGCTGGACTTGCCCTATAATTTCCTTGAACTTTTCTGCTTTTCCCACTGTTGAGGTACAACAAGGTAAAAATCAGCTCTAATTGACTGTCTCCCATCCTCCAGCCAATGTTTTGGCAGGTGCAGACTTCCTGCAGATGGTCTCCCTGGAGTCTACCAAGAAAGATGATTAGCTTTTGAGATCTGCCATGGATCAGAGTATGCTTTCTAAAGGACTCACTCAACTGACGAAAACCCTGCTCTTACAGCACAACAAAGACAATCTCCCAAGTGACTCTTGGAGTACTTGATGACAAGGATTATACATCCTCTGACTTCAATTTCCCTGCATATTCAGGTCTTCCAAATGTTATCAAGTGTTTTTCCAAGGCAGGATGAGAACTGTAAATAAGATAACTGGGAAGACAAAAGAAAATTTTCCTGAAAAATCTCAGTATGGTTGAAGGGTTTTTGTTTGGTTTTGTTTTTTAACTGACACCTTTCTGCAAACATTAAAGGAAATGAAATACAGTTGTAGCAGTGGTGCTAGTTCAGAGTATATAATCTAACCAGTCTTGTGGCTTTGAAAGGAAGACTTAAAAATTTATATACGAACGAATAATTTCCATTTAAGTAATATTGCATCTTCTAGCATTGCCAATTTTGCAAGTTGCAATTTCCACTTATTATTATGTAAGTTTTTTATTGATTTTATGAAAATAACTGTAACAAGAAAATTAATGAAAATTTATGAAGAAAACTGAGCGAAGAGAAGAAAACCTACCAAGGTTTACTGAATTATCCTTTATTTTTCTTCCTTATGTATTATATATGAAATGCAAACAAATCACCAATCATTTATTTTCTTCTCTGATGTGATACAACACAAAAGTTTTCTTTTCATATATCTTTCAAAAACATGTTTATTTTTATCAGAGAAGCTTTTATTTTTCTATAGCAGGAAATATGTATTTTTCTGGAGCATTTATTTGTCTTATGTTGGAAAAATCATATTTATTTGAATCTGAGACTCTTTCTCTGGATCAGATCCAGAAAGTGGAAAATTAGTTTTGGCTTGACACTAGTTAAAGCTTTTTAAGTAAGTGACATTCTGATTCTGCTGCTGAAAAATGAAAAGGGGAAAGCCAGATAGTTTCTTGCAATCTTTTCCTTTATGGGACCCTAATGTCCCTTGGAACTGAATGCAAGGAACAGATAAAAATTCCCCCACAGAATATCCAGCTGGGAAACATATGCTTCATGCCACCTCTCCAAATCAAAATTAAGATCAGAGAGAAGTAGCAATGGAGTCTACTGGGAGATGAGTTCAGATCTGAAAAGGTGGGCAGGAGTACAGCAAATGTGCTGAGAGTATCAGGAAATTTCATACATATACAACCACCCTTGGAGAAATTTTGTTTTAATATATAATAAACTTTGAATTTGAATTTCAGAACATTGCATTTACAAAACTGCTCACACGGGGAACAAAAGTAAAAATGACAGAAAGTTGTTTCTGCAAATAAATATTTTTCATACTGTTTTCTTTTTTCATAAATATATATATTCATAAATATATATATATATATCCACCTTACGGTGCAGCTACTGAGAAAATTTTAGAAATACACACATAAAATAACAATAAACAAGACCAAAAGTTTGCCTCAGAATTTTTTCACTGTAAAGAGTCCATTTTACTGAGACCATGTAGCTCTGCATTTAGAAGGTCACGTTATCTTAGTGGTTAAATATGTTTAAAGCTCTAATAATAAAAATTCCATCAGTAGGAAAAATTAGTTGTTTAATTTATATTTGTAGCAGTGAGAGAAAATATTTAAAATATACTTTTTTTATTTAGATGCAAATATTCTAAGTATTTTATAAATTTATTCATCTCCTCCTGACTCACAGTTCTCATCTGTTCTGAAATACCTTGTGTATGGCAATAATTTTAAGTATATTGTAAGAGAAAGCAGGTGTCATAAAACAACTTATATTAGTTGGATAGTGGGGTTTTTTTTATATATTAGGTAGCATATATTGCACTAATCTTTTTTAAGTCCTTTTGTCCTTGCCAGATTTCATATACACTTATCAGGAAAATCTCTGGGGCATTACACTAATTATCAATGAGGAAAGTGAGAAAACTAGGCAAATAGCATAAATTGCATAGGAAGAGTGGAATTAATGCTGAATTTAAGCTTCCTCACAAGCTCCATTTAGGTATTTAAGATTACTCCAAATGCATGATATCAAGAATGCAAATGTATTTGAATATGAATTTATTTGTTTTCCATTAAAGTAGTGACATACTGCACAATATTCTTTTAATGCATGATTATTACTAGTATTCGTGTTACTATTACTAATATTCTTTCACAAAAAAAATATTTCCAAGGTAAGAAAACATAAAAAAGCTTCCCTGTGGAACAACTAGATTTTTTTTGACTAGAAGGGAACCCCTGCTTAGTCTTGCTTTGTTCTGCTGCATACAGCTGCCTCAGTACCACAGTCATGCCAAGAGTTCCACTAAACACTTTCGAAGGCTGTTCGGAATGTTACTGTTGCTGGCTCCTTCCTTGAGAAAAAGAAGTAATAGCAAAACTTCTGTGAAATCAGAGAAGCTGTCTTGATCTAAAAAAATGGGAGTCAGTTAAAGAATAATGCTTGTTTCAAAACCATTTCTCAAAAGAAGGTTCTTCAGCAGTGGTTTTGTTTGTTTGAAAGTTTACTTTCACCAGACACAAATTTAATTTCCAGAGGGAAATAGTTGTGCAGAGAAGAGATGTAATGTATCATAGAAGGCACTGCCTTCCCTTCCCTTCCTTATGATTTTATCATTTTCTCTTGAACATTTATATGTAGTTATTATGTACTGAATTTTGCACTATATTATTCATTTGTTGTTTGCTATTTATTTGACCACTCAGCAGGGTACAGATTGTGTGTGGGCATATGTTCCTGCATTGTGACTGCACAGCTTGTTTGTGGAGGATTGTAGCTATCCCAGGACAAGCCTGTGGAGTCATTGGTACACAAGAACTGGCACTGTGCAAATGAGCCTGTTATAGTCCCAGCAGTGTCTCTGCCTAATTCTGCCCTTAGCTTATTTGAGAGAAGTGATGGAAATCTAGATCATCCTGCTAGATGGTTCAACTTTTCTGGCCCTTTCTGGAAAACTGTCTTCTGAAGGACAGCATTTTTGTTCCTGGAAGTTCGCATGTGCATCATGTATCTCTGACATGAATTGAGTCTTTAATGGATAAGTTTTGCAGAAAGGTGATTTTATCCAAAAAATGAATTTGGAATGAGTTTTTTGAGGAGCCTCTCAAGGTTGCTAGTGTGGATTATATAGGCCATATTTTATGCTCATATGAAATTGTGTTCTTTGTACCTCTGTACATATTTATTAAGGGAAAGGCTAAACTAGCATGCCACCTAAGCGAAGAGATGAAATTTCTACACCTCCTTTCTCCTTTCCTTAGCTTTGTTGAATAGCTTTGATTCAGGATTGAAAGCATAGACCAGAGGGAACTGCCTTTTGTTTAAGGTAATGGGAATCTCCAGCCACTGGTCATGAGCTTCTAACCATGAACTCCTGATGAACCAATCTCCAAGTTTAAATCCTGTTGAAGAATTCAAGGTAGTAATGCATATATATACACTAAAACACTTGAGGGATTTTAGTTAGCAACTTGGGAAGTTCTTCTCTCTGACAGCTTTGAAAGTCTGCTGAGAATACTCTTACTTGAGAATATGCCTTGCTGTATCTCACACTAGAGTGACAGGCTTTGTATACTAGGGGATAGAAATATAATCCCATCTAATGGATGGTAGTGCTCAAATCGCCTGACCTCCCACGGTAAAAATGAGAACAAATCTTAGATATTTTTGAACAATCCTGGTTCCTTCCTGTAAGAAAAGAGATATTTCAACAAGAAAAGTTACGCTAAGGGTAACAAGGATGATCAAAGGTATGACATGTCTTCTGTAAGAAGGGTGTTTAGATACAGCAGTCTGACCTGGAAGAGAAATGATCTAAGGTGGATATGGCAGAATGTCAGAAGTGTCAGGGAGAAGGTAAATAGGGAAAGATTGTTTACTGTCTCCTCTAATACAAAATGTAGGGAGCATCAGATAAGACAAGTATATCTGAAGTTCTAACAGAAAAAAATGAGATACTTCTTCAGGTGTAGCAATCCATGGGATTCTCTGCCACAGGAAATTAGACATACTCTGACTGCAAGTAACTGAGTGTCACATTCATAAAGGAAAAAAAATGGCAACAGCTATACAGCAAGGGTAGTACCTCTCTACATAGTGTCCCTAACTGCTATAGATTTGATGTATATTTTAAGGAGTGCCTTTTCAGTGATTGCTAGACATGTGTTATTGGTTTTGTCAGGTACACAAAATTGGGATAGCTGCTTCTTTGGTCTGATATATGACTTATGTTATTCCTGTCAATGTTTCTTGTTACAGAAAATTCTGTTACTTAACTGTAATTCCTTACCCATGTCCACAATTCCCATTAAGGATTATACCTCATTTGGAAACTGATTTCTCTGGTCACAGAGGTAAAATAATGTCTGTGACTTCAGAGCCATGAAGTAGCTAGAGAAGCTTGCCTTTACAGAGACACTATGCCAGACACTATGCCAGGGGCTCAGAGGAAAATGAAAAAACATACAAAACATACAAGCAAACGAAACCCTTCAGCATAGTCCATGATATCAAGCAAAAGTTGATAATACTGTATAGGTATGTAGTAGTTAATTATGACTGGGACTATTTCAAGTAAAGAGCTCACGATTTTCTTAGTGTGAGAAACCTGCTCACGCCTTGCATGTGTGTGTATGCGTGATGAGTTAAATTAAACCTGCAAAGGAGTAAAGGGACAACTGTTCCTAGTCACCTGCCGGTGAAAATGTCCTCAATAATTTATATATACAGCATGTGTCATAAAATGGGCATATGCTTTCAGAAGTGTCTGTATACCCATGAAAGACTTTTCAAGAGGTAATCTGAAAGGAAATGGGATTGTTTCTTCTGAAAATGTCTCTCATAATATTCACCACAATACCTCTTTTTAGGAAACAACTAGAAATAAAATCTTTGCTTTGATGCACACCAAAGTGATATAAGATTGGGTTATTTTCATTTTTTGAGAGATAAGTAGCAGTTTTGGATAAGGATATGTTGTCTCTCTTTTTTAATATTAAGAAAGCTATCAGTCTCTGGTATAGACTATATGTTTCTGAATAATATCTCTATCTCCCCATTGATGATGAGCCAGTTTTTCATAATTGGTGACAGAACACAACAAATTGTTCTTGTTTATTCTTTTGGTTTCTTAAATTTACTCTTTCCTAATAACATCTTTTATGCTTAAATTTGAATGGAATTTTGATTACACAGGGAAATAATCCATGTATTAGTCCTTTAGATCTCACTGAAACTGCCTGTGATTTCACTCTCTAAATAATCCATAAGAACCTTAACTAAGGAGGAGTGAGTGGGTAGAGGTAAGTGTCATTATTTACATTTAGGACCTGTTTATAAAGAATACCTTTCCAGTTACTGTCTCATTTCTGAATCAGTAAATAATATTTGTTGCTTTCTTCTAATGAACAAACACTGAAAGGAGAGAAAATTATAGTGACGGTCAAATTCAGTTCATCAGATCAACATAAAAAAATTAAGTTATGTTGATTTCATAAACTGGGATCACATTAGACCTCTACATAAAGACCTTAATCCTTTATACTTTGAAGGTGTTATTACTCTTAAAACATTTCAAGCTATTATTACAGGAAAACATGAGACAATGACTAATGGCATGCATTTTTGTTGCAATTATGTCCAAACTGAAGCAGAATAATACAAAGCAAGGGAAAATCAGTATTACATCCACATGTACTCTTAATATCATGAGCATGAAAAAAAAAGAGAACAAGATGTTGGGGCTTTAGCAGAGGGCTTCAAAGGACATTTAAAAATAAAATTGGTTGATCATAACCATGGCGTCCTAAATGTTCCTTCTTAGTTGTAAGTATTCCTCTTTTTTTTCTGACTTCCAAACAATATTTTAATAAAGCTGGTGCATTATTTTATTGGTCCCTTGATTTCTGCTTCATTTTCTGCATCTTGTGATTTTACAGACACAGTTAATAAGCAGTTAATCAGCTGTCAGTAATATATTTGTTATAATTTTCAGATAATTGCATTTAGAGTGATCCTATCTAAAATATGAAGCAGGTGTTAACAATGCTGTCCTTTACTTCAAGTAGCTAAGGTTTTTGTCTAGAAGATGAATGCATCTGCTCTTCTCTTGACAGAAACACAAAGCTTTCAGCTTCTAGAGCATCCTGTCAGCTATCACTTGTCTCACTTTAAATCAAGTCATTTTACCCAATATGATTTGCATATTAACGGTAATTAATGATATGCTATATTTGGCAACAGTTGCATGATTTTGATTCATTAATGAGTCCGATACTTGGTTTGTAACGTTGTTTTAAACTTTATAACAATTAGCAGAGCACATGCATCTAAAAGAGTGGGTCTCTGTGAGTTCTTTTCTCATGTCTATTTGTCTGTCCTTGACGATACTGTGATACTTTAAAGATGGCTAAATAATCCTACCAAGTGAAAATATATTGATTTAAGTCCCTTACGATCTTGTATACACAGGACACCACTGGATAGAATCAAACAATATCACTTATGCTGAGCTAATAAAGAAAATTTCCCCTTTGTACTTTTTCTTATTAGAATGAGACATATGCACTGCTGATATTGCAGATTCACCCATTATTTATGTATAGCCATCAGAAAAACATAAACTGAAATAAAGAATGAAAAGGCAACGTAAAGCATGCTCTTCAAGAATAGGAAGGATAACTGGTAGTAATCTTTTATACACATAGAAAAAATGTACACATCCATTCTGAGGTACAGCTTATTAATTTTAAAATGAAGTTTTGGATTTGAGAAAATTTTATTTAGTGTTTTAGTGAAAATTTTCAGCTGCAAGACAATTGAATTGACACAAACTCTCAAATGTGCAAACATTTAATTTCATATGTTTTTAAAAGCAACATATCTAGACTTTCCAAATATAGCTGAAATGTATATTTCACTGCAATTTACTGTATATTTTCATTGTACCACAGTTAGCTCTTACAGTGGAAGTTACATCTACACAGATAATTAGCATTACAGGTTATATAAATCCTGAAGAAGGAGCACTGCATTGACATGGTTGGACTTGTTCTTAAAACTCCTTCAGAGGTATCGCTAGTGTAAAATTATCCTCTGTTCAAACCCGACATTTTGGTGAAAAATTTCACTTTATAAGTAAAAAGGGTAAAATCAACCAACAATTAGCATTTTTTCTCTTTCGAATTTTTTTTTCCCACATGCTTGTTTTAGAGAAAAAAGAAAAATAAAATGAATCTATATTAACCAATAGTCATAGATTTCTCCTGTAGGTTTCTGGTTTTAAAATTGTGGAGGCAAAATGCCAAACAACTATCAATGTAAGCCTTAGTCACTCAGCACTAATACAATTATTCTCCAAGATAATAAATCCTTGGGCTTCAAGCAGCTTTCAGTCTAGAGGGAAAGTATGAATATTGGTCATTCAGACTGATATTAGAATGGTGTACTGTTCAAACACTGTACAATTAAAACAGTTTGTGAGTTTTCTGTTGAAGATGGCCTAATTTACGCACAAGGTAGGTGTTCCCGATAGCAGAAATAGACATGAAATGTAAATTGAAGCCTGCACTTGATCACAGGACCTTGAAGCAAGGACAAGAGGCTGTGAGATGACTTGCTGAAACGCCAGTGGAGGGTTTCAAGGATGGAGGAACCATAGTCTGTCTAATTGCCAGCTAAGCTAATTTTTAATGGGCTAGACAGAAGAGCAGTGCTAATGCCTAGACTTAAGCTGCATTCACATTTGCTGGGTAAACACAGTATTTCATAACTGTTTCCTGAATCTTCTTTTATTATTCCTTGCATCTTCTTCTAACTATTCTCTTTGCACAAAAGGGCTATTCCTTTAGTGGTTAAAGTCTGACAGTAATGCACTGGAACATATCAGCATGAAATATAGGGGTTTATTTTTATGCATTCTTGATCATATTTTTAAAGAATAGATACTGAAACCACTTTAGGGCTTAACTGAAGAGACCTTTTAGAATGTCCCTGCTGGCTGTATTGTGCTGAAGAGCCTGATAGTGAAACTGGCCTTGCTGATATAATGGTGTCTTTGCTAGGCTGTAAACAATGGCTTTAATCAAGATCCTAGATGCTTTATAGACAAAATGTTCTTTCAGGGTTTCCTGATTTTATGGAGTCAGAGAAGTGTTTTGCTTTTGCTTCCATTGTGTAATTCTCCCCACCCTCAATGTCTTCTTATCCTTATAAATCTTGACAACTAAAGACAACTGCTTAAAGTACTTTTAATGCACTGACAGATGTTAATATTATAGATTACTGTATGTTGTGAGTAATATCTTTGCTCTGTCTTATTGAAATGGAAAGGAAAGATGTTTTAAGAAATTCCTCTTGGGAACAAGTTTCATTCTCTTTCTGAAACATGCACATGAAAGAGGCAGAGGTGCACCTTTGTACTCAAACCCCTTTCACCTTCTAAAATGTTACGTACACTGGGGAATTGATGATTACTAAACAGTGCACGCACATCTCCACAACAAAAGTACTGACTAGGATATTGGGATACAACAGTACACCAGAAGAGAAACAAGCATTTACATACACAGTGTGAACACACCTTTCCACCCCTTTCAGTTGTTGTGGGTTTCCTCAGCTACACTCTCAGACTCAAGTTTACTCCTTCACTGCAGATACCTCTCCTCCCTGCACAATTGTTGCCACAGGTTACACCCCTTCAGGGACACATGGAGGGTTGTGGTCAAGGCATAGTCGTTTAGGTCTGTTAGCCTCTGATTTTAGAGGTCTCTTCCAATCAAGTGATTCTGTGATTCTGTGATTCTGTTTTCACTGTTTTCTTGTGCTTCAGGTGGGTCCTCCATGGGTCCCTGTCTCTTTGGAAGAGTAGAGTGTCAACACACTAAAACTTGGTTTTACACCATCTATTCTCTTGCTCTGCTTTTCCTTGCCCCCCCTCTGCCCTTTCTTAAACACACTTCCATGGTGACACCACCATCTTGGCTTGGGGGCTGCAGTGGATCCATCTGGAACTGGTTGTGTCTGGCTCAGGGCAGCCTGGTCCTCTGCTCATGGAGCACACCACCACAGCCCATCACTGCCAGCACTTGGGCAACGCCACCAAGACAATTTGCATGAAAATTTACAATTCTGCATTGCATGACATGTTTGGACATTGCAGGAGGCCTTTGACAACAGGGCCAAGGAAGTGAACATTCTTCTAGTCAGAGTCACGCTCAGTTTGCCGCCCAAGCACGACATAGTGTACTACAGTCAATCACCTGAACCACTTGGGGAAGGATTTTGATATTTCTAAGTATGGCTTTAATACCTACCAGTGAAATAAAGAGGAGAAGTCAACTGGGTTTTTTATTAAATTTATCTTATTATGAATAAGATTACTTTTCTGTCTGGTTAGATTTTTTTTTATTTTTTTTAACTTTGTAATATTCTACAGCATACAAAAGAATCAGTGAAATGAAAAGTCATTTAAGCCAAATAATAAACACTTCATCTACATAATGTAGAAAGGAAGCATGTTCTTTTCTTCTGGAATGTACCGCTTCATATTTGAAGTGTTTTGATAGATTATAACTCCACAGAGCTTTCTTACATCTTCCCCTTTTAAATGCAGTCTATTTCCAGTGATACATAGAAATCAGATCTATAGCTTTAACAGCTCATTTTTGTTCATATAAGGGGAGGTTCCAGAAAAAAAAATGCAGTCCATGCAGCATGCCTGCAGCTTGGACTTGTGTAAAACTTTTTTGAGGGTACTTCCTCTCCCACTCAGATAAGTCAAAAAACCAGGACAGGAATTAGGATGGTCATATCGGTATATCTATGGCTTGCTAAATCCATGAAAAACCCCCAAACTTACTGTAGCCCTCAGGCAGTTCTGCTTATTGCGGTAATATTATACAGAAGAAACATTTATAGCCCTTAATATCTTCTTCACTGATACTCTTTCCATGAGAAATATATTTAACTGTAGTGTATCCAGGCTTAGCAAGAGCCCTTAAATATTTTAAAGAATAATATAATTGTTTAGGTTGGTTAAGACTTTTCAGATCAGTGAGTGCAGCCATAAACCTAACACAAAATCCTCCAGTTGGCATTGAGGTTTGTCTATATTTTCCCATCAGAAATAGATGATTAGGGAAACATTATGAAATGCAGGTATAGGGCAAGTGCTGCCTCTGGGGCTTGTTGTACAGGTTTGCTCAGGTGAGGGTGATTTATGAACTCTTGAACATTGTTATTCCTCATGTAGGAATTGGTTTTGACACAACACCAATATCACCCAATAACCTCTCTACCCATGAATGCAGTATTTCAGTGTCTCTCCTCCTTAGGACATGTACTAAGCATCATTTCTAGGGTGCATAAAAAAAGCTACCTCTTTTACTCTTTTCCTTCTTTCCCTTCTTTCCGTTCCAATTTAAAGAAAGATTTATGAAGCCCAGCAAAATAAGGCTATCCATATGCTTACCTCCATGTACAGCCCGATCTAACTCAAGCAAGCCTGAATATTTCTGTGGCCTTTTCACTGCCAATCACTGAGGAAAACAGTGTCTCATAACACCGTATATAAAATTCTGAAGAAATGAAAGGGGATACATGCAAGTCACTCCTCACAGAGTCTGTCAGCTCCAGTCTGTCTGCCTGTACTCATTCTGATTATAAAGTGAGGTAACTCTAGTGCGGTCTCCTGTTTATTCAAGCTGCATTTTCTAGAGAGGGTGTCCTGTGAGCTGTGGATTCCTGAAAAGAAGCAGCGCATATACTTGCCTATTGTGCAGTCTACATGCAAGAGCACAGAGTGCTTGTACACCTTGGCTAACACTCACTCCACCCATAGGTAGGGTGGAATAATCTCTAGGTGCTCTGCCAGTGTTTGCAAGCGTGGATTGTTCAGTGTTATTTTTAATTAGGGAAGTCAAACTGAATAAATTGGAATTTTTCATCAGACTTAACAGTTGCTTATCAGTCATAATATTTTGGATATATATTTTCTAAGAGAGACTGAAGCCAAAAAACCCTGCAAAATCGAAACCTCCAACCCACCATATCATTCTTTGTATGGTGGGAAGAATGCATGTCACACTGGAATATGAACTCCAATACAAAGCTTTTATGCGTGTAAAAGGCAAACTTAGAGTGTTTTTACTGGTATATGTATTTCTATTCCAAATGAAGAATGTAGGCATATTTAAGGTTCAATAGTATGGAATCATATTTTTACCAAAAGCAAAGAGGTTAGTTTACTGATTTCCATATAGAATATATGCAGCTACCCTCACACTGCGATTAGGCACAGTTTACCTTTTGCTGACAGTCACTGTTTCCCCATGAGCTAGAATAGACAGGAATGCCATTCCTATGCTAATTGGATGAGAAGACTCATTGCCACAGCAGTGTATCATGAAATATTTGTATCTTACATTTGACTACATATTTTTCTCCAACTGCCAAAAGGTGCATTCAGTTATGCTCATAAATGGATCTATTAGTCCTGATCCATATACATGTGACATAGACTAGGGAAAAATATACAGTAATTTAAAAATAAAGTAAAAACTGTTAATGTAATTCTGTCACTGTCTCAAAAAGGCTGATAGGGCATTTCTGTAGTTTGCTGATACTTTATGTATTTACCAATAGGAATCAGCAAGGTGCCCAGAAAATGATTCTTACTTGACAGCATTTTTCCTTTTTTTACCTGTCCTTATATTTTTTGTTTAATAGCAAATGCAAATTCAGAGGTTGGTAGTGAAAAATAATCAGATTGGACAAATTATTGGAACAATGATGAAGACACTAAAATAATTGTATTAAGTAAAATCTGTGAGATGCTGGCACCTTGTAAAAACCAGCATCTATAGCAAACAAACCAAACCTGAAAAAACGAGAGAAGAAAATGCATTACTGAGTACCAAAGATATCTTACTGATTTGATCTATAGTATATGTGACCACATGCATAATAAATGACTTCACAAGAGCAAGGTAGGACAGTGCCATTGGAGCTGTGCCCTTGTGTCTCAGTTAGAGATGCAGCCATTAGCTTTATAATGCTTCTACTTATTCTTCACACAGAAATGTTCCAGCTCTGTTTCCTGAACTTTGATATAAAGATAAGCACTGAGAGGATGCATGAAAGAAAAGAGACCAATCCCATCTTATTAGATGGCTATCTACCTTCCATCTTTTTTTTTTTTTTTACCATAAAAGCTTCAGAATACACAAATAGAAAATAATATAAATCAGGTAACTCAACTCAGAGAGCTCAGAGCCAAGGAGAGAACTCAATTAACTAAAGAAAATCAAGCCCTTTATGAGTATTAAACACCCCAAAGGATGATTCCAGTGTCACAAATTTATTTTTACATTTAGGAAATGTACACTGATCAAGTACCGATGTAACAGATGAATAAACATCTGTAGCCCACCAACTACTGCAAGCTAATTTTCCCTTTTCTTAAATTAAGCCTTTAAAGACTTGTGGTTTTGAGTAGCTGGTACAACTGAGTTGTGCATGTCCAGCAGGTCTCTGACAGGAGATACTATAAAGCCAATTAACTAGAAAATAAAAAAAAAATTTCTGCCTTTTCCTCCCAGCCTCCTGTCTCACTCACTCAGATTTGGCATCAAAGTGTGCTGGCTGGTTCACAAAAGCACCAGTCTTGTGAGGTGCTATAAAACCAGAGCAAAACTAGATGCCTTTCATTTTCTTCCTGATGCATGATTACACAGCATCAGTGTTATGGCTTGTTATTGAGAGATACTTCTGTCCTAATAAAGGTGCAATTAAGTCCATATGCCAAAGTCAATATTATGNATTGGTTGTTTTTGACCCTGCTCTTCTCAGCAGTGGGGATCCAGAAGTCATTCTTCTTCTCAATATTTATACATTTTAGCAAATGAAGGAATGCTCATTGACTACACAGTTCTTTTATTCCACTGGTTAAATGATTCCCTTCCTTCTGATGTTAATTAGCCATATGCTCATATTCTTTCTCTTTTGAGTCAATGGGTTTCTTGAGTTGGTGGGTTCATTTTATTTAAGAGTAGATGAGAGGTAGAAAGAAATCAAAAAGTTAGGAGGGGAGATGAGAGGAGGGGAGGGAGGGACAAGGAGTGGGAAGAGGGAGGGAAGGGGAAAGAGGGCCAGAGAGAAGGAGAGGGAGAGGGAGAGGGAGAGGGAGAGGGACGGGGACAGGGACAGGGACAGGGACAGGGACAGGGACAGGGACAGGAATAGGGACAGGGAGAGGGACAGGGACAGGGACAGGGACAGGGACAGGGTTGTCCATTGGTTGTTTTTGACCCTGCTCTTCTCAGCAGTGGGGATCCAGAAGTCATTCTTCTTCTCAATATTTATACATTTTAGCAAATGAAGGAATGCTCATTGGCTACACAGTTCTTTTATTCTACTGGTTAAATGATTCCCTTCCTTCTGATGTTAATTGGCCATATGCTCATATTCTTTCTCTTTTGAGTCAATGGGTTTCTTGAGTTGGTGGGTTGTGATCTCATTGTGATCTCCTGCTGGAATTACCTTTTACCCACTTCAAGCCTATTTTAGCACTGCTGCTGAGCAGGCTTTTCAAATGGCCCAGCATTCTTTACATCCACTGTCAGTGATACATTCTTCTCCCCAATTTTTTTAACCTCCACCAAGGTCTCAGACAACAGTACCACTTTTATGCTATCTCAAGTTCCAACTCTGGTTGTTTAACTTACAATCTAAATTCCAGGTATCCCTGAAGGCATATTTAGGAGGGGCTTTGGTGATCACAGATGCCATCTGTCCCACAACTTGGGTGATCTTTGTGTGACTAATGATATGCATACAAGGAGTTGCTTCTTTATACAGTTTGCCAGAGTGGGAATTTTTGTCCAGATGCATTACCCAGGATCTGCCATCCAGATCATGCCGTTGATGGTATTGCCTTACTTGGTGGTGGGATTGTTTCTTGGGTGGGTGGTGGAGATAGAGATCTTTTCAGGGTCCTTTGTGTATTTTTGGGGGTTTTTTTTCTTTGTTTATTTTTCCTTGGGCTTTTTCACCCTTGCTCTGATGAAACAATACCCAGAAATAATATAATGAGATTTCCCCTAAATTAAATCTCAGTATTTTTCTAGAATGTGTAATTTAAAATTTTGAATTTTACACTAGAAAAATGAAAAATGAGCATGCTCCACTGCTCCTCTTCCCATTTAAATATATTTTATAAAGGATCCAATACCAGATGGAGGCTGTCTGAAAAATAGAATGTACCTCATTCCTGATTAATTTCCAATTGTTGCAGTTAGACCTCTAAAATCCCATGAACAAAAATAAGCCTAAGATCAAGTTCTGATCTGGCTAACTTTGCTGATTTTTACCCTACTGTTTTCAAAAGGAAAGCATGTCGTCTTGCTAAGTGGACACACACTTGTAGATGCATCTTCAAATGGCAGCAAATTAATAAATCACAAGGTTGTAAAACTAATTACATGGAAAGTTAGACATATATAAAACTTATTGAGGAGGGAACTTATGACGTGGTGGTGGACACAGAAACATGTAGCTTATTCTTGTTAGCCTTTTGATAACAGAGGGCAAAAACATCGGAAAAAACTGTTTCTAATGAAGCTGTGTTCTCCAGAAGCCCATGTAAAACTGGGTATTTTTAAAACAATAAATTCCCAATTCAAGGCATAAGTGGCTGTTACATTCACAATCGATGCTGGATAATTCTGCCACAAAGGACAGACAATGGACTGGGATTCTCTGAGTATTTCAAGGTCTAATTTGCCTAAGAAGTCATCACCTCTGTAGTCTGCAGCCAGAAGAGGAATTTGGGAACAACCAAGTAAGCATCTGTGTCTGAGACTGTAAATCAAGACATATCCCTTCCAGACCACATTTTGAGCGCGAACCTCCTCAGTACCCTGTTTTGCCTTTCACCACTGGCTTGTGGCACCTGGACTCTGCTGACCTGTTATCACACAGCATTTTGCTTTGTTTTTATGCAAATGCAAATGACCACATAAATGTGTGGCCTACAACCCTGTTATTTCATGGAAAGAACATTCTGATGTTCCACAGATTCTTGTCCCTTGAGAATTCGAAGCCATCCATGGAAGTAAGTACATAATATAAGAGTTCATTTATGAACTGGAAAAACGAAATTATTTGCCTCTTCTGTTAAAATAATACTGTGAAATTTTTCAGAGTTTGTGTGATGTGTCTTATTATTCATCTTTTTGATGCCTTCTTCTCATATTTTCAGATCAACTCCAAACTCGTATATTTTCTCCTACCTTTTGTCTCTAAAGACTGTAATAATTTCTGAGACAAGTGGTCCTATTAAATTCATATGCCTTTTACTATATACTGCTATCACGTACATTATAGGTCACTCAAGGCGAGTAAGCAAATAGAATTTGCCGTGAAGCTGTTTACATATGTATGTATACAAATGACAAATGCAGAATGCAATGTCAAAAAGCAAGGAAATGCAATCAAGAATTTTGATAGTGGCATTACCAGTCAAGTGGAAAAATGCCTCTGTAAAACAGTGAAGTCACTCTAAATCTGTTAGTTAAAAACAATTGCCAGGATGATCACCACTAATATTACATAAAGAAAAGCAATGTCTATACAAGCAACAATTTATTTTAGAGTAGCTATTTCTTGGTATTGAAAAGAAAAATATTTCCCTCTTGTTTTGCCTTTCTCCTTGAAAGTACTTTCTTTTTATAAGGAAGTGCAATGTGAATTGGAATAGGTACAAGCGCTGGGTTAGAATTAAATTATTTCTTGATTTTCCTTTTAGGGCATGACCTGTAATCCCATAATGTTGCGCATGCCTATAAGTTTAGTTTATAACCAGAGGAACTCTGATACCTATTTTAGGTTTCCAATGCTCTTTGATTATTTTTTATACACTTTGTATTGTTGAGTACCCCACTGTGTTACCACCTGCAACCCTAAATTCTGTTGCCAAGAAAAAAGAGTATAAGAAAGAAAAAAAAAAAAAAAAAGAAGCTTGGGGTTCAAGAAACTCCAAAGATTGTTTAAAATTCTAAGAGTAAAATGCTGAATATAAATGCTTGGGAGAAATAGGTGAAAGCAAAATAAAGCTTTCTGTAAGAAAATGGTCCTGTTTCGCCTGTGTCCCTTTGGGGGTGTACATACACACATCTACATACAGTCAAGCCCATTGTATTGGGGGGTTCAGCACTGCTCACTCCAAAAGCGTGTAAAATGGACAGAGCAGCACTTTCTGCAAAGACAGAGCTGCAAAGGGAGGGACAGAATTGGGACCAAAGGCACGGGGTTCATCGCAGAGACACAGTCTGTCCAGAACTGCTGCTATGAATGTGCTTCCATTGCACAAGGCAGTGTAGCAGACGAACAAAGCTGAAGGTCAGTTTCCTACTTCTAATCTAACTGCAGCAATTTGGAGCTTAAAATGGTCTAATTTATCTTGTTTTTAATAACTACAGAAAAATTTCCAGCTAAGAAGCAGAAAGGAGCTTGAAGAACAATCCCATTCTTCTCAGCTAACTGTGTAGGGAATATTGCAGGGTCAGCTCCTGTGGTCGCAATTATTTGGCATATATTAGCCTGACTGAAAAGAAAAAAAAAGCAACCTCTAGCTATGATATCTGCACTTGGAATGCACAATCTTTCACAACAAAAGTCAAGTTAAAAAAAACCCCACAACAAAACAAAATCCCCATTCCAACTGAAAACAAGAAAAGAAAGTTCCAATGTTACTACTGATCACTCAAGGAAACACTTGAAAGGATCCATGATAAATGATAAATATTTTAATCATTTTAATTGAGATCTATTTTAATTAATTAAATTTATTAGAAATAATTTTTAATTTAGAAAGGAACTAACTTTCTGATTTTTAATTATGTCTAAACTTATTTTTTTCTAAATTAACATTCTAATTTTATTCCTTAGAAATCTTGATATGAATATTTTTTTCAGAGAAGGTAATGTTTATTTGAGGGCAGTTTCTAGTGAATTGCAGGTCTTGTGTACGTTAAACAGTAAAAAGGTGTTTTAAATGGTTTTATCCTTTCTAAACATTGAGTATCTTTGTCTAAATAAATATTCCCAGAAGTAAATAACAGTGATCCACAGCACATCTGCAAAATACAGTCATGCTTTGTCTTTCATAATTGGTCTGCTGGTGCTTTGGTGCCTGCTGCCAGTGCACTGTACACAAACACTTGGTGAGAACAAATTTTTATCAATAAATTCACCTGACATCATGATCTAAACTGACTGGACTGTGGTATTTTGAGGTTAGAGGTTTTCAATGGCATGTGCAACAGAGTTCAGGAATTTCAAAACTTTAAATCTTTAGAAACATTCCACCAATATTCTATGAACATAAATAAAAGCAGTTGAAACCCTGAATAGTACCGATGGGATTTTCAAATATATCTGAGAGGAACTAAATACATTTATACCTTTGGCACTCAGATGGATTTCTGTTTCCTAAATCTTGGCTATCATATTCTGCCCATGACTCTTACTCATTTGATTTAAAATTCATGAATTTGCAGGAACATAATGGCTTTCAAGTGCAGAAGGACACAGTCACATCTACTGGAAACTTCCATATGACCATTGCCATAGAACTTTATCTGTTTATCCCTTTCTATGCAAACTACTCATATTTCACTAGCATATGGCTATCTACTACATTTGAGAAGATATTGAATGATGGCACTTGGCACTTTTCCTAGACAGCGTATTTAGGTAATGTAATTTCATTGCTCTATCACTGATTGTTTAAAAACAAAAAGTGTTTTGTTGAGATTTAAAGTAGACTAGATTTACTTATCAAATACTTCCAGCAATGGCTTTCTCTATGAGATCATAGGCTTCCATTTTAGATTTTTATTGCTATGAAGAACATACAGTATATATACAATGTGAGTAATGTGCTCTTTCTTTTCATAAGAGAAAGATCAACTTATCACTCAGAGGTATTTCTTTGTCCAGTTTCTGCATCACTTTTGCTGCTCTCCTAAGCTTTCTTCTTTTTTCAAACAGCAAGCAGCAAAGTTAAAGAAACCCTTCTAGTATCAGTCTTGACAATGTCACATATTGAATATACCTTCCAACTGGGAAATGATATGCTATTAAAATCCAATGATTTTCTATGAAGCTTTTTGCTCACTTACTGTGCAAATGAAAAGGAATTCAACCTGTAATGAAGAGGGGGTTTGTTAGTTGCTGTAAGTGAAACAAGTTATTAGAGATAATATTTGGCCTGGAAAGGAGCACTTAGCTTGTGTCTCCAGGACAAATAAATATTGTCTTGCTAATCTGCAACGTGTGTAGGTAACACACTAATGTTGTGGTGACACTAAGCGTTTTGGTACTTGCCTAATTAACTTACAAAAACATGACAACCATGGTAATGTTGTCAGTACTGATGTAATGTGAGTGTTAGGTTGCCCCCCAAATCAGGGAAGGTACATGACCATGTCTTTTGTATGAATGCATAAATAGATTATTTAAAAGACAGAATTTTGAGCAGTGTTTCTCTGGAGCTTTATCTTGAAGAGAAGATCTATTATATCTATCTTATGTTTCTGCCAAACCATGAACATGTGAAAGAAATTACTGCTAGGTTTTATTCTAATGAAAGAACTCCAGACTTTTTCAGTATGCGACAGTTAATTCACATCTTGTCTAGTTTTCTGCTGTACAAATGTTCAACACCCTAGAAATAACTTCAAATGTCAAGTAACTTGTGGTATGGACAAGCTTATAAAAAGAACAGGTGTATAACTGGCCATGCCTCTACTTGACAGTCAACACTTAGGATTTCATTGGCCTGATTTATCTCAGCCTCCCACAGGCAGCTCATGTTGAATTATTTTAACTATAGGATCATAGAATCATAGAATGGATTGAGTTGGAATAGACCTTAAAGATTATCTAGTTCCAACCCTGGCAGGGACACCTTCCACTTGACCAGGTTGCTCAAAACCCCATCCCACCTGGCCTTATTCTACTCTGAAGTGAAAAGATTTTTTTTTTTGTACAATCCTTCTTTTCTAAGATGGAGTTGTAAATTTTGGAGATATAGATTCTATTTCAGGGTCTTTGTGAAATTGTTTCTTCAACTATATTAGGACTCATTTAATGACAGAGTCTGATGCAGTCAACAGTTTCAATTGCTTGGAATGAACACATAGCTACCATTATTTGGTACAGTACAAATCCATATGTCATTTGAAAAGGCAGTGATTTGATATTTATTTCCAGACCACTGAGAGGAACACTGAACTAGGTCAGGTCTAATACTAATTAGACCAAAATATCAATTAATCTCAAACCAGCACAGATTGCAAAACATTGTTAGCAACATCCTTGTTCAGGGATGGTTCCACTTCACTGAGAACAGCTAGTTAGCCAATATTTAATAATCCATTTAGTACTAGCTTTACTGATATTATGGAGAGTTCATTTATTCATTGGGATGTCCCTGATAAAAGGACAAATTCTTTACAGAAGTCTTAAGTATCTTACATTCATGCATAAAACAGGAAAAAAGGAAACACTGTCAAACATGTAAAAATCCAATTATTTGGAAAACAGAATTCTCCAGAATTATAACATATCAACAGGATTTATAATCTTTATTTACTACAAATGGTGTAAATAGGCATCCATGGACAGCATAGGTTTCTTGAACCCAGTTTTCAGTAATATTTGTGACATAATTTCGCAAGGAATCACTGGGATTCCATTGTAATTTTCTTCCTTCAATTTAATAAGTCTTCTCAGGCTGAAAAAAGGGCCTGCCTTTTTTCAGTTTTCATCATCAGTTTTCCCTGGCTACATGTGTTAGTTATGACTTAAAATAGAAGTATGAAAAAAAAATGAAATCAAGACATTGGAAATGAATCTGACAAACCCAGATCCTGAAAACTGTAAGAGGATTTACTAGAAAAATCTGAATTTCCCAGTGAAGTCAGCTTTGTAAATCTACTTCATTAGGGTTTTCTGGTTTGACTTCTTTCCTCCCCCCAGTGGTGAGAGTCTACCAGCATTAAAAATAGTAATCTAGGCTT
>VXBU01005007.1:83229-111006 GCA_013400315.1 Bombycilla garrulus
TCATTTTCTTTAGCCTCTGTTTGGTTATTAGGTATCTAGCTAGTCTTTTAGGTACCAGCTAAAAAAAAAATCCTAAAATGAATCAACTTCTGAATCTTTCTCTTCAACTTGCAAGAGACGTAAGTGGTTAAAGGTTAAAGTCTCTAAAGGTAACTCCTGTCCCTTAGTGTTCATTACTACAATTTCTCCTAAAGTGCCCAAGAAAGATTTCTAAGAGCAGATTGTGTATTATTGTTTCGTATTATGTTACAACTCTTCTCAAAAAATAGCTGTCAGTCATAACACAGGTGACAAGGTGGAATAAATAATGACCCTATAAATAGAGACATATATCTTAGTAGAATTTGTGCAATTTGGTGAAAAGATCATTCCTATCCACTCAGCTTTCCAGATGCAAAAGTAGAGCTACAATTCAGTACTTAAGCCAAAGCATGCATAGAATTAAATATAAAATTAAAAAAAAAATAGTAAAGAAAAGAAAAAAAAGAGAGTTTCCCAAGTGAACATTTTGCATCTACAATGAAAAGCAGCCGTGTCACTGAAGGTTTCCAAATTTCATCCAGGTAAAACATGTGCACTTGCTGCTAGGTAGCATGATAATGAATTTTATTTCCAGAAAGACTGAAGATCAAAGGGAGTCAGGCTGGTCTAGTGAGCTTGGTGGTGGAGCTGTCAGTTGAAAGACATTTTCTGTTCACATCTATTACCACAGAAAAGCTGAGACTGTCTTGGAACTGCAGCTTCTTGAAAAGAAAATTGGAAAGTTGCATTCCTGCACCACTGCCTTCTACCCCAAGTCTGTTGAGCTATTCTTAGGACACTCACTGATTTAGTTTTATTCCATGGATTAGGACTTTACATTTCATTGTGTTTCAGATTCCAGTGTGGGGGCAGAAGACAAGCATTTGAACTGGGGAAAAATAAGTGACTTAATACAAGCATAAGTAATTCTTGTGTCAAGGCTTTGACAAGTCATTTGTTGGAAAACCTATTTTACTGATTGCAGTCTACACTTAATAGACATGCCATCCAGGGATGTGTCAGCTTCCTTGCAGCATACCAATTAATGGCAGACACTGGTGGTAAAAGTAGCTCTTTTAATCTTATTAAAAAAAAAAAAAAAACACATAATATAATTTCCTTTGTGGAAATGTCTGAATGTGTTTTATCTTCTGAAAAAAAGAACAACACCACACTTCAACAAGCTAGACAAAAACCTGCCAGCCTCCCTGTGCCTTTTGACTAGCTATCTTGCTTACTATTAGTGTTCACAGGTTTTAAATCTGATCAATTGCAAAGCAGTTTGGGTGCTTGTGTCCCTCCTACTCATACTTTTATACTATTAGTGGTTTAAACGTAATTGAATTTTGCCCTGACAACTCTTGAAATATGTCACATGAAAGTCATAAATCCTTAAAGAGAACGCTTCAGGCTGTTAGACAGAGGCTTTTTCTTACTCCTCTTGATTTTTAATTATGTGCATGAAAATCAGATATTATGGTTTAACTTTGATCTAGAATTTAGACACTTACTGCTCTTGCACCTTGCTGGAAAAAGTTATGCTTCAATCCCATCTAACCCTCTCAGTATGACTCTATCAGCATGTGGAATGGCTTAGATCTTAATTCTCCTCATTTTCTTGGACACCACACCTACAATAAGAATCTTGGAATAGAAACTCTTCAACTCACCTCTGAGACAGCCTTTTACAGAAAAAAAATAGTGTATTGTGCCAGCGATTGCATTCAAAACTTCAATGAGTAGATCACACCCTTGGTCTGGCTTGCAAGCATTTATTTTTCTCATTCAGGCTGATGTCCAAGAGACTCAATATCTCTGTCCTTGGAGATGTTCAAGATATGACTGGGCAAGACTCTGAGCAACCTGATCTCATTCAGCATACTCTGAGCAGAGGATTGGTCTAGGTGGCCTGTCATCCAAATGAGTCTATAATTACTAAATGATTTGGAAGATACTTTGACCACTAAAAATTTAGCAGTGAAACAAACACGGTAATTGGTGCTATATTTCTTTGAGGCTCTGAGGTATTTTTGCTTGGTGAAATTATCCTTTCTTTGAGGTCAATGAAGTTTCTTTTAACCAGATTTTACAGCAGTGCCTTTTAACCACACTGCTTTAGTCACTTCTGAAATACGGGGTCAGATATCTGACCTAAAGCTTCCCAAGTGCCTCAGTCTAACACTGGAAGAATGTAAACATACACTCATTGCCAGGAACATACTAAACGTAGAATATGAAAAAAAATTTTTTTGAATGTTGAAAAAAGTAAGTTTGAATGCTTAAAAAAATGTATTTGTATATAAATAATGTTTCCAGTAACTAATTTATTATAATCTACAGTTAGAGACAGAATCCAGTATTTGCTAAGCATCTATTTAGTTTTCACAGAGTCATAGAATATCCTGAGTTAGAAGGACCCACAAGGATCATTTGGCCCTGCACAGGACAATCCCAAGAATCACACTGTGCACCTGAGAGCATTGTCCAAGCACTTCCTCAACTCTGGCAGACTTGGTGCTGTGACCACTTCCCTGGGAAGCCTTTTCCAGTGCCCCTCAGGGATGAAGAATTTTCTCCTAATACTTAAACCTAAACCTACCCTGTCACAGAGGAGTTACAGTTTATATACCATTCATAGAGTTTGTTCCATAATGAAGGATCTGAATATACATACCTCTAGGAGACCTGTTTTTAGTTTTTGAGTTTGAGCAGTTATTTTGATCAGTGTTGAATCACCATGCAACCTACAATAATTGAAATCACTCTTCCTGTGCTCTGTCTCTACATGAAGTGAAAGCAACATTACTTCATGGGAGAGCAAATTTAATGTTTGAAGCCTAGTGAGAAAAGGTAGCAAGGTTCCAGTTGAGGTATAAATATTTGTATAATGTTAAGGAATCATAATTTCATTGAATGAAGATTAAGATCTGTCCTAGGTTACAATGTAAAAATATGCCAGAAGGTCTGTATTCTATCTCCATCTTCATGAACTGTTGAAATCAGGAGGGGCAGTGTTTTCCTTGCCTCCTCCCCTGGACTATCTCCTGTTAATGGGCCATCAATGCCTTGCCCCATGAGTCATAGATAACTCCCTCCGGGAGCCATTTCCTGTTTAATGGGCCATTAAGGACCCACCCCATGACTCAGAGAATGACATCAGCCCATTGTGAGATGCTCCGCCCAGGGGGAGGAGCCAAGCACTCCCACCTGGATATAATCTGGGCATTTGGACAGAACAGGCATCTGCCTTCTACTGGATTCCCAGAGGAGCAGCCTTCTCTCCCACTGGATTCCCAGAGGAAGGACCAGACCCTTCTACATCCCCACTGGACCATTGGAGGAAAACTCTGCCCTTCTACAGGATCTCTGCTTCAACAGAGCCATCTGTCACTCCAGGAGCACTACTGGAGCCACCATTCAAACTGGACTGCTACCAACACCCTGACTGACAGAGTGTCAGGCTGTATTCTAACTGTGAGGTTTTGTTTTTATAAATACTGCATCTTGTTCTAATTTTCCTATTAAGTTGTAGTTTGTTGGGCTTTGTTTTACTTTTTGTGTTTATACATATTAAAGAACTGTTATTTCTGTCCGCATATCTTTGCCTGAGAGCCCCTTTAATTTTAGAAATTATAATAATTTGGAGGGAGGAGGTTTATATTTTCTATTCCAAGTAATTATAATAATTTGGAGGGAGGTGGTTTGCATTTTCCATTCCAAGAGAAGCTCCTGCCTTCCTTGGCAGGCACCTGTCTTTCAAAACCAAGACAAGATCTTAAGCAAGTTAAGAATGGGAAACCAACTATTTTCACAACTTCACATTCTTCCACAAGCAGCTTAGGAGTCTTTTTCATTTTCCATGGCAATTGGAAGCAAATGACACCTTCTCAGGGATCTTCTGTAAGGGAGCTCATGACACAGAAGCAGTGGGCTGATGGATTTGTTTTATTTTAAATAAAAATTCTGCATTACAGAAGTATAGCTGAAAATATCAAAGCATTACTATGGTCACTGGTCCTCTGCATGAGGAAATAATAATGACTGTGGAAATGGGCCTCCCAAACTATCTGAAGAATGCATGGGTCTTTGACATAATCCAGAAAGATAAATCAGTATGTCCAGGGAGATTCAGAACATACAGATTCATTTACAGACACAGACATTTCTGAACAAAGTTCATACAAAAAAGCCTGGTTTGCTAAAACAAAGAGACAGAAGGGAAAAGAGAATAAAATGTGAATTATTTTAGGCTTTTTGGCCATATTGATTATTTTTTGGTATTTGCAAGAGCATATTTCCCTCTCCCAAAGCATTTTCCATTATGTCAGTGTAAAATGAAAGTGGTAGAAATTTCTAGAGTGAGCTTTTCAGATTTGTGATTATTTTAATGGATTGTAAAAAAAAAACACCCTTATTCACATTTCCCTTATAATTACTATAAACATTATAATGTCTTGATAAATTAAACAAGTAGGCATGTAGCTATAAGAGCAGAAAGCTACATGAGCTACTGACTACATGTTCCCAGAGGGTGGTATTCTCTTAAATATTGAGGGAATATAATATTCTTTGTTTTATAATGCAATACATATGTTATGTATAATCGACATGTACATATTTAAAAACATAGGCAATGTCAATGTATGCATATATACTTCTTCATGTTTCATACACATATATATTACTCATGTACATATGTAAATAAATATATAAAATATAAAATAATGTATTATAAAAACATGTTGCAAATAATATAATTTATATTCCAATCTAATATTTAATAAAATATATGTAGTAAAGTATATAAAAGAGTTTATACATATATAATACACATGCACACACAAATATATATATGTATAGATAGTGGAAGTCTGCAATTGCTTTTTATTATCTCCAAAGCCAGTGGAGGTCATAAAAGGAAATTGCAGGTAACTGTAATCCCCATGAGCTCAAGGTCTGTAAGCTGCAACCTCTTTGTGAAAATCTGTTATTCCAGGGAGCTTACTTCCATGCTGTGTAAAGCCAGTTCACATTGAAGAGTGCACTGCATGAGGAAATGAACTGGAGAGCACAGGGCTACAACTTCCCTCGGAAGAGCAACAGCATTTCAATTATCTCAAAATATTTTGAGAATGTCTCCAAGTTATAGGAAAAATAAAGCCGATGACAATGAGATATTGGAAACATTCTTTAGGATTTTCTTTTCACAGATACCAGAGTTCTAGAGGAAATTGGAAATGCAGAGAACAAGATTGGTTTTACCTATTCTTTCTTTTTTTTTTTAAATGCACTTGTAGTGACCATGAATATACTTTCTCTGAACACATACAACACATTCTTATCCACAGAACTAAAATATTTCAACAGCTAATTTTGAATGTGAAAATTCTTGATGGCTAGGGCAGGTAGGATGTTATAAAAATATACTCCATTCTGGTTGCATCCTCCTAATGGCTGCAGCAGACATCTGACTATTTCCGTGAAGAGCCACTACATTCAATTCCAAGCACTCCAAACATTCCATATAAGTCACAGGCATTCTCAGATTTACTTAGCTTTGCATACTGTGAACATCTTGGTTGACTTTTCAGAACTGTTGCCATAACCTATAGTTCCCATAGCATAAAGTGAGGCGTGTGCACAAAAACTTGGCAGGATTCATGCTTAAAGGCATTCTGCTTCCATTGTGCTCTGAAGAAGACTGATGGAGGAGCTATTTTACTGATGCCAGCACCCTTTTAGGGTGCATGCTAAGAGTATGCACCCTAACGACAGCAAAACACGACGTGACTATTCCAGAAATCTTGAAAATACATTGGAGGAGTGAGAACAGCAGATTTCTCATTTGCATACTGTATATGTTCTGCAGTGACTAGCTACCGACGGCTTTCTGCTGCTCTACTAGCCTTTTCAATATGCAAAATGTTGAATATGGGTGAACTGGCATTTCCTGCTTTAATTGGCACATGGATAGACTGTTTCTCTCTAGTAGTTTCAGAAGATTGGTACAGGTCTGAGCTGAGTAAAATGGGTGCAGATATTTAACTAAATGCAGAAATTGCTAGCACCATCTATTGGTAAAAATGTAAAAAAATAAAACTATTTTCACAAAACATGCATGTAGTCAAATTAGAGACTGATTGAATAAATGAGTGCTCTTGTTTTAATTATTTTAAATGCCATTAAAATATATGTAAATATATCTTTATATAGCCAGACATTTTGTCTAGAGTTTGCATCTTACTGAAGACTCTTATTAGTTTAAAAATGTTCACTGTTTAGTATAGAGTTTGTTGAGTCTCTGAAAACATCTGTCTTTCCCTTTACTGGGAAAGGCTAGCCAAACTAGGAAATTGGGCAGAATCCTGGGTATAGCATGGGTTTAAAACAACAATTAAATCTCTACCAAGTAATTAAGCTCTACCAAGAGCTTAGTGGACCTGACTAGTATTTATATATTATTCAAATGTGTTCATTTTCTGCAACAAAGGCAACAGCAAACACCAACCATAGAAGAAGCCCACTACCTGTAGGAACCAAGGAAAGAATTTTTGAGGAATAGTTGGCTTTAAGCTGAAGAAAGCATTGTCACAGCATAACCATCTAGCCAATATCTGAATGAGCACATGTTTTTCCTTTTTTTCACACATTAAATCAACATCAGCAGTGATAAAATGGAAGGAAAAACTTTACAGGACTGACAGGTAAGACACATCTGGATCTGCTCTTTATATAATGGTATATTGACCTCTATGTGATATTTGAGAATGGCAGACACACAAAGCATGACATGTTTCAAATGAGACTTCCAATGGATAAAGCAGAGTTTCAGAAAAATACCTAAAGACAATTTATAATGTCTGAATATTCCTTCATGTACTGCTTCTCCTGGTTCATGACCTCAAAACTCTTTATTTTTATATCAAGTCTGACTGCTCAAAAAATTTAGTATTGTGAAAATTGAATAAAACTTACTGCAAATGTGGTGGAATACCCACAGCTAGGGTGTTTTTTTTTTTTTTGTTTTTGTTTTTGGGTTTTTTTATGCTTATGAACCTGACAACAGCATACAGAGGCCGAACACAAGCTGATGTCTAGTGATAGTATGTGAGGGATTTGATGGCAGTGACTTTTTCTTTCTGCTATATGTTCTACCTCAACATGAACTGTTCTATATTGCCCTAATTTGGCCACTTTTAAATTCACCCTGGTAAAGTCACTTTCAAAAAGCAATTCTTCCCTTATGGGATTGCCAAAATAACTGATAGAGCCCAACCTGAGGCTAAAGATAATATGTGAATTGTTTTTAAGAAGCATGTAATTATGTCTGAAATTCTGATTGAAGGTCAAGATGCATGGGAGCATAAAAGTACTCAGGCTAAGTTTTTAATATATTGCCAGTTATTGTAATCACCAGGGAAGTCAAGGCAAGAAGATATTCTGATTCCAAGCAGAACAATGAATGCATTAATTTCTTCACCTTGAACTGAATGTATGTCAGCAGTTCTTTCCTTTCCTCAAGAAAATAATTCAAAAGGCTCTAATTTAAGAATTATCAGGTGAAAAGTTTCAGAAGATTTTACAAGTTGTGCATTCCATCATGGAAGAGATCCAAAGGGTCTTAAAGGATTTGTTGAATAAAGGAATAAGGGGGGCTTTGGGTAGTGTCTCAGTTCCTGTTCCCTTCCATGAAAATCCTGCAGCAGCTTCCCTCACTTCTGCATGGAGTACAGAGTATGAGGACTGGGCCATCTTAATCAGTCTCTGCCCTCACATCCTCATTCACTGCCTCCCACATGCCAGCTGCTTCTTTGGCAGTGTTGTGATGGGGATCATTGGAACAAAGTAGATTAAAAACTATCCTAGAAACAATGGGATTACTTTCATTCTATCACTACTTGTAGGATGTACTGGCTTGCAGTGTGACCCTGGAAATAGATCTACCAGATCAGGTAAAGAGGAACAGATTGTGGCTGGAGGAAAGGTATCCTGTGCCTCCAAAAAGAATGTTGATTTCTTGCAGAGTCACATGATGATAGTTTATTTTAAAGGCAGAAGACTGGAAGTATTGTAAGACGACTAAAGTTTTTCCAGTAACTAAGAAAGATAATGGATGAGCTGTGTCCTGGTTTATTTTGTGGTTTGTTTTTTTTTTTTTTTGCTTTAATCCCACATGTTTTGTATGTCATTGGTGAAACAGAAATCCACAAATGTGCTTTCTTCTGTATGAAATCCTATCTGTCTTCTTTATCTCAGAAAAATGTACTCCAGATTCAAACATGTACTTCGCCTGTTAAATAACAGTTGGTCTCCACTGGGGTAAGAGTGATCACAATGGACATGGCAAAATATGCCTGAATTCCCAAGATAGATCTCAAAGTAGTAGGACAAGGAGACCCTCATTAGCAAGGTCTAGTCCTCAGTACAGCCAGATAAGTTATATGGGTACTGTGCTAGTATGTCTAGAGCATTTATTAATGCATAATTTTACATTGTACATGTACTATGAGACAACCAAATGCTGTCAGATGCCACAGCCTTGAAAGGGTAAACTACCATTAAGTCCACCTTTGGAATTTCAGCCAGTGCACGTGGAAGGAGGAAGGAACTTGGTCAATGCTATGTGATTCCTAAGTGGAACTGGCTTCAGAAATCCCATGTTAAATCACTTTGTGTCATAAAGATAATGCCCCAATTCCCAGAGGAAGCTTTGGGTCAGCTGTCAAGTACTTTTCTCTACAGTCAGGAAAATAAATCTGAATGCAATAAAGCCCAGTTTATACTCATTATGGAAGTATTTGTATCCTGTTCCCTTGCAGAAGGCATTATTTTTCATTTTTTTATCACTGTGCTAGTTTCAGACATGAAGAAAGCTTTACCTAGAGGGCGTCCTCTTTAGAAGACATTTGAAAAATCCTCAAACAAAAAAACATGGAAGATAATGAGTTTTTGATCCTGGATCTCAGTAAACCTTATGGGGAAAGTTTTTTGCAACACTGTAAGCAAATGAGAATGCTGTTTTTCTCCTGAGAATCAATATCTCCTTGTTTATTGCTGGATAAAGCTCAGCAGTTGGTTACAGTCCTCACTGACCTTTTTTTTGCTGCACCATCTTCCCCCCCTCAAAAATCTGTGCAGCTGCATCATTTGCTAAAAGAATTGTCAACTGAATAAATGAGTTTGAAAAGCTCTTTGTTGCCTGTCAAGTCTTGCTGTGCATAAGCGTTGTCATTGCCCTGTTCTAGTTTCCATGTCACAGGCAAAAGAGGAGTTTCAATTCAAATTAGCTGTTTCCTACTGGTAGAGGAAGACCAAATTTTGTTTTCTTGAAATAAAAGGTTCACAGATTAGAAATTTTGATTTTTGAATAGACATAATATTAGGTCCTGTTTCATAAAATGGAAGAAGCTGGTACTTCTTAAGCAGCTATACATGCATCCCAAAATCTAAGTGTAGGAAAAATTCATAAAGTTCCATACTATAAGTATCACAGAAATGCTTTGGTCCTGTTGGGGTCAAGCTAAATCATTAGCAATAAAACAGGAATTTATTTAAATCACAAAGGCAAAATTATACATACATAAATATATATATTTGTCTCTCTATAGATAGATATATATATTTATCAGTTGGTTTCTTAGTATTATATTTTTAATGGCAACTCGCAATTTCTTAAAGGACATGAATGAATTGTATATAGAACAGTCTTCCAAATGCCATGTACCTGCTTAAGTTTCCATTTCCCTCCCTTCCCTAACCCCAATCTCTCATGAAAACCTTGCTTGGTTTATTCTGATATGGAACAGGGAGAAAAAAAACAAAAACGGTTTTTACAAAACAATAAATTATTATTGCACCTAATTCCATCTTTTCTCTCACTGAAAGACAATGGATTAACTAGATATTGCATTCCTAGTACAATAGAAATCTGAAATTGAACCACTTCATGGTTGCAAAGTAATTTCACAATCGCACTGCTAAATCACTAGAAAAGATAGAATCTCATCAGTCTTGCACAGTAAGAGAAAAAAAATATTAATGCAACATATATTCTAGATTAATGAGATGAGCCATGACAGAAAAGTCTTTTTGGTATGAGCTCTAATATGGTGAAGGAAACTCTTTCATCTAATTTTCAGGCTCTTATCCATTTGCAGACTGTTGCCTTATGGAGTGAAATTCATCAGGCTCTCTCTGCATCCAAAAGATGTAGACTATTTCGTGTAAGGAATGTTTGGCAATATTCTCCTTTATTGTTTGTAAAAAGACAGATATTTCTTCATGGTGTTCACATATTTCAGCCTTTCCCTCCTCATGTGTGCTCTTTTTCTTTCTGTTTCCCTTTTTTTCACTGTTGATAGTTCAGGAATGATTTTACTTTTGACAGAACAGAAAGCATACTGTTTTCCCAGAACACAAGTTGTGCTTGGCTATGTTACATACAAGCAAAAAAGAAAATGAGGAATGAAGGACATAAACATTATTTTTCAGACTGATATAAGTGGCTGATCCTGTAGTGACTCTGCATGAAGAATATTCATTAAAAGCAAAGCAATATGGGATGCCCATGCAAATGTCCACCCTATTGGAATAAATATAGTTAGCATATAAACCTGAATGGACTGTTGATCTCGCCGTCATTTCTAGATGACCTTGATCTTAAATGTGCTCCCTTCTGTGGCCATTGCTGTGCCTGACATTTTCCATAATGACACTAGGTAAAGATCTATTGTTTCTAGAGAGCAAGTAGGCTTCATCAACAACAAGGAATAGCTCCACTGGAGGTGACTTTCAAGCTCAGGGTATGCACCAGTTTAACAGACTGGGACATAAATCACTTTGTTTTGCACATCAAGCTCCTGCAAAAGTGTGAGGGAGGGAAGAAGGACATTTCTTTAACACCTTCTTATCTTTCCTTCTTTTAGTCTCTGAGGTGGCTGGTGTGAAGGCCCAACTGCCTCCTGTGGGAGTCTGCTCTAGCCCAGGGACTACCATGTTTCCACAGCACTTTGTAGAAAGGCCACTGGAAAAAACATAAGTCAAGGGGAGAATTGTAAAGAAATGTGTCCTGAAAGCTCTGGGAAACACATTGCAGAGACAGAGGGATTTGCACCACGTGTTGGAGAAAGAAATACTGTGATGTCTTTTAACACAACCACAATTTTACTGGAATAACAAACAAGGATAAGAAAAACTCTTAAATAGATTGCTAAACAAGGCACGGGTGCTTGGACAGCACTTGTATATGGATAATTCTTCATCTCTCCATATCTTCAAATCAAAATAAAATTCAATTTGAAGAAGTGTGCTTTGACAAAAAAATTAAGACAATGACTCACCAGGGAGAACCTGACTTACATTCCAGCCTATGTGCATATTCTCAATCAGTAAAGTCTTTGGCTACAGCCAGATGTGTGCAATCTTCAAACCATAAAGCTCAGCCCCTTTGGACATAAGTGTGTCCCATTCTTACTCACCCTGAAGCTCACTGGAGGTAGTAGAAGCTGCCTCAGTAGGTCAGATCAGTTGATACAGCAGGCAGTTGTAAAGGGTTTCATTGGTCTTATCAGAGAAGCTGATAAAAGAAGTGTGAATTGTTACAATTGTTGAGTACAAACTGAATATTTAGCTGAAAATTTGCTAACAGGTTAAAAATAAAATATGAAAATGAAGGAGCAATTATATTAAGCATATTAAACAATCTGGTTTCTCATTAGTCACCACAATACCTCAGTTAACTTGGCCTTTCTTAACTTTGGTCTGTGCTGCTCTAGGGAGATTCTTTTGTTCCTTTCCTTAGTATAGCTGCTCTCTTTTTCTGTGTTCATTCTCCACAATTACTAGGAAGAGCTCTTTTTTTTCCTTTGTCCAGGTTGCCATGTTAATTTCTTTTAAAATCTTTTCAGGAAAGCTTTTTTCTTTATTTTTCTTGCTTATAAATTTAATTTCTTTTATCTCTTCTATAGATTTCCCTGATTTTCATTACTACTGCAATTTTTAATTAATGTGTTATTTCTACCTCAGGTTAACTTCTCCTGTTTATACAATTTTTCAGAAGTGTGGTTGGAAAGTACAATTCGTACTAAAAATAAGGTAATGTACAAACAGGTTATTAATGCCAGAATGATCAGCTAATTGCAGCATTGTGTATAAACTTGATGGAACAAAAAGTAACAACAAAAATAAATATCAGTCTACGAGTTGTTAACAGTCCAGAGTATCTTCCCATTTGCCACACATAACAGTCATTTCACATTGGAATTTGTCACATATTTATTTTACAAAAAGCCAAATTAGATGTTAAAGCACCACCTAAGATTAGTTTATGGGTTGACCTGATGGAACAACACAGCTAGACTTCATGCTCTGCCCATGCCAGGAGAGCATGGACAAATCTCACATTCTGTGTGCCTATGCCATTAGTCAGATTCTGTAGTCCAATAGATCCTTGATAAATTACTTTATTCTTCTACCTCTGCCATCTTATTTTTTTTTAATGAGTTTCTTGCTTTTTCCTATAAAGTTATGTCACAGACCTTCCTCCCAGTCTAAAATTCACCATTGGCTGTAGAAGTTCCCTAAATCTTCTTGACAAGGTAAATCCTATCTCAGCTTGTGAGACCAAACAGGTTTTTTTATTGCTGTGATGTCTTAAAATAAATTTAATTGGAAGGGTTTTGTTGCCGGTAATACATTCATTTTGGTCCACCTGCATTCTAATCTCTTCGTAAATATTTCTCCTTTACTGACAGCACTGTGTCTCAGGAGACACTGGGAGCTGTAGTCTCTTACTTAAGAGTTTTCCTCCACTGTCATCTCAAATGTCATTTCTGAAACATTTATCACAAGACACTGTCATTGGACAAACAAAGGGGCTGCGTGATAGTGGCTCAGATATACAGAGCCTCTTTGCTTCAATGACAGGTCTTGCTGTTGGCTACTGGAGATAACAGAAAAGTTCAGATCTGTCAATAGATGCGGAAGGAAGGACATGGGACAGTATCCGAAATGGCACTGCACATGCTCCGTGCGGACAGGAGAGCTGTCCGTGAGGAGCAGGTGCAGATTGCAGCAGAGATAGCGCTCCCTGGGAAATGATAACATTTGTTGAAAGGGCAAGGGAGGGCTCTGCCCGCAGAACTTGCACGTTGTTAGATGTGCCAGTACAGTTCATGCATGTTAACGGTTGTGCAGCTTGTTTTCAGGAGGAGCTGCCTGTTTCCTTAACAGGCTTTGTAAAACTCTTTTATGGAATTTTCCCAGTTTTGTCTGGGTTTTTTGTTTGGTTGCTTTTTTTTTATATTTTTTTTTTTTAATTGTGAAATTTCCTTGTCAATGTAACTTTGAACTTTAAAGGTAAAAATTATTGTTCTGCTTCAGTATTATTCTTGGTTTTACTCAGTAGACCTTTTCTAAAAATAATTTCAAAAAAACCTTACAAAAAGTGAAAGGGAGACCGAGTGAGCTTTCCTTCCAAAACAAATATAAGTCAGCTGAGGAGGTTTTCAAACAACTGAAAGACACTAAGAGTCATAAATAATTCTCCCATGCTTCATTCTCACGGTAATGAAAGGAAGTTAAATCTCTACACCTAAAGGATCTGTCTTGATTTTCATTGAAAGCTGAGCTCTGAAGTCACACAGTCAGCATTAATTTTTGCGGCTTTTAGAAAGATTTTAAGAACACCAAATTTAGAATACAGGGAGTCACTCTCCTATCCTAAAGCAGTACATAGGCTGGACATGTGCAAAGAGAGTAAACTGGCAAAGCAGAAATGATGGCATAGGAAAGTATCACAACCAAAGACAACACATTTCACTTAATTTCAGCCAATGGTCACGAAGTCCAGAGGTGATTCTTTGATTTAGTATAAGCTTCATTGTCAGATATCTGATAGAATGGTACTTTTCCTTCCTTGCACACAAGGACATATGCTAGGTACAGGTACTGTTTATTCATAGAAGAAAAGAAACAGAATACTCAGTGCTGAAAAGGTAGGGAATCTGAACTAAATAGGGCTGGTAATTAGGAGTCATTGCTTCATGTCTAATGTACTTCATTACTTTATGTCTAATGCTGTTTTTGTGTGGTCTTGGGACACATCCTTAAGCCAAAATAACGATGTCTGGAAGTATCCTTTAAAATCAGAGGGCTCTTTCCTCCCCTTTAATGTACACAGGATGCTTATGTGCAGCTATGATGTCATGTTAGAAACAATCTCTTTTCTGTGATATCACCCTGTAAAAGTCTGCCATTTGGGTTAAATATTTCAGGCCCAGCAGTGTCTGAGCTGAAGTTTTGAAAAGTGTTAATGGAATCACATATCATATCTGAAGAATTCTCACCTTCAATTAGTAGTTTATAAGTTGCTTTGTGCTTTTTGGATGAAAAAAATGCTATATCATACATTTTTACTAATTATTTTGGTAATAAACCAACTGAGAATAGAAGCTTCTTTTTTTTTTTTTTTTTTTTTTTTTTTCCTGTAGGATATTTTTACGATTCTGTCCTGTCAATGTGTCTTTATTTCTTATCTCCCTTGGAATTTTTTTTTCTTCCTCTCCTGTGTACTCTATTAAATTAAGAATTTAAGCTGTGGGAATAATACAGCCCTTGTAAGCTCTGTCTGCACTCACTATTCATTATTTGTCCTGTGGCCAGGTACAGTGGAAGCAGGCACAAAGCTAAATGCTGTCGGACTAACTTTGATGCAGACAGTTCATTGTCTGAGGAAAAAAAGCATTTAAGCCTCAATGTTCTCAGTTCCATGATTTTCAACACTACCTCTTTCCCCTCCTCCTTTCTCTTTTATTAACTGCTTTACTCCAATGTCCTTTTGACTGCAGTAACTGGCACTGTCTGCAAAATCCAGTACAATGATACTATTCATCCTGGCTGTGCCATTTATAGATTCCATAGCATGCTCCAACCCTATGGTAAGGATCATTCCGCCTCGTCACTTTGTTTCTTTTGAGGCAGTGATTGCTGAAGCAAAGGCCAGTATTTGGAATCTGATTAGTACATCCGAGATGTGAAAAGCTGAAATGGAGAGAGCAGGGTTGAGAGCTCGTGTGTGCGCACACACGGAGGGTATAATGAGGCGCAGAGTGTCCCACAACACTGGCGTGGTCATGCTTCAGCAGAGACAGTGCCAAATGCACTGTTCATCAGCACACCCTGCCTGACTATCCACTGAGCAGCATCAGTGTCCTCTGCAGGGGTGCTGTTCTCCTGCCTTCGGGCTGGTAAAGTATCACAAAGTCAACAGGAACAGTAGTGAAGAGACTCATAGGAAAATATTTGTAATGACAAAGTGAACTCCAAAATGAACATGTTAATAATTGTTGATCTGTTAACCAAGGATTTCTGGTTTCTAGCATTCCCATTGTTGCCTATAAAGGCTGACCTGGAAACAGATACTAGGCAGAATAAAAGAATAAAAAGGTGTTTATCGAAAGGATACAGCTTGGGGCATGCAAGGACCCCTTGGGGCTACACCCAAGTAATCCAGCAATGGTCCCAGAATGGACGCCCGGTCACAAGGTCACACACTTTTATAAGCTCTGGTCTATTAGCATATTTGAGTTAATTGTCCAGTTACAGCTTCAGGTTATGAAGCTCCATCCTCTTTGTTCTTTCTCTCATCTTCACTATTGTTTACACTCTTGGGCCTAAAATTTGACCTTGGTTCCCAGCTAGAAAGGAATTGTTTGGTCTATCTACCCTGTGAAAAGAGCTCACCAGCCCTTGATATGAAAGCCAGAACTACACATTAAAACAGCACAGAGTCTGAAAAAATATAAAAGCTAAAATTTAAGGCATCACCATATCATGCTTCTTGCAAATCTGAATGTTTTATGATGTTCCTGGGGGCATAATATTCACTCTTGGGTATGGTATTAAATAACTCTTTTCAGTTTTCTTTTTGATTTTGTTTTTTAAGAAAAGGGGAGAACAAATAGGGAGGGAAGACATACCTGTTTAATTCTATTTTACGATATCAGGACCTAAGTATGTTTGGTGATAACTCTGAGGAAACCCAAAGACTGGCATACATTTAAACACCATACTGCAAACTTAGTCTGCAAAACAAATACAAATTAATTACACCACTTAAGTTGCCAGAAAAAAAGGTTGCTAAAAGTCTCTCCTTCATAAAATTTTGGGTTATTTGTATTTTTGCCCTCTGTTTACTTCATCTATTCTTTCACTCAAAGTTGGTCATTGCCTAACCATCAATACTGTCTTCATAAAAATACTCAGTCTATTATTGATCAGTTAAGCATTTTGGGATGTAATCAGGGCCAGATTATTGAAGGCTACCACTAGTGCTACCTCATAGATCTACATTTGAAATTGAACAATTTTTACAAAAGGTGTTGCTACGAAAATTATTGCTTCTTTCCTTCCAAGGGCGTTATCTGTGTTTCAGATCATAGTTTTTGAGAACAGAAGTAAGATTTTTGTAAAGTAATTGACAGTAAACAAACTAAGGTTTAAGAACCTTTTTGGAGCCTCCAACTTCTACATTTATTTAAAAATTATCTTTCTGTACACTTCGTCATTTCCCTTTTTTTCACCTAATAATAAGTAGAAGAGTATTTAGTTTCAACTTTCAAATTAGTTAATCCAAAATCAAACTCTACCAAACCTCAGATTCTTTCAAGAAGGCCTCTCTAAAATATTCTAAGTCTATAAAGTTAATTTTTCATGAACTTAAAGTCTGTCAGACCAATGATATGAAACATAGCTAATAATGCCTGCTTGATAAATGTGGTGAAAGCTGCAGTGTTTTGTGTGATGTTGAGTTAAAAATACCTCTGTTCTTAGTCCCTAACCCAGCTTGATTTCTATTATTTCTGAGGAAGTTTGTCAGGTGTGCTGGTTTTCATTGGGGTAGAGTGAATTTTTTTCACAATGAGGTGCAATACTTTGGAGCTGTGCTGTAAGAAGGACTGGTAGCACAAGAATGTTTTCCTTATTGTTGAACAGTGCTTTCACAGAATCGAGGCCTTTCTTGTCTCTCACTTTTACTCTTCCAGCTCTATCCCCCATCCCACCCAGAGGAGTGCATGAAAGTCTGTGGGGTCTTGACTGTTGGTTGGTGTTAAACCATGCCAGCAGGGGAGCTTCAAGCACAGGACATTAGAGAGATACTTTAAAGTATCAATGGATGGATGAAAGCTTGACATGAAATGAAGGGACAAGTGTGGTGATTCAGAATAAAAAGTAGAACTCTCCTTTTTTTTTTTTTTTAAAGTGTGTTAAATATTTTGTCTCCATTGTTCTGCATGTATAAAAAAAATAATCTGAGTATTGGACAAGACTTTGAATCTATAGAATCAAGATAAATAGGATGACCAGACTACCAACACAAGAGAAAAGAGCTAGGCAGTATTACTTACACTAAGACTGGAATGGCCTGTAATAACCTGGATCTGTGTTAAAATAATTACTTTTTTTTTAATATTTATTTGCTAAAAGGCATTTCAGTCTCACCTTAAGGAAAAACCCCACATTATGCAGTCATTTTGGCAGCTAGCTGAGTGTGTTATAATGGATTGACTTGACATTTGTGCACATATATCATATTTATGAAATAGAAAACAGTCTTTTAAATTTTTTTCTTGTGACTAGAAGAGAAATCCTTGAAAGGAAAAGTATTGAGTAGTTTGCCCATGAAAGGCTCAGAAGTTTCATAATTCAAAAATGGTTTGTATTTTGATTATTTTGATTTGATAAGCATATAAAACCTCTTACTTTAAATATTGCTCCTTTTATTCAGAGTGATATTGTTTGATATTACCTCCTTAAAATTTGTAAACCATGCAGTGTAGCTTTACCAGTTCAATTTAACAAAGGATTTGAAATATAAAAGTATATTTAGAACCAAATTGACTCTTTTACTGTAACTGGAACATATCTTATGAACTACTTACATCTCATTTAGATGACTGGCAAATATAAAGTATAAGAAGTTTTGGCATCTGTGCAATGATGAACAGGTTGTACATTTGAAAGCACAAGAAAATAGCCTGATTAATCCAAAGCTAAATTTGTCACCGTTGAGATGGAGTTAAACAGTGTTTGCATCATAAGCTTTTTTATCATGACAGCTTTATTTCCAGCACTTAACTCATTATGTCAACCCATGTCTTCTAATTCTATTTTGGGAGTTGAGGAGGTAATAGAACTCTCAATGTTCTGCAAAGGAGTAATTTTCACTAGGTGAAAATTTGGCCTAAGTCATGATGTTTGGCTCTGCAAGTATTCTATTATAATGCAGTTTTATCACAAAGAGAAATCCTTCTGAAATTACTCCTTTTGAAATGTAGATTGTCAGATTTTAGCTCTAGTGTTCTCCCTGATGCTAAGTTTCAGGAAAAAAAAAAAAAAAGCTGAATGATTCAGGTAATAAGATTTTAAAAACCCAGACTAGTCCTTAAAATAACTGTTGCTTGACTGATGGAACAAGAGATGGCCAGTATGTAATACATGCTTTTACTGTTCTTTTCATGCAAAAGCACCTTTACAATAAAGGATGCTGAATAAAAACACTCTGAAAGGCCAACAGTTCCTGCTATTTAAAAGAAAAACATCAGTGTGTCTATTATTTGTGCTCAGCAAGCTTTCTACTCCCTTTTATATTTTCTTTACATGTGAATGCTGTTTTGCAGCAGAGCTGTTCAGCAGACCCATGGGAGACAAATGTCAGTTTTCCAGATGGCAAACTGCCAGCTTGTTGATGCCAGGCTGAAAGGCACTGAGGGAATTCACTCTGTTGCAGAAGCAAAAGAACACCACTTCCTTACACACCTCATGTACAAGCTCGCTTCTCAACAGCTAATGCAGGAGCCAGAAAAGCTTCAGTAGTTCTTCTCAAATGCCTCTTGAATAGTGCCAGGTTCCTACATGTCCCCAACATCTGTCTAAAGCTTTTGCTAACTTACAAAAAGAAACATCCATCTTTTAGGAAGCAGGAATTAAAATCTAAAACCTATCTCTATCACAATGACTTGTTTTCAGCTTCAAGTGAGCCACCTTTTGTTTTATAAAATGCTACCTGAAGTTATTAGGTCACATTAGGTCTATTTAATAATGTTATGTGCTTTATGCCTCTAGAGAGCAAAAACTACTGTGCAAACATAAAATCTTGAATGGAAAATTACTTTTCTATCATTATCAATAAATTCTAGTATAGTTTCTTTATTAAGATTGCAGGTTATTAGAGTGCCACTGGGGAGAGCCTGGTCTAAAAAACAACCTACAACAATTCATTTGGTAATTTAATGTATACTTAAAATGCTGAGATACATCTGATCCAATGATTCAGATCATTGGTCGAATACAAAGATCTCACAATTCAATGGACTATCATATGTTGGATGACTTTCTAATTTAGGAAAACAATTTTTTTCAGAAACTTATAAATAATTAATTTTGCATTAAAGAACAAATAATTTTGATTTTAACTGAAAAATTTAACTCAATAGTTTCTGTGGAAAGCCCAGGTCTGTATGTGCTAATGTCCTTTGTCATAAGAGGTAGTCTTTTTCTGAGTGGATTCTGTCAAAGGCTAAAACACCTTCACGGGTAAAAGTTTGACAGAGGAGATATAGTTTCTTCTTGCACTGGTTACCTGCCATTCTAATTCTAAATGCATGGAGAAGACTTTTACAACACCTTAAAATGCCTTGACATCCATCTTGCACTGTCAGAGTGTCTTGTCCGAGAAGGACAGGATTCATAGAGGGCAGCCAAGTCTCCTCCTGATCTTTCTTTTACTTTCCTACAGAAAGAAGACATTAAGAATGGAGCTGATTTCAGCACTGCTAGATTGAAGGTTATTTTGAATATATTTAGAGAAGTACAATGTATTTTGTCTTTCAGCAAAAAAATCCTGGAGAAAGTACAGAAACAATGCTTGGAGAGAGGTACGAGCCAGTGATGGATAGAAGTGGCTGGCACAATACAACTGACCTCCTGAGTAACACCTATTCCCAGCCAGCTCCTTTTGGATCTCTTTCAATGGGTGCAAAGAGGTATTTTCATAGCAGTGAAAATGCTCTACCTCATGGTCTCTTTAATTTTAATCCACATAATGTCAGAAGGATGTGAAGTTAAGCAATGTAAGGAAGTTTTAATGAAAAGAAAATAAAATATAAAATGTAAAAATTTTGTTACAACAAGAAATTTGAAAAAAAATTGCATCCATACACTTAAACTCATTAATTCCTCCAAAATTTATTTATCTGTTAAGATGCAATAAGGACGTTTTTACTTCAGCTTACTTTATTAAATAATCCATTAATAATTGCAAATAAAACTATAAATGAAACATTAATTTGATACCTTCAAAGTTAAATTTGAAGTGGACATAATTCAGATGTCAGCAAAAAATCATATTATGATATTCAGATGCTGAACAATATATTGTGTCTATTTGCACGTGACAGCAATTATTAGTTTGTATTCCAAAAAGATCATTTACACACATTTGTTCATGTTTGTTCATGCGTAAGGTTCATTGCAGCTGTTGCAGCTGTAATTACAATTCGATCTTCCTTGGTCATACAGGGCCTATTCAGAATAATTTCATTACTCTGTGACCTAGTAATGGTCATTTGTAAATTCTTTTGTTTGGTATCCAACAAACATGTCAAAAAAATAGCACAAATTTATTTAAAATCAAGTTTAATAAAACGTCTGATCTAATCAAGGCAAAAAATAAAAAATCCATGTCAGTCTTGAAAAAAAGCTTTGAATGGTTTTGAAAAGTGGTAACTTTTAGACTAGGAATATTTAAAAGCCAAATTTTCTCATCTCTGTGGAGCACATCCTATATGCGCACAATGTCACTTCTGTTGGTTTGTTTTATAGGCAATCAACTGCAATAGGTAATGTTAAAATGTACAATTAATTGTTTTTTGTCATCCAGTGATTCATTATTTATTTCTAACAGATACATGTCCAGATGAACAGCCAACTCTTCACCTGAATACTAGAACAAAAGCTTTTGTTATTTAACCAAGGAGGGAGTAAAATACATGCTTGTTATCTAATTTGCTAGCTTGCTATTTTGCTGCAAGAAAGCTCTGTTGTTTCAAGCTGTTTCTTGCTCTTTTCTTTCTTAAACTACTCAAGCATTTATCAAGCCTTTCTACGTTGTTAGAGCATGTTGACCACTGTAATGTCAGAAAATTCTTGGTACGTCTTTGGTCAAGGGGGGTAGCATCCGTCACACGTTTGTTCCCTTCATCCCCTGGAGGAGAAGTGTCTTGTTACGGACTTTACGAATGCATGAACACCACTTTTGAAAATTAATTTACATCTTCCTTATGATATAATTTTAATGTCAACTGAAGACATAATGTCACAGATATGACCTTCCTCTCAGATGTAAGATGACACAGTAACAGTTGGTAGCCTGGGAAAGGTCAGTCAAATTACTTAAAAAAGCAAGAATAGATGACCCACTAATTAAGCATGGGCAACAGCCTTGCACTGGTACTTGAACCTCTTTGCACTTCTTTGCAACTTATTTGACTAGAGCTCAATAAATATATAACTATTCTTCATGATTTTTAGAAGTTTTCTTTTTCTCATGTATTTTCAGGTAACTGCAAGTAGGATTAAATTATCACATTAAAGAATTTAGTACTTATTATACTTTTCTTGGTAATTTTAAATGAGAAGGGCAAAAGGTCAAAATAATCTAGAATACTGCTGCCAGTATATAGTTTCCTTTTCCATATAATTTTTTTTTTTTAATTATTATTAGGTCATTCTTATAAAATCTTCTCCTCTGGCCTAACCTGTTCCTTGTTGGAGTTGGAAAAGGCCCAGTTCACAGGTGAATTCTGCCCCAGCTGCTCTAAGTGTCCTACCCTCTGCAGTAATCACTTAATGGATATTAAAATACAGGACAGAATTTGATGACTCCCAGGAGAATTAAGTTCTTCAGCGCTTGTAAAACCCCAGAAAACTGAACTTTTGAATTTGAATGTAGGTTAAAATGTCAAATACAACTTTCCAAATTACTGCAGAAGTATAAGGATGTACTGCACTGTGGGATTGTAACCCTGACTTCAACATACTCACAAAGTTAGTGTTTCTAACTAGTTCTCAGTACTCTTCAGGCTTTTTAGAAAGGTCTGCTGAATCCTAATGCTTCACGTCAGATTTGTCTGCAAATTCCCCTGCTAACAGTTTTTCTGGGAACTCTAATAGATAGTCTCTGCCAAATGCTGTTTTGCAATATTTGAAGCCTTGCCTAAGTCTTCACCTACTGCCTGAGTGAGGAGTAATGTGGGGCTATAAAATTTTCTTGGGCTTTTCCTGGCCTCTTCATCCTCCTCCAAGGGAAGGAGCAGAGAGGAAAACTCTCTCACATTCGTCTGCTTCTTTCTTTCTAATGGACTTGACACCCTTTCACACAACCAAAAGGGATGATTTGGGTTCAGAGAAGACCTCACAATCCCATATTCCTGTGAGATATCGTCACAAAAAGGTAAATAGGAATTAAGTGCTGGGAGTAAGCAGAGACTGGATTTTGTCCTCTCCATCTGTCAAACATCAGCTCCTTAAAAGGGCCAGCACTGAGGGAGATGAGATCTTCTAAACCTGGTGATGGATATTTCCTTTTTATGGTTTTGGCTTTGACTCTAGTGTGCACTGCAGGGTAAGGCACCTCTGGGAGGTGGCTGTTGTTTTTCTGCCAATGCTCATTTCACTTGCTTCCAAAGGTGGGAATTGGAAAAGCTTTCCCCAGCTTCCCTATAGTGAGGAACATCTTTTCCACACACAGCATGGAGGTATGAGGCTCCACAATTGCTCTGCAGAATATCATTTGTAGCCACCAAACATACATGTGTATACATGCACATACCCACACATTCATCCTCCCCCACTACATAAGAAAAAATTCACAGGAGCATACTATAGAAAACACTGCAGTTTTCATTTGAATTCTTTTAATCTAATTTGCTTCTTCTTTAGATAGTTTAAACTATGACTTCAGTGGTATCTGCTGATATGGATTTTTATTTATATCCAGTCTACTTTTCTATGACTGTTTTGGAGTTTTGAGGTTTAATTTCTTAAATTTGTGTATTATCTGGTTTCTCAGTATCATGATAGCTACTTATTTTCTAGGTATCTTTTGGTGCAGAAATGCAGGACAGAGAATCTTCCACTTTATCCTGGAATATGGTTGTGGATGTTGTGCGTGTATAATAATCCAACTCTCTCTTTCTACCCACCCCATCTCACACACTGAATTATTTTCACAGCAGCTGTTCTTGATAACACTTAAAAAGTGATTGTATCTGTTGTCAGTTTGGGCAAATTATTAACATCAAAGCTAGCAGCAAGCTCCTTGACATTAAATTTCAAGATTTACACTAGCAAAGAGGGACAAGCCGTGGGAGAAAAGAGTAGGTGGAGGGAAATATGTAGATTAGGGCCAGTTGAGGGGAACTATGACTAAAAAAAAATGAAAATTAATTGATAAGAAAATTTCAGCTTGTATTAGAGATGTTTTATTTTGGTTTTGTTTTCTGTTTTGTTTCTATTTTGTTTTCTGTCATGTTTCCATTATACAAGTTGTCATTTCAGTAAGGAGCACAGAGAGGGGGGAAGACGTGCAGAGGGGGCAGGAAAATTAACACATATTTAAACCTTTTTTCTCAAATTGTGCCTTAGCTGTTACAGCAAGACAGTACAGTCACCTCTTATTTAACAACAGCTTGCCGTTATTATGGGTTATTCAGAAAAGAGTTTTATGACTGATTTCATAAAGCAAAAATTTATTGGATTCTAAGAGACGAACAATGAAGATAAATTGGGATGTGTCTAAATGAAATTAAAAATTATTACTTGTAAAAATTTAGAGTGTGTCTGGCTGTACCACTAAATTTGCAGTTAACACTGTTAGGAATTAAACGTATATAACTGATAAAGATGGATGTCTCACTTTCTTGGTTCCAACCTGGGCCTTTTAAAATAAATATTATAATAATTGATCTCTGGGAATGATGTGCACGTGCTAAATGGTGCTTGATGTATGACACCAGCTTCCTGATCTTGGCACTGATGGATGAGCCTATTCTTCCTATAATGAAAAGTTGGTCAAAGTTTCAATTACACCTATCACACCTCCACAGAAGAAGCATGAGGAAAATAAATTCAACACTATTCAGCTACCACCAACCTGGCATTAGCATAGACCCAGAAAGAGATTTAATCGAAACTCTGTGAGAGTGAAATGGGCATCATTTCATATTAAGTCCTGAACATATTACTCTGTGGCATTAAATGTGAAATGCATACTTTTTATTTCAGAGCATTTGTTGTTACATTACCTCCTCTGGAATCAATTGAAACATAAGTAGAATTCATGCAGAGTCATAAAGCACCCTGGGTAAACCCACAGGAAAATATTCTACAGCAGAAAAGAAAAATTCCATGCTTCCTAATTCACAACTTGAGGAACAGAAACAAAAAATCTACAGTACACAGTTTTTTGGTACCAGGAAATCCTACTAGTCAGGTTTTCACCTATTTTTCTCATCACAGCTTACTAATTATTTATACACTTCCATCATAAACACAGAAGATGATATCGTGTTTGCAGCAGTGGAATTTTCCCACCAGAAAAAGTGGAGTTTATGGAGCATTTTTTTATAGATCTATCCTTTTCCTTCCCTTTAGGAAGCAATATTAAAAAAGAAAATTCAAGGAGTGCAACCGAGACACACAATTGAGTAAGGTTTTTTCCTAAATTACTTTAGAAACCAACTTCTGCAAGATATTTCATGGCTATTCCAGGTATTTTCCTTTCTATATCTAATTATGGGTATTTATAAGTGTCTAATCCCTTGGGGAGTTTTTGCAGAAGTTACAAATTACAGGTAATATAAGCTAGCCCTTCTCAAGAGATGTGTCTGAAGAAGTACTCTCTCCAGGCCTTTCACACAGCTGGGCAGGAACTGGTGGTAGGAAGAAACTGAGTGTCAGTAGCCCCCTCACATGGCACAGTTTTCAGAAACAAATCTCAGTGTGTGATGCAACATTCTTGTCATTAGTGTTTCTTGGGCAGGTATTTCCATTACGATGCTTGCAACCTGATCAGTAAGGTCAATACTAGACTCAGTAAAGTAATAGATAGAAATAAAAAGTGTGAAGAGCTTGTTTTCTAAGGTTAGTTTCCTCTCTACTCTCTTTTATACGTGAAATTCAAGAAATACATTCTGTCTGAAGGATTTAAAATGCTTCCCTGGTCTGTATGAAGTAGCAATATCTCTTAGACTTTCTCTATACTGAATTCGTAATCAGGCTAAGAAGAATTAATAAGACCCCTCTGGATTTTTACTGAAGTTTCAGTTTGCACACACCAAGCCAAGGCCTCTTTTTTATGAATAATAATAATTTGTTGTATTTCATTTAACAACATGAATCAAAGAGTCAGTTCATTTGTAATTGATGCAAAATACCTCTATAATTTTTCATGAGTATTAAATCATACAGGGCTAATTTATATATTCAATTACATTCATAGTAGTAAAAAAAAATGAACACAGCTCAGAAATCACATCTTCTCCCTAGCATGGTATAAGAATTCTTCATATACAGAGAAGCTGTGGAGTTTATTTTCAGAAGTTACTCACCAGACCCTAGATCTGACTACCCTTGAAAGCAGGTGCACCATTTCAGTCAGATGATTCTTCAAAATTACTAAAAGTTATGTCCTAGAAGGCATGAAGATTAATTTGACTTGGGGGGGTCTTTTTCTCAAGAGTACTGTTCCTTTCTGCCTATTTTAATGTATTTTATATTTTCAATGTGCTGCAAATTTTCTATTTTCAAGACTTTTTTTTTAGTGCCTGCATTTATCAAAAAGAAAAATATTCCATAAGTAAAGACATATTTATCTGAAATATCCAGAACTTGGGATTGTGGTGGGATGCACTGAATATTTTGTTCAGCTGCATAATGGCTATACAGTCATTTATGTAATATTTAATAATTTTTTTTAGAAGAATTGGTAAACAACCTCAATCTGCTATTTTCAAATTATTTTCCAGAAAATTATAGTCAGCTACAAATATATTTAGCACATTTTCAAGTAATTTTATTTTTAAAGTGACTAATTTTACTCCTGGTAGTTAGTATGCAAAAAAACAACACTGCAACAGATGTTAATAACCACCAAACAAGATCAGATTAGAAAGCATTGATGTCCATAGAAGTGAAATTCACATCAGAACCTGCATTTAAAAACACAAGTAAAATCCTGGAGCAATCAATTTTTACAAAGACTATGAAATCTGTCTGATGGAATCAATAATTTCAGTTTTATAGTATCTGACATTTCTATAAAAAATTTAACCTAATATAAAGGAAATGTAGTGTATTCAAGGAATGAACCTGCTGGAATATAATTGAGACTTTCACAAAGAGTAATATCTAATGGAAATCTGCTCAACAGTGATATAACTTCAAAATGAGCTGAAGGAGGCATAGAATTACTCAGGTTAAGCCAGTATTTATCACCTCAAGAATATTTTAGCAAAGACAAAAATCCAATAGGAATGTATTTGACCTTTTGATACACTAAATCATTCCTCTATAGTGTTGCATTTCAGCATTGTCCTCTAAGCATGGTGCAGCAGTAAAGCAGAGCTCTCTGTTTGGCACTCACATGGAGGATGAAGAGGATAAATATTAGAAAACATTTTTGGTGAGATGGTGTTTATAGACATTGTAAAAGCAGATAAAAAAATTTGCATGTTTGGCTCTGCATTTCTATATCTACAGGCCCGGACGGTAGCAAGACGTTTTACTCTTAAACCATATAGAATATCAAGGGGCATTAATCAAAGTGGCAATATACAGGAAACAAAGAACATAATCTTCTGAAAAAGAATGAATAAAACCCCGAACAAAAGCTGCCAAGAGCCCTAGCATAAGCCCTGCTTCTAAATCTAATAATAATGGGATTTAACAGCCAAAAATACCCACTCTCTCAAGCTGTGTAGGCTTCCTATGTGTGGACTAACACGTAGGACAACAGAGTTGTTCAGAGGCAAAAGAAAATAGAAGTGAGTGAATTAGTGTCTCCCATGCAATGAGTTTTCCCTGTGAAATATAACTCTGTCTGTCCCTGCACACATACTATGGGACATGTCTAGCCTGACCCTGAACCAGTCAGCGTTAGATATTATGCAAGTGGCTTTCAGAAGATGAACTGGAACTTACAGGAGGATACAACTTATTTTTGTAAAATGTTATCCTAAATACAGACACTTTGAGATGAGGAAGGGCTGTTTTCACCACTTGAGAGGCGAAGGCCTGAGAAATCAAAGTTTTATCTAAAAAATGTAGTCTTAAATGGCTTAATTGCTAAGCCTTGACAAGGAATTTGAAATCAGCCTTAGGATGGTGACCTAAGTATAGGACTCTGACTACACAACCCCTTTTATAATAGCACTGCCCCAGGAAGGTTATGTATACAGCCAGTTATTATGGGACAAACAGAGCACACCATACCATGCCATGCAATATTATTTCTTCATTTCTAAGCTTTCCTCATCTCAATAATTTGTTTTACAGTCACTCTGCCATGTTTAATGAAAGGATTATGAAGTTTAGGTCCTTTTTTTGCCTCTGCAAGTCACAGGAGGAAGCATGTTTTTGTTTCTAGCAAGAGGGGAGTAAAAAACCCCATATTTTTAGAAAATGGTTACATCAACATAT